>VXBB01016722.1:648345-691225 GCA_013399915.1 Illadopsis cleaveri
GTGAGTGCGGAGTCACCGCCCGCTGGCTTGTGAACAACCCGGAGAAAAAGTTGGTGCCGCCCTTTGTAGGACAAGCGCAGAGTGACTTTTGGGATGGGAATGTTTTTGCGAGCTGGCTTGACAGCGAGGTGAGCTGCTGCTCACGGCTGTGCTGGAGAGGCGCCGGTGCTGCCCGTTCTGGAAGGAGCCGGACCCGTCCGTGCCGCGCATCCCCCGCCGGGCGCCTCGGGCGCGGCCTGGCTGCGCTCGCCGTCCCTCTTACAAAGCGCTAAGGTCAAGTTAAAACTGGAGGCACAGTAACTTTTGTGATGGTATAATGGTTAAAAATACTCATGCTGGTTTACCGGGAAGGTATTTTAATCTCTGTGTTTTCTGAGGACTGTTTGAAGGTTGAACTGAACTGCGGTGATTTATTTATAACTTGATGTAGAAACATAATACAGGAACGCATTTCCTTGTATCAGTAAAATATTTTCTGGTTTAGAGAAGTTTAATTTTGGCATCCAAGTTGTCAAATTGCAAGTGATATGTTTGGCTGTGGTAACATTGCTAGTACTCGTAGTACTCTGTCGTGATTTTAGTGTCCTTTGAGTGGAAAAAGTTGTTGGTTAACTGTTTTCTGTGGTTTTGGCTATACTACTTTCATCTTTACAAGGACATTTTCAGGTCGGTATTCTGAATTAATTCTGTATATATACAGAATTAAAAAATACTGTTTATTGCCAGAAATATTCTACAATGCCCCTTGCAAATTGCTTGACTTTAGGGAAGCTGCTCTTAAGTAGCAAGAGTTACTATGTGTTATGCTGTGGTAGTATATGCGTTCCTTGCTACTTTTGTCTTGTGGAAACTAAACTTTAGGGAGGCATTTTTATGGAAGTTTACTTTTTTAGGGAACTTTTTACTACAGATAGGAGATCCCCTCTTATTTTTGACAGGGATTATAGTTAAAAAGCTGTCTCGTGTAAGGCCTTTGCCTCCCTGCCACATATGAATTTTTTTAATAATAATGGGACATAAAGGTATTTAAAGTAAGCTTATTTTGAATCATGAGTATTTAAGTTGATAATGTGTAAAAACAGCATCCTTGGTGGTGTTCCTCCTCTGATTTCCCATGCAGAGTTCTATGTCTCCTCCTCCTTTGCCTTCTTGTCATTGTTGTTTTTCTCTGTCTCCTGATTAGATGATGACAGTTGACCAGGCCTTTGATATGAAATGAATTTTTCTATTACTATAGACTTGTACATAAAAAATTAGGGACTTACCTTTATTTCTACCCTGTATAAGCAGAACATTAAATTCAAAGAAGAAATTCATATGCAGCATTTGCAAGATTGATTATTAGTTTTAGCAATTGTTTACACTTCAAACCCAGTTACTATTGGTTTGGAAAAAAAGCAGTCACTGTTCTGGCACAGTGCTGTATATATGGTCAGACAGCTATAGGTGCTCATGCTTGGAATTACTGAAGAATGTATAAATCTTGAAGATGCTGTCAGCCTTCTTCTGTTTTCTAGGCTTTTTGTTTACCTAATTATACAAATACATTCAGATTGCAATTTTTTATTCAGTTTTACATTGTAACCCTGCTTTCTAATAATTAATCATTATTTCCTTCTTTGGCAGCTAAAATGAATTCAGATCCTGATCCCACCTCAAGTCCCTCTCACCCCCAGCAGCATCTTGGAAGGTCCCAGCTAAATGCTGCACCTGTGGACCATAGTGAGAACAGTCAGAGACCTGGAACATCTTCAGCAGATTCTGCAACTTCTTCAGTTCCTGGCTACTCCCGTAGCAGGGAGAAAACAGAAAAAAAGGGTAAGTGTGAAAGCAATTCCTATGCAAAATCAGCTCACATTAAACATTGGGAGATAATTGTGTGTGTATGTATCCTAAACTCTGTTTAAAGACACTGTAAAGTAGGAAAATTAATTTCTCCAATTTCTCTTAACCTGTTGTTGTGGAAGTCTTTTCTACTTCAGCTTCCTTTGTGCCTATTTTCGAGTTTTCCTGTCTAGTTTTTCAGGTTTGTACAAAGCAATAGGAAAGAATTTGTTTGAAAAATTGACAGGGAGATTTAATTAAATTTAGCATAATAATGTTTAATTGAATTTATTTGGCTGGAACACATGCTATAACTATAGCTTTCATATGTAATGAGACTGAGAGAATAATAAGCTGGTACATGAAGCCAAAATTGAAGTTAATATTAGCAGTAAGATAAGAATTTAGATTTACGGTCATGATACACCATGAAAGGCAGAATGATGGTGTTCTTTTCCCCCAGTTACTGGGAAACCATTGAATTTCAAAGCTTGTGGAAACTGATGGGATGAGAGAAGAGTCTTGCGTGAGATGAAGAACAAAAAATACCTGGCTCCTGTATTCACCTGCTGAGTTCCAGTTTTAATTCAGTTTGTAATCTAAGACTTATGCAAGATGGTCTTGTGTTCAAGGTCTAGCAAGTCTCCTGCTCTTTAACTTTCTTTAAAATTGGACTTTTGATTGTGAAATGACTTATGTACATGCCCTTATATTCACAGATACGAGTCTCTCTGTTGAAGGTAATAAGGCTATCCAAGAGTTTAAAATTATTAAATGTGTGGCTGTCTGTGTGGCATATACCTGATGCAGCTGAGCTCTGCATGTAGTTCAGGCCAATATTATGGCCTGATATTTGTCAGCAAATCTGTTGTTTGCATCTAATTCAAATCTGACTGTTGGAACCTTCTGGGTTGCCAATGAAGGAGAATTTTTTTTTGTATACTTGAATTTCTATCATGCCTCATGTGTTCAGTACCAATTTTGTCATTCAGCCCACCTGTAAAAGAATTGAGAGGTTATGGAGATTTGACACTTCTAACATTACCTACATGATTGCTAATTTAGAGTCAGTGCTAACTGATAGGTTTTCTTTCTTCGTTTTCCAGTATCTTAGTATGCTTCAACAGGGAAAGAATAGTAACTATAATAGGATTGTGGTATGAAGTTATGTTGGGCTTAGTTATACTGTGATTTGAAAAAGCAATACATAAGTTTCTGTTGTTGGTGCCTGCATTCATGCAAGATTCTGGAAATCAACACAAGCTATTTAGTGGTGTTTTGCACACAGGTTCTGTCAGATCTGCTTTTCTAGCTAATTTGGAGATTTTCTTACTCTACACAAATGTTGGACTTGTGAAATCACATTGATCTTTATCTTAGTTCTCTCTACAGTCCTGTGTATTTGCTAATGATCCCTACCTGTGCAGCGCTGTATTAGAGATGCTGCTTATTTGTGCTCCTATAAAGGAGGGCTTTTGAGCATTGATGTCTCTCCTTTTCAGTTGTGACTCATTCCTGATTGCTTTAAATCTCTTCCCATTAAAATACTATGGGTGCCTGGTGCCACTGTCATTGCCCTTGCCATGCCCTTCTTAATATACACAAACATTTAACGCAGCAGAGTGAGCTACCATTGCCATAGTATCTTGCTGGAGTCTCTAAAACCTAAGATTTTAGTGGATTTAGATAGAACATGTCTCCAATAACATATAATACAGTATTTTCTTATATGGCTGTTGTAGAGTTATGCCATTTGTCATAGTGCTAACAGTTTCTAGAACTGAAGACTTTATTGAAAGAAAGGAAGTTCTGGTCATCAGAACTTAAAAATGGGCATTTTAGTAGGACTTTAGAAAGAAGTGCAAATAAAAATACAAACTCAAAGATGTACATATGAAAACAAATACAAGATAAACTGGTATGTCAAACAGAAAATTGTCACCTCAGAAATTCTCAAACTGTTTGAACTGACAGAGAAGGTGTTCCTTGGAATCACTAGAGCCCTTGCCAATAAATAACATTCGAGTTTCTCACAGGTCCAGGAAAAGTGAAGGATTTGGACTGTCAGCCAGGGCGTGTTGTGGTTTGGTTGTATGAAATATGCTCCAGACCAGTGGTTCTGGGAAAGGCTTCTCTGACTTCTTTCTTGAAAGATTAAGAAGTCAGATAATTTTTAATAGTCACTATGATCATGACTAACTCAGAGTGATAGAGAAGAGGACAGAAAAGACCATCACACTGATACACAGAAAACTTGCTAAATACATAGAACACTCATCTGTAATGATGATGTAAATATCTTACTCAAATTTAAATTACTATTACAAATCTAAGTTTGTATAAGTTTTAATAAATCAGCTATGATTTATTGAGAAGGGGAAATGTACTGTGTATATCTCAATTATCTGGAAAGGCAATTTCAGCTCAGAAGTATTTACCACAGGCCCATGTGCCCTTCCCCCACAGAGGGTCACTGGTATCCTGGGCTGCAATAATTGAAACATTGCCCAACAGGTGGAATGAGATCCTTCCCTTCCAGTCAGCACTGGAGTGCTTCACCCAGTTCTGGACTGTCCAGTACATGAGAGATATTGAGAGTTCAGCAAAGGGCCACAGAGGTGATGAATGAGCTGCAGCCCATTCATCTCCTGTGGGAGACAGCTGAGAGAGCTGGGGCTGTTCAGCCTAGGGGAGAGGAGGCTCAGGGGGGATCTGTCAATGTGCATGAATAGCTGAAGATAGGGTGCAAAAAGGATGGAGCCACGATCTTTCCAGCAATTCCTAGCACAAGGACCAGAGGCAGTTGGTCCTTGGACAGGAAATCCCTTTGACAATCAGTAAACACCTTTTTTGTTTGTCCTGTGAGGGTGACTGAGGACTGATACAGATTGTCCAGAGAGGTGATGGAGTCTGCATCCTTTGAGATTCTCAAAAACTATGTGGACACGGTCCTGGGCAGCCAACTTAGGTGGAGCTGCATGAGCAGAGGGGTTGGAAGAGGTGACTTCCAGTGGTCCTTGCTAACCTCAACCATTTTACTAATTCTTGTCATATTCTTGGCACCATATCTGTATTCCTGATCTGTGCTTTTTCTTCCAGTTTTTGTTAATATACACTGTGTTTAAGGCTACAGCATCAAAATGAATGTTAAGTAGTTTGTTTCCTGGAAGCTCACATCATCTATTCCTGCAGCATTATCCATATCTTGTAGTGTAACTCAGCAAATTTATGAATGCCTTGGCTCTGGCTCAGTAAAGCACTTAAACACATACATATCCTCAGCAGCACAGGCACTTCCTTTAGATCAAACTCTTACACTGCCATGTTTTTCCTTAGAAATTTTTCAGTCTCTGATCTGCTAATGTATCATTAGATAGTGTTTATGTTATTCCTTGACTAATTTCTTTCACAATGGGAGGTAACACACAGTGCTTTGAGAATTTATTGAGCAAATTGGATCTGGATTTAATGAAAAAAATATTCAATCATTAGGATAATTTACAGATACGGGTTTTGTTGTGTTAAAAAAGAAAAGGAGAACATTCCTATTTCTTCCCAAAACTCTTGCATTCTGCTTATGTATGGCTTTGGTTTTCCATTCCTTGCGTATGTAGGAATGGAGTGAATGTCAATACATCGGCTTTCATGTTTAAAAATAAATGAGAAAAAAAATGGTTACTCTTTCAAGGATATTCCAGCTGAGGGTGCTTATTAGTGAGCAAAGCATATATGCTACTAATTAGGGCTCCTGAAATTTTAAAGCCATGGAGTCATCAGTGTCCATGTAAGCAAATTACAAGAGAGTTCATGTATAGCAGGGAAGACCAGTGTCTGCTTGCTAGTAAAATCTTTTGAAACAGACTAAGACTCTGATCTCATAAGACACTTTTATGCCTCTCAGGTGCACAGGCCCCTCAGTTTCTAGTCCAGGTGCTACATACCTCTTTCTGATTTCTGTGTTTCATCCACTGTGTAGAATCTCCTTCCTTCAGATACAGCGTTAAAGCAATGTGAAAAGACAGAGTTTAGGTGAGAGCTCTGGAGTTCCCAACACCAAATTCACCAAGTAGGCTCAAAAACATCATTCTTGCTAGAGAAAGAATTTCCTCTACTTACAGAGCAGGGCTAGGGAAAAAGCACTTTCAACGTGGTGACTTAGTTAGCACATGAGTATATGTAGTACTGCTGCTACTAATGGTTTTTGAAAGAGATGCCTGAGTCTGCAGTCAAGGTAAGTGCTCTGTATTGCTGTGTTAGAAAGTAGATCTGTGTGTCCCAGGAGATGTTTTGATTCAGATGAAAGGAAAGCATAATGGAGAGAAACTTTTCACAATACAGTGGTGATCAGATACTTGGCTGTGGTGTCTGGATTCAAATAACTGCTTCAATTCAGCCACAGTGATAACTTGAACTGGATGACTCTCACCCCAGGTCAACATTTATTGTGCTGCAGGTTATCTGGAAGAGTTACTGTTTCTTGTAATGCTTAAGTATGTTCAAGCATGTAAAGTGTCTTTCTTAAAAATTGACTATCTGCCAGTCAGCAGGTAAAAGAGGTCATGCTAGGATACTGGAGAAACTGGGGAGAAGATGGTAATTTTTCATATGTGCATGAAACAGATTATTACTGGTTTATTACATCATTCATGCACATTTGCTAGCTAATAAGGTTGGAAAGGAGAAAATGCAAAACTAAGTTGCAGTGCTTGAAGAAAGATCTCTGGTTAAGGAACTAGTTGGGGTTTTTTGTCCATGGTTTTGCTGTGATCTCTTGTTCTAGAATTGAGAACACATGGGAAGGTGTTTATACAGAGAACTTTGCAGACAGAAATCAATTTCTTATATTTTGTTTGTAGATATACAGAGTTCTTTGTGTACTTAGGTTATGAGAGTTTTTGGTACCTCTAGGAAGAGAATTATTTTATTAATTGACTGACTTCAAATTTATAAATAGTAAAAAAATCTTTTAAACAGTTTACAATGTATTGCAGCAATTTACAACAGCGTATCTCCAAGGTATTGCTAAATGTTAGCTAAGAAATAGAGAACCTTTCTAATTTACAAGTATTTTCTAAGTGTTTCCCTCTTGCACTTAAGATTACGAAGAACCTTTGCTTTAAAAGCTGTATTTTAGCACTTCTGTGTCTTTACTTTTTGGCAGTTAGCTATTACAGACTAACTCTTGAGGCACAGTGAAATGTTTGTGCAAAGCTTGAAGAAATCTCAGAAAAACCTCTGATTATTTGAAGGGGAGGATTATGCCTTGAAGTATTAATTACTTAATTTATCTGTCAGTTTATTAATGCCCCTTCAAACTTTACCTTTAAATACTCAGGCTCCTAGCAAGCTCATTTGCCAGGCATTGCTGTGGCAGAGAAAGAATTCTATCCAAACAAAAGTTAATGACTGTATTTTCTGGTAAAATTTTGGGACATCCTTGTTGGTGCAGAACAATGGAAATGGCCTTTTTCATGTCTGCTGCTACTGTCAGTAACATGCTGGTATTTTTACCCTACATGGGAGGAGGATTGAGCGCCCATTTATTTGAAGAAACATTCTCCATATTTCCCTCTACCGCCATTTGAAATACATAAATGGGGTTTTGGGCTCATAACAAAGATACTATTACTGCTGTCAATTTTTTTTACATTCACATGATGAACCAGGTTATGGAAGGTGCCCTAGCTCAGTCTTCATCCATTATTTTCCAGGTGGATCAATTTCCTAATCTGTTTATGATAACAAAATTTCTAGTATAGTCCCAGGGTGCTGGAAGAAAGGAGGGTAGAAAGGGAAGAGCTATACTCAGATTAGTAAATTATGTAATGAAAAGGGAGTGGCCCTGTAAATTCTTTGGTGCAAACGACTTGATGTTCCTTTTGTGCAAATTTAAAAATTTAACTAGTGGTTGGAATCTTTCAATTCAGTTTCCTGCAGAAGAGATCCAGTATGTGTGTTCCACTGTGCAAACAAATCCCTGTTACAGTACAGTAATCAAGGAGAGACTTGGAGCTGTTCTGTTGCTGGATGTCCCCTTGCAGCAGCAGCCCCACTTCATTGTGAAAGTTAGGTGAGACTGGGGGCAGTAAACTGGCAAGTAAAGCTAATCCTTTGAAAAGGTGATTATTAGTAGTGCTTACTTAAGCCACTGGATTTGTGGATTTGCTAAAAAATTGGAGTTTTTAAGGGCCCCTCTTTTGACAGCAAATGAACTGCTGAAGCGTCAATGTGGTGAAGTGCTCAAACTGCAGAATTGCTGAAATTCCATGTGTATTGTGCAGGTTGTTATGATAACTTCCCATCTGCGCCTACAAAACTATGTGGGCTTGGTGAGCTCTGTGGTCTCAGCTTCTCACATTGTTTTTCCTTGCTTTCTCCTTTCTTTTTTTTGGTGGAAAGGGTTAATACTGATGATTATCAACTAAGAAAGGACAAAATGCTAATTTATTTTTAAATCTGCAGTTTTGGAATGCGGATTTATGTTAGATTTATCCCAGCTCATCCATAAAGGATTCAATCAGAAATGCCTGCATAAAAAAAGCAGAAGGACTGGCTCATTAGTTACATGTAAAAATATTTTAATGACTTTAAAAGATCATTGTGCAGTAATAGCTGTGCTAGAAAAATACAGATTTTAAGAATGATTTTTCATCCAGTTTTAAATTTATAGTCTATAATATCACTCATACTTTTTTTTTTTAATCGCTCTCCTGACAATTTACGTTCATTTTGTGGAGGTGCAGAAGTTGTTCCCATTTCAATTTAATGCTATTTCATGACTTGTAATTGTGGTCTGACTAAGGCTATGACCATATCTACAAATGCATTGATCCTCCCAGAGGAAGTAGAGTCCTAGACTTGAACAGCTCTGTAAAGAAATGTTATTCCCTTCTCTCCCATCACTGTTATCACCTTTTAAAATAGAATGCCTGCCAAAGTATAAGAACTCTGAATTGTTCTTGGGACAAGTAGGACCATCTGAAGATCTGACCATGAAGGTTAAAGGCATAAAAAAAAAATACATGCAATGTACTCTCAAGTGTACCAAGCCCTTACTATGCAGTTAAGAATTGAGGAAGCTTCTGATGAACAGCTAAGCATCTGAAGTTACTAAAACCTTTTTTCAAATAGTTGATGTTAGTTGAGCAAAGTATTTCTGCTTCTCTTCCAGTCAGTTCCTCTGTGTCATTGTATTTGATATGTACAAATCATGTTTATGACATGACACTTGATGCCAGCTTTTAAGTGGAATGTCAGTCTTTTCAGAAACTTTACTCCTACGTAGTTACTGCACACAATACCACTGAGCTGTTCAAACTTATGGAAAGTAATTAGGAGGATTTCTCTAGAGACTCGGGCTGGCTCTCCTGTGAAAGCTCAACAGTACAATCCAGTGACACAAAAAAGCTGTTAGAACCTGCATTTATTGTTATAAAATGTACAGATCAACATTTTCTAAAAGTACATATTCTGCCTGTGGATGAATGAAAGAGATCTGACATCTTTCACTTAGGAGATGAGCTTACACAGCATCCTCTAACAGAAGAAATTATTTTTATTTTGCATTAATTTTGTATGTCTTTACTCTGAAGAGTATCTAGATTCTAGAAAGGTTGTTTCATAGTGAAAATAAAATCTGCAATAAAAAGCTGTATGCTATTCCTTGAAATTGTTGATTCTTTTTTTAATTAATGTACCAGATTTGTGCTTACAAAAAGAACTTTTCTTGAATGGAATCCAGTGTAACACTGTCAGAATTTCCACCATGTATTTCCAAAGGGAACTGGACATACTATATAGGATGTGTCTCCAAAAGAAATACCTTCTAGGCAGATTCTGCACAAAATGTGGTGGTCTATCGATTTTGATTTGTATCCACAGAGAGGCACCCCCATAGGCTTTCATTTTCCTGCTTTTTTTTGATTATTTATTGCTTGACAAAGAGTCTTCAATTATTCACTTTGTATGTGCGTGCATTCTTGTTGCCTGCTTCCTATCCCATGTTGTTAAATTTCCTTCATACTAGCAAATGAGTTGTTACTGAAAATCCACCACAAAAGGATTTCCTATAGCTAGTATATTTAATTAGTGAAAATTTTTAAAGCAAGTTCATTCACTCTTCTAACATAAATTCACTGCTTCATGTTTGTGACAGGGTGTTTTTCTGATGGTTCAGTCATGCTTTGGAGTTTGGGTTTTGTTGTTGTTTTTTGCTTTCTGGTTTTTTTTTAAGTACCACAGTAAGACTAGATGATTATGATACAATCCTATCATAGTTTTGAACAGTGCAGTAAGACCTCTACTGACTTCATGAAAAGCTATATTTTCTGACTGTACTATAGCAAACTGGATGGATGAATGGAGAACAAAACTGATGAAAATTGAGCTATAGGAGAAGGATTCCCTTTCAACAAGTATCTGAGAATCCCATTCAGTCACTCAGAGCTGAAAGATGCCAGTGCCTCAAAGCAGTCTGCAAATACAGAGGTTTTGCAGGTGGATTGTCTTCAGCAGTTGGATGCTTGGTTTGTAAGAAACCAAATGATGCTTCTTCTTGTAGTTCATTTTGGTTATTTGTACCAAAGGCATTGAAATCTAGGGAACAGAGCACATTTCAGCACTGTTGAATGCAAACTGAGGATAAAAAAATTAGTACTAGAAACTGACTGACTTCCAGCAAGCTAATTGTCTTTGTAAATATTTATGGTAACAGTTAAGGTGGTGTAGGTGCTTTGGTGCACCACCCTAAATTCTTTTGACACAGGATTCATAGCATGTTTTTGACCTTTTACCGGCTATTTCTTTTTCAGTCTAATCCAATGCTGGGTTATATAGCTGCATTTTAATTTTTTCTCTGATGAAACTTGTGGCAAAGACTGCGTTTGTGATTCTAAACTTAATTGTAGAACAGTTAGAACCTATCTGGAAGTACTGCTTAAGCACTTTTATTAATACTAAGAATGGGATAAGCTTTGCATGTTGCACTTCAGAGGCATATTTTTATGGAAATTCCTAGACATAAAAAAAGTAAAAATCTAGCGTCAAGTCTGTCATAATGGAAGTCACAGAAGAGGCTTTTTCAAATAATTCTATATCTGTATTTTCTGTGCCATGTCAGTCTCCACCCACACATTCATTTGTTCATCCTACCTTTTGGAGCATGGTGGGAGGAGGAGAGTTTACCAGTGAACATAGTTTATTCATACTGGTAGCCTCTCACAGTAGAAGCAAGTAATTTTCCTTTTGGATTCAATTACAGTCAAGCCTTCTTGCGAAAGCAGTAAAGTGATGTATGCCTGAAGCTCCAAGTACGTACAGTGCTGTGCAGTGTGAGAAAGTTGGGTTCAGACATCAGTGCTCTTCATGGTATATAGAGAATTTGTACATATGTGGGAGAAGATCTAATGTCAAAGAAGACATTCTTCACTCCCTGCTCCCACCCCAGTAATTTAGCTGGTGGAAAAGCCTGGGGATAAAACCTTGTTCCATATTACTCTATCAAAGTCTCAGTTACTCTTGTCAGTTAATAACGTGACACTGAAGGAGGTGCCCGACATCCTGTGACTTCTTATAAGTAGAAAACCCACTGAAGTTAAGTAGTGAGCTTTTGGAATAAAGCTAATGAAAACATGAAGTGCAGTTTTTCTTCCTCTGGATGCCATCCAACTTTTTCTTATACCTGAACTAACAGGGGTGTGTTCCAGTTTAGGAAGGCTCGCAGAAGTTGCTGTCCATACTCAGTGCAAATACTAGAGAGTGGTGACAGGCTTTTTCAGGTTCAAGATTCTTGTTACCTTTCTCATGAGAATCATTTACACTGTTATTAACAGCACACCTGTAAGAGACAGAAGGCTTTTTCTAAATGCAGTGTTAGTGCTGTCCTTACTTTATTTTATTCAGAATATTCTTTAGCTGCTTGCAGCCCAGACATTTTTGTAAAGACTTTTTAGACTCGTAAAAATATTTGGCATTGGCCAAATACTTTTAATCTGTTCATGCCCTTTAGTGGAAAGACACTGAATAGTCTACTTACCGTCTCCATTTCATTCTCCTCAGTTTCTTCCCCAGGTTATAAAGCTCTGATAATAGTGTCTTGTTAACACTGAGCTGTGTTTTTCATAAAACACTGTTTCAACTCTAAGGTGTTACACTGTGTGATAATAATTCAGAGCTTATCACTGTGTGTGCAATGATAAGGTGCCTTCATGGTTTGCTGTATTTCATCTAGCCTATCACTTTAATTAGTCATTAAATCCTTCTGCTGCTTTTGCTTGTGTTTTTTTGTTGTTGGTTTTTTCCCGAATAACACAGAATTGTGAACAGATTTTTGCACCTTGGTATTAGCCCTTTTTTCTTTAATTCACATATAAATGTATTGAATGATTTAGGCCTTATATGCCTGTGTGTCTAAACTCATAATCTTTCCCCTGGGAGAAGGAAAGCTGTGTTTTTCTAATCTTCATATTCTGTTTCTTAATCTCTCACTTTTCCATGTAAATTGCATTCTAATTTGTTTAGAGGACTTATGTTAGAAGACCCAGTGTATCTTTTTGTTCTTAATTAGGGAAAAAATGGTTTGGTTGTTTTTTTTTTTTTGTTATCCTCCTTAGTTGGGGGAACTACATAACATATAAAATTATTTTTTAAATATATTTTAAATCATATCCTGTTTTTGAATGTATAATTTTCTGGGATGTAGTTGAGGTTGTTATTGTTGCTTTCTGGCCTTTTTGCTGCTGTTTTTTGTCAGTATGTCTTAGTCACGTTTATTCAAACAAAAGATTAAGGAAACTACATTTAAAACTCTATACCTAAACCTAAAATTTGCGAGGTTGTTTGGAAGACTGCCTACTTACCTTTGCTTGGCTCGCTTTGCTGGGCCATCTTGATAACCATTTGCACTTGTGTCAACTGTAAGATCTTCTGATGGAATAGTGAAAATGATTACAAAATTTTCTAGATGTGTGCTCAGTGACCTTGGAGATGTGAACATATTATTTTGTTATGCAGATGCTTAGCTGTTCCTGACTGTTTTCAGTCACTTTAGGAATACTTCCTGCACTATAAAATGGGAAGGCCAATGCAGAAATCTTGTTTTGTATCTTGTCATCTCAGATCCTTTATTCTCCCCACCTCAGTAGGAGGGGTTTTATCCTCCTCCTACTACACATTCCTGTCACTTCTTTTTTGGAGCCCAAATGAATGCATGAAGTCATGATCATATAAAGTGTGTTTGCCATACAGATTTCCTTCATACTGTTAGTGTGGGTGTTGCTTAATGCATTAATCTTTTGTTCAGTAGAGTTTCCATGAGCTTTAATATTCACTTGTAAAACCTATAATTTCTTTGAAACTTACATATTTTGTGTGAATGCTTCATTGTTGCTTCCTGTCTGAGAAAGTGCTTTCAGTTTTTCCTTTTATCCTGAAAACCTCAATAGATTTTCACCTTTTCATTCAAAGCACTTAAAAGTCCCCAGCCTGTGTTTGTTTAAAAAAATTATTTGTTGTGCATGATAGCATGCCCAACTGTCATGGGGCCAGCCTCCAATAACTGTGTGAATAAATAAAATCTTAAGCTCAAAAGGCATAAGAAATCATGATCCTTTAAAATACCATTTTTTTGCTTCGTTATTCCCTGTTCATGGTCTTTGACCTCTTGCTTAATCTGGAATCCAAGTGCTGTAGCTATGACCCAAGAAGAAAGCTGTATGCACCTGTCCAGGGAGTGATTTTAGCAGGCAAAGGGCTAAAACTCCCTTGAGCTGTGTAAATCCACTGCTGAGAGCTTTAATGTGTTTGTGTTGGTAGGAAGGTAAATCTACAAACACTTCTGTTATTCAGCATGCACTCTATTGATCCTTTCTGCCTGAAATAACATTAGTTTTTTTTGAAGGAAGGCAGTGATTCTAAGTAGTTAAAAGAGCACTGAGAAAATTGAGGATATTCTTTGTGATGGGTGTGTGTGTATGATCCACTCTGTGTGCATATATATACAACAAAAAATCTTCCTTTACATGAAAGGACTATTATGTGACTTTAAAGATTTCAGAGTTCAGGAATGGAAGTATCATACACTGTCACTTAAAATGCTGAGTTTTTGGAAGCAGTGTTTGTCTAGAATGTGTGTAAAACGTTTTTGCTAAATATGTGATCAGACACTTTGCAGTAAGTCAGCAAACTACAGTGATGCTCACATGATATGATTCAGCTGTGTATGGGGCTTTAAGGGTATTAAAAGGGTTGGGAATCTATTGCATCTATTACTGATTTGTGCTAGAATACTGGCAAGGAAATCTTATGACAACCCCAGTTTGCTTTATTTGTCTTTAAAGTCTCTTGCACTGAACAAATTTCTTATCTAGATTGTGTAAGTCCGTCCTTCAAATCCTTGTGTGAGTGTTGAAGAGTTTGTTGGGGTTTAGTCTTCAATATAGTCCAAAGATGAGGTTTAGATATGTTATTTAATTTTTAACCTTTTGTGATTTTAAAATCTTAAGCATTGGTATCTTACAGTCTCACTTGGCCTAATCCCCTACTGTGGATTGACTGCCTTTTTGTCAATTTAATGGTTAAATTTCAGAGGTAAGGGACAATAATTGCATCCCAGCAAAGTATTTAAGAAACTGAAATGTTTTCTTTTTAAAATTTCCTATTTCTGATCAAAACCTAACATAAATAGTAATAATGCCTGCCTATGACAGAATTAATGTGAAATTCCCATTTGAGCTTATAGCTTCAAAGCTGGAATCTTACTTTATATGGCCAATGTGCCAAGTAATGTGTAAAGCTTCCAAAAGTAAGTAGTTATCTTTACTTTGCATCAGCCTGTTTGCAACCTCCCTACGTAAACGCTTACGTTTAGGCTTCTATATTCTGAGTATTTCTCCTGGAGACATAAAAAGTACTTTTTACTAGGAAAACAGGAATTACTCTATAGTCATGTTTGGCCACTTGAAGTCTACCATTGAAGTCTATCACTTCATAACAGTCAGTTTTAGCTTAGTCTTCTTCTGAATGCTGTATGACTGTGAAATGCATACAGGTCTTTATGTAATGACCTGTTCTGTTGTGATGAGGTTTTTTTAATAAATGCTTTCATAAAATGGATTTTTAGAGACAACTTTAACCTGTTCAAAGAAAAGCCTGAATATCAAATATGGATATTTCTGTAGGGCTTTAAAGGTTTAAATGCTTTCTGTAGTATGATGACATGAATGCAACAAAGTCAGAAATGCATCTGCATCATACTTTGCAGATCACAAATAAATTTTTTCAGGTCTTTTTTTTTAGTGAAACTGAGAAACATTACAGTATGCAGTGTCATTTCATATCTTAAACCTAAGACTTTATCTCACAGAATAAAAAAAAGTTTTAAACCCACTAAAATGTTATTAATAATGTTATTGTTACAATATCCATTAATTATTTTATGTTGAATGATGTGTCTCTGGGAAAGTAGAATTAACTATATTGGGAACTGAATTACAGAGCAGCCTGATGATGAACTAAGCTTTACAGTCTTGAGGTTCTTGGTGGCAGAGTTGGAACTGCAGGAAATAATAAGTACTAACCACCCTTCTTCCCCTGGTCTTAATTTCTTTTATGAGTGCTTTGTGCTGTCTTAAATATATGTGCTTTCTCTTGCCTGCTTTCATTTGAATGATTGCAGTGCTTGTGAGCCTTGGATAACTGATAGACTTCACTGGCTTGTATTAACGCACTTGACACAAAACAGCTAGTGAAGTCTATTTTAATTGTCATAAAAGATACATGAAGTATTGCAAGAAAAGTGTTCCTGTCTTCTGGAAATTTTTATATTCAAGACTGAGTAAAATTTGACATTAAAAAGGCACGAGTTTTTAGCAAAGCTGGAAAATAAAAGCTGCTGCTGACAGCATTTCCATTGCAATACTCTTACGTGGGAGGAATACACATCAAGACATTTTCTGACTAAAAACATGCTTAAGAACAAGGGTGATAAGTTACAGTCATCACTTCTTATGGTATTGTTATGGGGGGTGCATATACTCCTGTGTAGTTGTTTGTTCAGTTTGGAGCTGAATTGAAAGAATGGGTTGGCTGTCCTTGTTCTAAACCACATCTTGACTGTGTTTTGGACCTTTTACCTTCAGAGACTGACCTATATACCTTATGAAAAAGTAGATTGATAATGGCAGCCATGAAACTAGAGTCATCCATGCTTGACCTGTTTAATTATCCTCTTGGTTATCTTTTAAGCAAAGGAAAAATATTGCTGGTTACAAGAAGTTTATATACTAAGATATTCTAAATTTGATCTCCACAACCTCTGTTCTTCCACTTTTACCCTGCAAGTACAGAATCAACCCACAGGCATATTTTCAATTAACTATCTGTTATTTATATTCATAGATCACATGTGCAAGTACATAGAATTGATAACTGGGTGGGAGTGATTGGGCAGTAGGTTGAAAATAACCACAGAAGGTGTTTCTTTCCCCTGACAGTCAGCTTTGTTAGAACAAACATTTCAACAGGTTTACTGCAGTAACACCATTTTTTTTTCTCATTGAAGGAGGTAGTTGACCATAAGGCTGCACATTTTTAATTTTTCTTTTTTTTATTCCCCATCTTTGCAAGTGCCATTATGTATATGTTAATCTCCAGTGTAATTGCAATAGAGTAACTAAAACCTGGTGTTGTAAAACATTCCCGTTTCTTCAGCATTCTGTCGAAGTACATTTTCTTGTCTAACACATTCTCCTTAGCAAGAAGAGCTAAAAAAGGGGTCAGAGCTGCGCCATGCTCTTACGTGTGCCAAGTGGAGCAGGACAGAAAGGAAGAGACTGCCATATAAGCTGCCACAGCTGCCTTTCTTACTAAGGTTTTTATCAGTTTAGCAACCTGCTTTCTGCAGTTTCTTGGTTTTCTTATGTGTGTATATTCCACTTAATTATTTCACACTGACTTAAAAATGGTGCCTCCTGTATTATCCAGAGTATCACTGAAATATCTGTGGTGTTCTCAACATGTAGAAAATTCTGAACAAAAAAACCAAAAGGCATTCCTAAGTCAGCTAGTACTGAAACTTTGATGCTGAAGGGCTTAATGAATTTGAAAGCACAGGAGGGAAAAAAAAAGTACTGCCTTGCCTGGCTTGTTTTATTTGAGTGGGGTAGGTAGATAAATATTTCGCTTCTTTCAAACAATATGCTCTTTCCTGTAACTTCCTTTTTATTGTTAACAGAAAGCCCCTGAATGATGTTTGCTGGTGTTAATGGTGCCATCTGGAAGACAGGCTTCTGACTTGTTTAGAGTTCAAATTATGTTGGTTATATGTCAGGGCAAGGAGATTAAGTAGTTAATTTTGCTGGGATGCTGTTTGCCTGTTTTACAATAATATTTTTACAGCTTTTTGGAAAGACTAAGTACTAAATGAAAATAATTTTTCATTATGTGCCTTGTTTAGCCAGACAGCGTTATAATCTGGCATTAGAACTTGTCCAAATGCACCTTGGCAGACAAAACTGTGGCATGGTGAAGAAGAAATCTTACTTCATGGTTTGCTCTTGTTAAATACATCCATTTTAAGGAAAGTATTGGCTTGTAGCCTGTTTGAAAATGGTCCCAGTACGAGAGATGTTAAAGACTGCAAGTAACCCTGTTCTTCAGGAGATCATGTGAAATGGGGTTTATTTCTTCCTTCCTGCCATCTTCTGAAGAAGAGCTGATACTGCCTGGCCCCTCAGCTGGCAGGGCTGCTGGGCAGCTTCTCACATTGCTGCTGCCCCAGTCAGGCAGGGACTGTAACTTGGAGTGGATGCCTGAAAGTCAGTTTCCTGCATCAGGAAACTGCTTCCCAAGCACACTTCTCATGCTGCCACTGCCCTCAGGACACAGTGGTATCCAGAAGTGTCACAGGGTGGCACTTTGTATGGGGTAATGTGGTCAATACGGGTCAGACTTTGGTGCTCAGTGTAGAATTTGAGTCTGCCTTTCTAACTATAATTTTAGATTGGTTGGTTAGTAAAGTTGTAACTCTGAGTCAGTGGTCAGTTGTCCATTCTTACCAACTTAAAACATATAAGTTGTATTGATTTTTCTCTTTGAAATTTTTCCAAACTAATTTATGAGAAGTCATCTCATAAAAGAGTAGCAGTCCTGGCCTTCATCAGCTTTGCTATTAACTAATTATTTATTCATCAAGTAGCATGCACCATGATGTTGTTTACAAACACTGGATATGAGATAGAGCTCTCGAGTTCTTCTTTATGATTGACTGGTGGAGCAATATGATGCTTTTGAAGAAAACCAGTTGTTTAAGTGTGTATGTGTTCAGTAGATGGGAAAGAAGAAAAATACAAGGTGGAGTGTGGAGCAAAATGAAAAAGGTTTAGCAGGTGTAACTGTTGTTAGTTTCTGTATGCTCCAGAGACTGAAGGACTGAGCTTTCAAATACACTGTTTTAAAGGCTGATTAATTCTTCAAAATCCTAGAAAAGGTTCCAGTGCTAAATAAAGAGATTGACAGGTGAAAAACTGAAGTGATACCAAGAAAAGAATATTAATAGTACAAAAGCTGATCCATATTACATGTTCCACATGTGCTTGTATTTATTGTAATGAATATTCAATTGAGAAATGAATTTGTGGAAGTAAATGAGAAACTGTAAACTGTGGCATCCTGTGCTGTGGACCAAAAAAAACCAGGTAAATAACAAGGGAAATACAATACTGAGATGGAAAGTCAATATTGTAATAAGCTAATTTCCACTGTTCTTGCAAAATCCTTGTGTTAGTTTTTTTTAGTGACTATCATTTAATTCTTCAACCACATACACCAACCATTTTTAAAATACTTTAGACTGTTGTTAGTAAACAATAAAGTAAACAATTTTCTTTATCTAATTTATAGAGGGCATGAAGGAAGAACCTGAAGTGCTCTTTGAAGAACTGCTTGAAAGGGCCAAAGCTGGAGAACCAAAAGCACAAACAGAGGTAATTTTACATGGTTTTTGCCCAGTCTGTTTGCTCTTAATTTCAAAAATAGCACTGCCTGCTCCAGAACTATTCTCTCTTCCTGAGTTGAACTGTGTCTGTTTAGATGCTAAACTATTCAAAGAAAGGTCGTGCCATATGGTTTCTCTGCCTTGAATGCTGCTTCCTTGAGAGTGTTAGTGGCTTCAGGTCCAGCTCTTTAGCATGGAAAATGTACAGAACTGATTTTGCTTTTCTTTTTTTTTTTTTAAAGAAGCATGTGTGGAGCCATGCAGATAGGGACTATTGAATGCCATTGGTTCAGCACTACAAAGATAGCAGGGCTCTTAGGCTGGACTCTGGAGAAAACTGCCATTGAGGTGCTTTAGCAGGGACAGAGGTTGGTTGCTGGTGTTCTGCTTATACCATTTCTCTGTTGAATTAGATTTTAGAAAAGAAGTCCCTCGTTTATTGAAGTTAGCTGTGTTTAATTATTTAATGGCAGATAAAATTGAATTAATAATATTAGTTCAGTCCTGCATTTGTTAGAACTTCAGGTTTTCCCTTAGGTTTTAGAAAAATTTTACCAGTTTTCTACTGTGTTCCATCAACTGGTATAGTGGTCTAGAAGAGTTTTAATTTGTGTTTAACTTGGTTAGTGTTTCACTTGAGCATTCTTTTCCAAATTCAGCTTTGATGCCAAATAGGAGTGGTTGCAGTCTCCTACATACTCCTTGGTGTTTTGGATTTTTCCCCAAAGATCACCACTCCTACTGTAAATAAAAGTGAAGAGGTGGGAATGGGAAAGTAACTCTTTTAAAGCTGGTAAAAAAAAAAAAAATACAGCAGTGCTAGGCTTGTTCCCCATTCTATCTCAACTTGTTTGAGGGGCAGGCTGACCTTGGAGTTGTAACCTGATACAGTAACAAATTCCTCACTTTGAAACAGCTGGTAGCTTTGTGGAGGATGAAACATTATCCTTGCGGGAATCATTGCTGTAAAATCCATCTTTTGGCTGTATTCCTCCACATGTAAGAAAGCAAAGTCCATAATATTCTTAAAGGATATAATTTCCAGAAGAATAGTCAGAAATACTTACATAATCTAACTCTGGGATGCATATATATGTATATAAATGATGGGGATTTTTCTCCTTTGCTATTAATTCCACTTTCACTCTCTTCCTTTAGCTCTTTAACTGTACATTTGCTATTCACACGTAATAATAGGATTCTTATCATAAAAAGATACAGCATACAGTTTTGCTTCAGTATGCACTCAGGATGAATTGACTGCCTGAAATGGAGCCCAAAATACAGTAATTTTTTCCTGTGGAGTCACATTTCTTGTTACTTGTGGGGAGAGAATTAGCTTTTAGTTTTTAAAATCGGAAAGAAACTTATTTCTTCTCTGTGGTTGAATACATTCCTTTAGAATCAATTAGAAAAATGTATTTTTATTTCTCACATTTGTAGGAGTATGAATGAGAAGCTGAGATGCCACTTTTGTGCTGTTTGTTCACAATTACAAAGTTAAAGACAAGAAATCAGTTGGTTTAATGGCTTGTAGTTATTTTATTACTCTATGTTTATTCAAAAATAGTTCTGCAGTGACTGTGGAAATAAGTGCACTCTGAGTGGCTGTCAGTATGTATTACTGTAACATTATATATTTTTTTTTAATTGAGAAATGACTGTATGGCAGTTATGTAAATGAAGCACCCACAGCTGGAATTCTGTAGTGACGAGGGCAATTCTGTGTCTTTAACCAGAGGATGTCTGCAAGGGGACTGCTTGAGCTGACCACCTCACTTAGCAAAGCCAGAGATGGAACAACCTTTAGAGAAGTACAGTGTGAGGGTCTGTGTTAAGCTGTTACTGAATATGACTTTATTTCATACTTCTGGCTCATGGCAAAGAGAGAATCCCAGACTGCTTAAATGACAGATTTGAGGTTAACACCTTTTCCCATCCGTTTGTCCTCCTTTGACTGCTACAGGCCAGAGCTTTGCAGCCATTTTCAGGTGGTTTGATGTAGGAACTTTGCTGTTAAAAACACAGACAAGCCAAAAAGCAATTCAGTCATAAAACAGGTTATGCTATCATTTTGCGTGTGCAGTAGCCTTTTGTGCTATGACTAGTCCCACGATCTGTTAGTTGATGTTGCAATACATGTTTCTGTGTCCAAGAGGTCCTTAGAAACTTAAGAGCTGTGTGATTAAGTGATGCTACTCTTGAAGCTTTGCTCAGAATCTTAATGGCTATAAATATAAACATGCTTAAGAAACAGCTGTTCTTGTCAGATGGATGTTATTTGCCATGTAGCTTGTTCAAGCAATTCCTTTCTGAAATAAATAGCTGTAGGTACATCTGCAGTTGAGTGATAGATTACCATGCAATTGCTGAAATCTTTTTTTCTTTTGTTGTCTCATACACTCTCTTCTTGGTGTGCACCTCCCACTGAACTCTGGCATGACTTTGTTATCAATGTTTGGATTATCTAGTCCAATTTTCTCCTTATTTCTGTATGGTTTTGGATAGCTTCACTGTATGTGCTATGGATTTAATGTCTACTCAGTAACTCTCTGTGTGGAAGTTGTTGAAGCACTCATAAACTGTATGAAAGTGTATGAGACCAGTTAAATGGCTGGAGAAATAACCTTTACTGGAAGAAGAAAGACCTTTCTGATTCTATCAGTGCATTTAATCTACATTAGGAGAATGTGAGTTTTTAATCTTTCAACAGTATTTCTTCAGTCACCTTTAGTGACAGTAACAAATGAAAGTTTCAGAGAACCTTTCAAACAGGGTTTTTTGTTCCAGCAGATAATATTGTGGATTTTAAACGCCATTAAGGTATTGGATTAATTGCTTCTAGAATGTAGCTGAAGTAACATTAGGGGGAGAGAGAGAGATAGAGTGTGCAGTGAGTCAAGCAAAAACATTTCCCAGATTCTCGAGGTATGCAGATAAAATATCCAGTAGTTCTGGTCATTTTCTGCCATTTAACTTTTTATTGCCTTGTGTTGTGTTAAGCAGAAGTGTTTCATACTATTGCATAAATATATTTACTAGTGTATTTTAATTTTTAGAAGGAAGAAAAAAGGTGATTATTCTTCTTACCTGTAAAACTGTAATATAGACGCCTGCTTGGTAATTTCTGTAACCCTGAATAGGAGAATTTTTATAAGCTTTTTCACTGAATTTGGTTGATGCTTAAGCAGTATTAGTTTTATTCCCTTCACCAAATAATCATGAGTTTGCTTTGGCCTTCGGTAACTGAACTGGTGTCAGTCAGGGATTGCCCTTCTTGAAGCCTGCTTCCATGTCAAGGCCTTGTCAATAGCTTCATCTGAATTTCTGATTGTCATTGGCACCAGATTATATTACACTTACTTTTTCTGGCTCTAAAATGAAGTTAGCAGTATTATCTGGTCATTGTTGTAGGAGGAAAAGAATCCAAGAAAACTTTTAACACCATGAGCTTCACCTGATTCTGCCAGATGCCTGAACACTGATGGCAACTGATTCACTGACCTGGCCAAATGTGTTGCAATTCCTTCTTGCTTCCAGTTCTTCCAGATCTTTCCAATCAGAGGATCAGCTTACAACTATGTTCTTTAATGTTAGGAGCAAACGTTTTGACCTTTTGTTCAGAGAGAATTTATCTTAGCTGAGTTCCAGGGGTGGGAGGGAAGAAGAGAGAAAGACATAGAGACAAAGTAGAGTATATTTCAGTAATTGAAGGAATTTTATTTCCTATTATTGTAGGTGGGGAAGCACTTCTTGAGATTAGCAGAAGAGGAGGATGAAGAACTTAACAATTGTAGTGCAGTTGACTGGTTCATCCTTGCTGCTAAGCAAGGTCGAAGAGAAGCTGTGAAACTCTTGCGTAGATGCCTGGCTGACAGAAGAGGTATGGGCTCTCTGGGGCTTCCTGCTTGCACTTCCCACATTACCTGAAACAATATTGTACTGTTTTAAACTCTGAAAAGAGGGATTAAAGTATGATGGAAATTATTGTGGCAAAATTGTGTTGCTAACAGACTGTTCCTACAGGTAATTTAAAAAGCACTAATTACCAATACTGCTTATTAAAGCATTTTTATTATTTGCTTGAATTTTTCCATGAAATGCACACACGTTCTTCTCATCCTCACCTTTCATGGAAGTTTTTTTTCTCTTAACTCTGAAGAGAAAATATAACCACACACCAGCTACATATCTGCTGTTGCTTCATTCTTTTGCCCCTCTCCAACCTCTCTTCTAATTGGCCTTGTTCGCTGTATTCTCCCACTTTAAGATCCTCACCTTCCTTCACGCTACTTCCCATGTTTGGAATGTTTTTTTCTTGTCTGCCAACTATATTACAAGGGGGAAAAAAACCCCAAAAAACCAAAAAGAAAACTGCACATCACCTATTCCTGTCTGCACTACCTTTTGTCTGATCCACTGTGCTTCAAAAGTTGAAGTAAGACATAGTATAATGCACGAAGTACAGTTTAAACCTAAGCAATGTGGTTAGATTTTGATAAGCAATGGACACAGACGGGCATTTGAGTAATTGAGTAATTTAGGTGGTCAGAATGTGACTGAAACTTGAGAAGTTTCAGACTAAACTGAGAAAAATAAATTGTGAACAAATCTGTCATTTCTGCATGGGTGTGGATTAAGTGTGTAATGTGTTTTTTCTTTTCTTGAGGCATAACTTCTGAGAATGAGGAAGAGGTGAAAAAGTTATCATCTGAGACTGACTTGGAGAGAGCTGTGCGAAAAGCTGCCTTGGTCATGTATTGGAAATTAAATCCAAAAAAGAAGAAGCAATTAGCAGTTTCTGAACTGCTGGAAAATGTTGGGCAAGTTGACAATGAAGGTTTGTTCATGAGCTGATTTATGGTATTGATAAAATGTAGACTTTTGGGCACAGTAGAGCTAGAAACCTAAAGGGCTTTATGAACAATCAGGAATGAAATAATAGTTAATGTACAATCTACTTAAGATAATGTAACTCTCTCAATGACTAACCCTCTCTTAATAACTATGCTTTCTGGACCAACATTTGCTGTAGGTCGTGGGTCAGTTAAGAACTTGTTCAAGTGACCATGTATTTAAAATACCTTTTTTTAGCACTCACTGTCTTTGGAAAATAAGTAATTCATGGCTTTGCTGTATTTGTTGTTTTTTTTTCCCCTTCTTAACAGTTATCCTGATGATATCTCACTAGGTGTTTCAATTTACAGATTCAGTCTTCAAGACGCTCTCCAACTACAGCACTAAAGTTAGCTATGACAGTCCTGTTTCTTTTTCTAATACAGTAATAAGAATATAGAAAACTATATAGCCACTTGTTATCTATTTCTATGTAAGTTTATCTTTCCCTTTCTTTGAGGAAATACCATTCCCCAGATTTTGCAGTTACTGTTTGATCACTTTAATTGACTGCTTTGACTTTCTATTACTGAAACAGATGGTGAGAAGCAGCCTGGCCCAGTCCCAAAGTCCGTGCAGAAGCAGAGAAGGATGCTGGAGCGATTAGTGAACAGTGAATGTGAGTACATGCTGCTGCTTTCAGTCTTGGCCAGTGGTTTTAGTTTCTAGTTTGCTTTGATAAACAATTTTGTGCTGCCAGACTAAGAATCTATAGAAGGTTTGGATTGCAATAAACTGATAGTGTCAGTTTATTCCATGTGGAAAACAATTAACTGATCTGCATGTGAACTCACAGAAGACATCACCATTACAATCAACTACTAAAGGAAGTTTGTATGTCATTTGTTATTTTTATATTCTTGCCCTTTCAGCACTTAAGTCTATTCAGCAAAGATTTTCACTTTCAATATTTTTTTTTTTTAGTTCTAAATGCAATAAGGTTTCTGATTACAGTGAGGGAATGAATGCTGCACCAATTTAGTGCAGGCAGATCCTTCATTCTATTTGCCTTGCTTCCGTTTGCCCTTCCTTTATAATTAATATTTGTCTTTTCATATTTGTTCAATTAATGATTTAGGAAAGATGCAGCAAGATACTTCTTTCATTATTTACAGCAGCTTAGTTTATATATTACGAAGAATTAAACCCCTTAACACACACAGGGTCAGATTTGTAGACCTAAGTCTGTGAGTTTTGTAAGGTTTGGTGGGGTGGGGATTGGAAATGAAAGTTCTCCTCAGTCTGGCATACCTGAGAAATGCTGACGTGCTTTTGAGCTTTTAGCAGGAAAGTTAAAGTGTTACATTATGAAAATGAGTTATCAACAATGCAGCATGTGTAGTTTTTCAAGAGAAGTAATTAACATAAGGTTCAATTATTCATTGTCAGGAAAACCTCAGTTTCTTGAAATGCACTAAGGCATATGGAATAGTTCATGTGCAATCTAGATCAGCACTTGAAAAGCACATTTAAATGTCACAAAGCATATTATTTCCTAATACATCTGTAGTTACGATTATGTGAAACTAAAGTGTCACACATAGAATATGGAGTCAAATCTGGAGGTTGTCAGGTTTAAACTCCTTGAAAGATTAGATTTACATTTCATTAGGTAAATTTGGCCTTTACCTTCAAGGATTGTGTTTGTTACACATGTGACTTGAAAAATAGCATTTCTAAGAAGAATGGAGGATTTTAGTTTTCATTAGCTTTGACAGAAGTAAAAGAGGAGTAGGGGCATGTGCCCATATGTGAATAAGAGATTAAGGGATGTGAGAAATGGTATTTTGGAAAGCAGGCTTGTGGTCTTACCAAACCTTTTGTGAGACTATGTCAGCTGTTTTTTGACTTGGCTGCCACCTCTGGCAAGATAGAAACAGTCCCTCAAGGACAAGACGGTTGAGTTTCATTGTCCAGTCATTGTATCATAATGCAGATATATTTGGGTTCATTTGAGCTGTGTTGCATTGAGGTTCTTACCATTCCTTTAACTGAACTGGCATGTGCTGCTACTGAGTAAGTGCACAGCAAGTCATTTTGTTCTGGATACTTCAGTAATTCAGAGAGTTACCAGAAAAGGAATTGGCAAATAGGATTTTTTTTTTTAAGCCTTAAATTGCAGATAAAATAGCAGGGCAGTAAATGAACCTATTTGTAAGTGTAGGCAGAAATTGATGTGAATATTTTTCTTTTCCTAGGGTGGATGGGGGGAGGCAGGGGAATTTGTCATAACCAAACTGAAAAAAATCTGTGAATAATAAAGTAGAATCTACAATACCCTTTTTATATCAATTTAAGAGACACTTGGGTGACAAAATACTAATGACTTTTTAAAATGAAAAGTTTTCATCAAACACTTAAAGTAGGAGTTAAGATGTTACCTCTTCTCTAGAGAGCTTTTACCTTTTCATGGAGGAACAAGAAAGCTGTTCCCCTCCAGCATTTACTTCTCTGACTCACTGAGTTTCTTCATTTACCATGTCAGAAGGAGATTCTTCTTTCAGTGTTAGTACATTGTCAATACTTGAAAGATAATTTTTAAGCCAGGTATGTGCTTGCAGATATCTGGTCTGGGTTATCCTTAATGGAGGTATAAACAGAAAATTAGAGGTGACATTGTCAATGGGCAGTTGTTGCATGCCTGAGAGGGTGCATGTCATTGCAGTGGATAGGCCATCTATACATAGTAAGTTAATAACTCCTTCCTTCTCAGGATGTCCCGTGATCCTGTAAAAGTGCTGTTAAGGTATTTTTGTGAGGTCCTAACATGTCTGCTTGCTGATTCTACACAAATAAGACTATTCCAGCACTGTATATTTTTTCCCAATAAAACAGTAAATTTAGATGACACCTTTGGTATTAGACTTAATTTGAAGCCCATCAGGTCAGCTAAAGAGTCTCACAGATTTCTTGATGCAAGTGAAGTTGCCTTACAGTCTGTCAATAATAAGAATAGTTCGCAAAAATAAATCCTTTCTTGTTTCTTGGGAGGCATGCCAGATGGTATTTTGTGGGACATAAGGGTTCATGCATGGAGGAGGAGAGGTGGTAAAAGTCCAAGGCAAAGGCAGCATCCATATTGTGAGATTATACCAAAGGATAAATTGTAAGATGCTGATTTTCTGTTGAACTCTTAACATTCCTCTTCCTCTAGTATCTATCTTGAGACAAATACTTTATTTTGTTCTATATCTCCAGTGTTTTCAGTATTAAATACTGAGCTATTTATATGTTGCTTCTATAAATATAGCGTATTTAAATAAAAATTTTCTAGGCCCAAACCCATTAATCATCTAATTCTGAATTTGATGAAGCAGTTATCTGTCTTTTAAAAATCTCAAACTAGTAAGCAGACCAGCTTTCATATCTTTGCATCAGCTAAGTAGTTAAATTTACTGTGTAGGAGGTGTGTTACAGATTTTTGTCATTCAATTCTTTCATGTATACAATGTTACTTACTTTAGTTTATGGGAAAAAAATTGCTGTTAATTATTCTCCTTTACAAACTGCATCAAGCTTGTCTGCCATAGAAACTAGTTAATCCATGCTGATGTAGAGAACTGGATACAAAGAGTTCGAGCCAGTGTATAAATCATCTTCTGTCCTGCCTTTTCCCTAGAGTTTTCAGTAGTAACCCCATGCCTCCCTTGTGCTCACAGGAGTGGATGAAGATCTTCCAGGGCAGAGGGGTGAATTTTGTCTTTATGTAAACTGAGAAAGGTCTATTTTGTTGCTGGTAGCTGTTTCAGATCACAGTTGATACGGTTTGGAGGAGGCCCTTTGTATAGCCACATAGCATATTAAATTAATACACTTTAAGTAATCCATATTTAGTCTCATAGATACAATAATTGTGTATTTCCCATAATTATATGTCTGTAACTTCTGAACTCAGAAAAATGACTGTTAAATGACAAATCAGAAGTCAGTGTTTCAGTTGATGACATACAGATACTTCATTACTGCTTCTTTACAAGTCTTTCTTACCAATGCAGCTGCTGAATATGCAGGTATAATAGTTCATTATTTAAAACTGTGACTTAATCCAGTAGTCTTTTTTCTGTGGAATACTTGCAGATAAGCTACATTCACTCAGTCTGTTATCCTATTTATCAGTATAATAAACTTACATAATGATCTGACAAGATGTAGAGTGTTATATCTATTGCTGACACAAGGAGATTGTTGTTTTCATCAGAGATCTCAGGACAAGTTGCAAGGTAAAGCTTGTTGTCAGTAGTTCAGTTTTTATAGACTAGATTCTGGCAGCAAAGAAAATTAATATTCCAATTCATAATCAATACAGTGTTATCATAAAATTTACTGCAAATTTTCTTTTTTTTAGCTAAAAAATTTATTGCTTTGGATGACTTTGTTGAAATTACCAAGAAGTACGCAAAGGGAATCATCCCATCTAACCTCATTATGCACGAAGAGGAAGATGATGAGTTGGCAGGGAAGAGTCCTGAGGAATTACCCCTACGACTGAAGGTAAAAAGGCAACATGGGATAGGTTATGTTGAATGGCCTCTTAGCACTGCAGACAAAACAGGAGTGACTTGCATTTCTCTCTCAATACTGATGTTTAGTCTGTATAGATCAGTACAAGAGCTGTAACTTCTTTTTGGACTTGACTTCATGTATGTTTCAGGTTTCCTATATATGGGTCATGTATTTAAAAGAAAGTGACAACAGTTCTCCCTTTAAGAGGACAATCTACCTTCATTATATCTTCAGTGAGGATTTAAATCTACCTGTCATCACTGCCTTGTTTTTATTATAGATGTTGTTACACGCTTTGTATCTAATTTAGCCAGGAGCAAGCAGGTGGAAAAAATTATCCATAGCATGCAAAGGTTCTGTTCAGTCAGAATTCAAGAAAGAGAAAACTTGCTGTTAGCTTCTACACTGATACTTCTCTAGACAGTGAAAGGAGAAGGGAAAATTAATGTACATGCCTTCAATACTGGTATAAATTGTAGGTGAGGCTGGGGGGGTGTGGCTGCTGACCTGAGAGTTTTTGCTGTAATTTTGTTATCCATTGTCATATTGCAGAGATGGGGAAAAAAGGGGGAGTGAAAGGTGTCTCTTTCTGAGCTTTTGCATGGCTAATTATCATCTGAAAGAGATGCATTTAAGAAGAACAGAGATGCCTTCACAAATAAACAAGCTTTTGCCCAAATCACTGAGGTGTGTGTTGTCCCAATCACAGTGCCACAGGTATTTGCTGGAACATTCTTTGCTTTTCCCCTTGAGTTAATCAATATAAAAATGTAAGATCTGGGAAGACATAAAAACTGTCATTTTATGGGGGAAGGAGGATTGATTGCAGCATCTAATATTTGTGATCCCTAAGCAATATTTGAATGTATGTTTGAAAAATCCAGTACCTTTTAATTGATCTTTTGTTAAGTGTATGTTTGGTCAAAGGGAGAATGTTCAATCCAGTAGTTTCTCTGTTGTCCAGTGACTGTGGTGGAAAATGCCACGTAAAATAGGTAGAATTTTAAGATTGTCTGCAGTTACTGTTATGGAGTTAAAAGAATCTGTAAATGTGTAGTAATTGAATTTAAAGTACTGCTGCTGCTTCTAAAACAGGTTTTGACAGCTGCATCCCTAGATGTTTGGGAAGAATTGTTTAAAGATAAAACCACAGCTGTAAAGACTTCCTCTGTGTGTATATGAATCATAGGCACTACTTCCTGCAGTGTATACGTGTAGAATGTATAGCATAATCCTTGCAGAATGTGGCATTTACATGCTTTAAAGTACAGTACTTGCAGCTCAAGTAATCACTTAAGGTAGTGCAGGGCTGTAGCCATGTAGTTTGTCTTCAGTATGAAGTTAGCAGAGCAGAATATTTGACTAGGAAGCCATTTAATTATATGTGTCAAAAGTAATGAAATACATCTTGCCTGAAATCAAAATTGCCTCTGAGCTTCGTCTGACTGAGTTAATCAAAATGGAGCTAATAATCTTGGACACAGTGATCTTATTTTATTGGCAGCGTTGATCTGAAATATAAATCTTGCCATATTAGCTGAGGTTAGGCAACTGGCTGCTACTGCTTCAGCTAAGAATGTCTGTGATGTAAAGATATAAAACTGTTCATTAACAAAATGCTTCTTTCTCTTTTTCCAGGTTGTAAAATATCCACTTCATGCCATTATGGAAATTAAAGAATACCTTATAGATATTGCATCAAAGGCAGGAATGCATTGGCTGTCTACCATTGTTCCAACACACCATATCAACGCTCTCATCTTTTTCTTCATCATCAGTAATCTGACAATTGATTTTTTTGCCTTCATTATTCCATTAATCATATTCTATTTGTCCTTCATTTCTATGGTGATTTGCACACTAAAGGTTTTTCAGGACAGTAAAGCTTGGGAAAACTTCCGTGCTTTGACTGACTTACTGCTTCGTTTTGAACCAAACCTAGATGTTGAGCAAGCTGAGGTGAACTTTGGATGGAATCACTTAGAGCCGTACATTTATTTTTTACTCTCGGTATTCTTTGTAATTTTTTCCTTTCCTATAGCAAGCAAAGACTGTATACCATGCTCAGAGTTAGCTACTGTCTCAGTTTTCTTCACAGTGACAAGTTACATGAGTTTAAGCACATGTGCAGAACCTTACACACGAAGGGCATTAATGACTGAGATAGCTGCAGGTTGCTTATCCCTATTGCAGGTATTACCTGGGAATTTTGGCTACTTGAAATTCTTAGGTAAAACCTTCTTTACAGTTCCTGTAGGCCATTTCTTTGTGATCAATTTAAGCATCCCATGCCTTCTGTTTTTGTACTTGTTCTATCTTTTCTTTAGAATGGCCCAACTACGGAATTTTAAAGGCACCTATTGCTACCTGGTCCCATACCTGGTGTGCTTTATGTGGTGTGAACTCTCTGTGGTCATTCTGCGGGAGTCCTCCGGCATTGGGCTCGTTCGTGCATCCATCGGTTACTTTCTGTTCCTCTTTGCACTCCCAGTGCTGGGTGTAGGCATTGCACTGATGTGTCTTGTCCACTTAATTAAGTGGTTTTTGTCTTTGGAGCTCATGAAAATTATAGTGACCCTGGTTTTGTGTGCTGTTCCTTTGCTCTTTCGGTGGTGGACAAAGGTTAACTTCTCTGTAGTTGAAGTGGTTAAATCGCTCACTCGAAGCTCAATTGTGAAACTCATTCTGGTGTGGATTACAGCTGTAGTGCTGTTCTGTTGGTTCTATGTGTATAGATCTGAAGGAATGAAAGTTTACAACTCCACCCTGACATGGAATCAGTATGGTTTCCTCTGTGGACCCCGAGCTTGGAAGGAGACTAACATGGCACGCACTCAGATTCTGTGCAGTCACCTAGAAGGACACCGAGTGACGTGGACTGGGCGGTTCAAATACGTGCGTGTGACAGAAATCGACAATAGTGCAGAGTCTGCAATAAACATGCTTCCGTTTTTTATTGGTGATTGGATGAGGTGCCTGTATGGTGAAACCTACCCTCTTTGTGATCCCAAAAATGTTACACTGGAGGAGGAAGAATTGTGCCGTCTGAAGTTTTTGACAAAGCATAAATGCCACATGAAAATGTTTGATCGGTACAAATTTGAAATAACTGTGGGCATGCCTTTCAGTAGCAAAAATGGAAGCAAGCCTATAGAGGAGGATGATATAACCAAAGATATTGTGCTGAAGGCAAGCAATGAGTTCAAAAAAGTGTTGCTGAACTTGAGGCAAGGGAGTATAATTGAATTCAGCACAATTCTGGAGGGTCGTCTTGGCAGTAAATGGCCTGTCTTTGAACTGAAAGCAATCACTTGCTTGAATTGCATGTCTAAACTCTTACCTGCAGGGAGGCATGTGAAAATAGAGCAGGACTGGAGGAGCACAGTGCATAAAGCCATTAAATTTGCTTTTGATTTTTTCTTTTTCCCATTCCTGTCAGCTGCATAATGTGCTCACATATTGGTTCAGTGGTATTTTCAGTGTCCACTGCATTTACACTACCAAAGGTTTGGCTTCTTAAGAGGAAAAAAAACCCAACAAAAACCTACCTTGCTGTAGCAATGCTCAAAAAGTGTGTTAATATAGAGCATTGGTTGAGTTTTGCAAGTGTACACACAGTATCCTGACCTTAAACCGTGTATGACTGATGTAGTATATAGTACTTTAGTATTGTAAGTGAATGCAGAGGATTGCTGCTGACTAATTGCATAGAAACTGGTGTGTCCAAAATGGATATATTGCCTGTGGTACAACACTAGATGCATTCACTTGCTCAATGTTAAAAGCACTTTACTCTTTTAAGTATTCACAGTGTGCCCATTTGTATTTTCACAGGTATGATTTAGAGTAGGGAGCTGACAACAGCTTTTGTTGCATTTATTGCTTGTATTTATTTGGTGCTTTCTAGAAAAAAGTGATCTTAGAGTCAGTACCTGGTGGTGATATTTGCATACAGCAATCACTGTTTCACAATTTGTCCAGAATATAGTGACCACTGTTTTTTGAAAGGGCACAACATTTCACACCCTAGCAAGGTTTTACAAAGTCCCCAGGCTTCTACTTTTCATTAAATATTGTGTATGAAATTTTCTGGTTTTTCTGATTGGTGACACTAAAGTATAGTCCATGCTGATGTGTGAAAGGCAAATACCAAGGCTGGTATTGAGATGGTACCAGTAATGGACAAGCCACAGCAACTGAAATTATACCTAAAAGTCCATAGTGGAAGTGGAAATAGAATGTTTAATTACTTGTATTTTGTAAATAAACATGAAGTACAAACTTGCATTAAATGGGTACAACATTTGTTCATTATGCTTTGACAGTGTGACCAGTTGTTTGTGTTGTGCTGATAGCAGCTTTCACTGAAAACTACAATTTAAAATGTTTGAAATACTCTGGTGTGAGATAAAAACAGTAAAATCTGGTGTGCCAGGTGAAGTTTTTGTAGCTGTGCAGTCTACACATAGTGCTTCCCCCTGCTTTTGTTGTGACTTTGGACCTTTTCTGGCCACTGTGGCTGCACGTCACAGATACATCCTGCCATTTCTGTGTCTCCTCCACTGAGCCTGCTTTAGATTCCTTTCTGCCTCTGTGTGTCAGTCACCACCAGGACCAGGGAGAAGGGTTAGCAATGAAAACCTGGTAGAGAAGGGGAAATTTTTCAGGACATGAGGCCATGGCTGCACACCAGCTATGAGCACCCTCTTGAGCATTACCCAGAGCTGCAGCTGGGAGGGAGGATGCCAAAGGCACCTGCAGGTGTGGGGTGCCCAGTGCCCACGGCAGAAGCCCCCACCATCCAAAGCCCCACAGTCATGCTTCAGCCCATCAGAAAATCTGTGAAGTAAAATCATATATTCAGGGTACTTCTGGCTTTGAAAATTTGCCAACTATCTCTGTTTCCACCTGGGGAAAAGAAAACCCAAACAGATTCACTTTACATAGCAAGTAAATGCAAGTTTTGACAGCTCCCTTACCCAGGCCCATTTTGGCTGGAAATAAGCCAAACTTAGGCCTCTCTCCTCCTTCTGTTAGAACATCCATAGGCTCTATTTAGATACCCACATGTTCTTCCTGGCTCTTAAATTTAAGCACAAAAGATTTTCATTTTTTTAATGTTTTTCCCTTGCATACACACAATTGTGAAACTCCTATTCATGCATTTATGAGGAAAAAAAGGCAACAGTTGTGGGATTCAGAACTAATGTTAAAATTTCTCCTTTTAGCTTTTATCCCTTGTATGGATGTCAACTTAGTGACTTACTGTAGTGCATTTTGAAAGAGTTGTTACATGTCCTGAAAATGAAAAAGTGACTCAAGTCAGATGTGGGAAATTTTGCAAGAGGAAGGCAAGTACTTGATTTCTTTGGAATGAGTTGCTTTTTAAGAGGCAAAAGGCACTTGGTACCTCAGTTCCCATCTGTATCATAATATCAACTCTGAAACTATTTCAGTCTTTTTTGCAGAAGTTGTTAGAGGATATTGGCATATAACTGTTACTAAATTTGTAAACTTAGAATTGCTAGCTAAAAATCTCTGGTTCCTCGGAGGGGAGACCTCCTTCAAAAATACCCGTATCAATATTGGTCAGATTCAAAGTTAAACAATTACGCTTTATGCACTTACATGAAGAAAAAAAACCCCAAAGCCAAACTCTGAATTAGCTAGGTCCTAGGAAAAATAATTCATGTGCTCTGTAATGATGGATTGATGGGGATACTTGAATTTGTCAAGTGCCTCTTTTCAGCACAGGTGGGAAGTTTTGCACAGTAGCACAGTGAAGATCATTTTCCATATATTTTCAGTTCTTCAGTGCAACCACAAGGGACAGAGAAAGCAAACTTTACTGCAAGACCTTTAAATAATGCCTTTTAATGCTAGTTCTCAAGTGTTTCTCCTTGATGCTTTTAAATTTTTATGGAAAAAGATACCTTAATGGTAACATGATGGATAGGAACTCCACTGTCTTGTCAGTCTAGTGTTCAGTGTTCTGAAACCTTTACCAAATAAATCCTTCCTTTCTAAGGTGTATCTTAGCTGACAAGCACAATATTGCTGGAATTTAATAATCAAAGTGTTTTTGCAAAGGGTGCCTCTATTTACTTTGCACCTTGCAAGCAAACAGAGCACAAAACATCTTTGTTCCATTCCTGCTACAGCTCTGTGTTCCAAACCAGTCCATCATCTAGGCTGGAGTGGCACAGAATCTAGCAGCTGCTGTTAATTATTCAGTTACTCTTACATTTATTATTCTTACTCAGTTTTCAATATATGATGAATTATAAACAGTTCCAAAGGCAGGTGCCCTTTCTCTAGGCTATTAATTCAGTCTTTTGAATTAGTATGTATTAACAGAAGAGGAGGAGGATATTACGTGGCTATTGACAATTCTAAATTAGGTTCAGCTGTTCTTCTGTAAGTTCAGCTTTAGCATTTAGAATATACAGAATTTAGAAAAAATATTCATTTGAATTTCATCCTCAGTGTAACATGAAAAAGTACTGCTTGTTCTACAAACTGGTGCATTTTTCTGTAACCACAGAAAAACAACACAACACATATAGAAGTTCTGAATAACTTAAAGAGCCCACTCTGTAATGACTAACAGCATCTTGCAGGAGGCAAGAATGCAGAATTTTGCCCTGTTCTCCCAGAGGAAAAAATTGGTAGATCTTTAGGTATTAACATGTGTTTTTATTTCTTAGAACTATTGGATCTCTTAAGTGCCATAAAATAGCTGTTATTAATTGGAAATTTGTTGCAATTTTTTTGTAACACAGGTAATCAGAATGTTGCCCAGAGATGCTGTGGCTGCCCCATCCCTGGAGGTATTTAAGGCCAGGCTGAGCCTGGCCTTAAATCTGAGCAATCTGGTCTAGTGGAAAGTGTCCCTGTCCATGGCAGGGGGGTTGACAGACCCTTCCAGCCCAAATCATTCTGTGTTTCTGTGTTACCATTGAGGTAGTGTAGTGCATTCTTGCATTCTTACACTGAGCTGCTTGTCTGCCTTCTGGCTTCTCTGTTTTCACTGGAAAAGGCAAAACAAGTTTCTGGATAGTGAATACCTTTTCAATACTTTTGAGACCTGTTGCAGCCTCTCAGAGTAAGGCTCACATCCAGTAACAGCTGAAAGAGGTTGGAAGAAGCTGTGCTCCAACCTCAGCTTCACAGCTGCAATTGTTTGAACAGCAGATGGATATGAAGGAAAACCAACAGGTATGTCATTGAGTTAGAAATGTATTAATCCATGCAGCAAAAATTGGGTGCAATTTGCCAACTTGTAAGGAGATAACTTACCTGCTCTGGCACCTACATATGAGCAAGTGTTGCGTGAAAATACAATGCCTGGAAACCAAACACCGAATCACATGACTGTTTATATGCATTAAGGTGGTTCATTTATTTTCATATTATTACTCAAAAAGCTTTAATTACCTTTTACTCTAGGAAAAAAACCCCCAAAACATTAGCATCCTGCAGTTCCTCTTGCAAATCATAGCCTGATGTGGAAAACATGAGAGTCACCTTCCCCTTAAGGATGGATGTTAAGCACTGAGAAAACTTGTGTTTTGCTCCCCTCTAACTAAGCTTGAACTTCAAGTTTTGAAGCAGAACAGGAACATAGAAACACTGCTTATAGCCTTCCTTTAAAAAGTATTCCAAGTGAGTATGGAAGAAAATTGGATGTGTATCTGCCCACTGACAGCTACATGAAGCAGCTTCTGTAAGATTGCAGCTTCACAACACTTAATTTCAGCATTTTCATCTGATAAAAATTCTAATTTAAATCTGTGCAAGAAGTGGTGATTTTTACTGCACGTTGTTATTTGAGTGCTAAGTTAGTTGGGATGTTTCCTCTGGGCTGAACTGCTGCTGATGGAGCTGAGGGTTTTTGAAATCCTACTGGAAAAAGAGAGACTGTGTGTGTGTGTGTGTGTGTGTGTGTGTATGTATGTACACAGCGAGTGGTGGGGTGATTAGAAGAACACTGAGCAGGTGAGTTCCTCATTCTTAGGTCTTTTCTCCTAGTGAGCAATTAAAAGAGGGCTCTGGGGACTGCTGTGAACAGAAATGGGCAAAGGGGCATGGCACAGCTCTGAGGGCACGGCATGTCAGTTCGCACAGGCAGGGCAAGCATGCAGGGTTGCAGGTTTCCTCCTGCTAGTGGGGTTTTTAGTTTGTTGTTGGTTGTGTTTTGGTTGTGTTGTGTTGGTGTTGTTAGTTTGGTTGTGGTTGGTTGGTGTCACAGTTCCGGTTTCTTTTTCTCTGCCAAGGTCAGGATAAATAACACGGGAAACGTAGATTTCGAGTTCAGACTTGGTTGTTTATTATATCTTATCTATTTACAGTATTTACAGCTTGAGCTCCAACTTGCCACTTAGAGAAACGAGACAAAATGGAGAGCCTCTAACTTTCACCAAGGCTATTTAAGAGATAATTACCCAATACCAAAGTGACACCTATATTATTTATGTTTTTGACCCAATAGTGACCATTTGAGGTTCGCAATGCAGACATCTTTCACCCAATTAGAGAAGACCACCCAAATCCGTGAAGAAGATGGTAGAAGAAGGTGAAGAAGAAGAACTCAGACAACACCCTGAATCCTCCATCTTGGCCCACACACATTACTATATACCAAAACCCCAAACCTAAGTTTTCACCCTGTGAGATCACACAACACCACTCTAACTACACACCCACAACCCCTGTGCTATCACACAATCTCAGAAGCCTGTTCCAAGGCCTCAAGTCAAATGTGGTGCTTGCCTGAGGGTCAGCACCCCATAGCTCAGAAAGCCTGAAATTTTCAGCTTCCAGGGTTCCAGTAGGTTGGGTTTGGGGTTTTTTGTTATTAATGATTTTTACGCTATCAAAACCTGCAGTTGGTAAAAGTGTATGTAGCCAAATAGAACCCTCCAAAAAGGATATGTCTGTCCAGACCCCTTCCTGTGAGGAGTGTTTGAGCTTATCAGTGGTACCAGGGGGCATTGCAGAAGAAGCCTCTCTGCAGTATGAGCAAGTGAATGATCTGCTTCTGTTTGCCCACACCCTGAGCAGGTAAGTGGTCCCTGGAGCTGTCCTGTCCTTGAGGGCCCTCAGGACCAGATGTGAGCTGTCACTCTCCCACCTCTGCTACCTGGTAGACTCTTTTAGCCCAAACTCACCTCCCTGATGACCTTTGGGTTGAGATGTGAATTCCTCCTTCACTGTCTGTCTCACCTAGCAACAAGGAAAATAAAGCAGTGAAACTCCAGTGCATTGTGACTCATTCCCACGTTTGTCCTGAAGGACAAGCATGTTTTCCTACGGTTGTATTCACACAGTGGGCCACTACCATCAAACTTGCAAAAAAAGGAAGATCGCTTCCCAGGGCAGTGACAATACCAATAATTCATGACTTGGCAGCCCAGACATCAACAGCCTGCCTTAGGCTGATGGGTGCCCACCTGGAGACATGGCAGTACCTGCTCAGAGGGCTGACTTTGCCTAACAAGCTGTAGCAAAAACAACATCCCCTCTGCTGGGTCTGGGTGGGGATCCTCAGCCCCAACACATTTACAGCCTCCTGCATCCTCCCTTCTGGAGGTCCCCACTACAGAGAGAAAAGAGGGCTCCACTCAAAGGTTTGTGGACGCTCCAGTTTGATGGGGATGGATTTACCAAGGAAAGCTGCATTGCATTACTTTTGAACTTTCCCATGTGCTACCAATAATAAAAATTATCCAGGTTACATGCAGAGGTGCCCACTCCCGTGCCATGGTGTGCTGGTGTCTCTCTTAGCCTGGGTCCATTGCCAACAGGAGCTCTCCAGTGGGAGGGGGATTGTTTATCCTTTAATGGTGCCTCATAGGTGTTGCTGTGAAGGTCAAGTCTCAGTGCTGAACAGACTTTGTGTATAGCCACGGTGAGGTGACAGCAGCTTCTGCTCCAGAGAGCAAAGCACTTTAGTAGTGCTGGGTATTCAGGGAGATCTTGAACTCCCCGAGAATGTGGTGATCTGTTTTGCCACCTGTGGTGGTGCTTTTCCCCCCTTCTCCCTTCCAGGCTGCAGTATGATCTGAGAAATTCTTGGTAGGCCTTGGCCTTGAAAACAGCATCTGGGCTCAGCTATTTCCAAGCTTATCAAAAACATTGTCCACTCCCAGGAATTGCTAACAAGCTCCTGTTTTCCTTATGACCAGTGCTGGAAAATATTTTTCTTGCCTGAATGGCATAACATTCCTGTTCTCACACTTTCAAAGGAAGTGCTGACCCAAACTGGAGCCAGGATGAAACGTTTTTTATAATTAAAGCCCACTCTCTTCTGACCCTATAAACAATGGTCCAAAATGAGACCCTTTGAGATCTCCTGGACCACAGCGGGCCTGTGACCAGCATTTCCCTCTGAGTGGGATGCCTCTCAGAGCCAGCAAATACTCAGGTTTGCTGTACCTGGAGGATTACCAAAACATGATGTATCCTGAGACAGTATCCCCACTCCTCGAGATCCCATCCTTTGCCCATCAGGAGAAGCAAAAGTGAGTATATCTGAAGTGAGTATTTCACTGACCTCTGGGGGTAATTTTTCACAGGTACCTTGCTAGCACTGACTGTTTTTGTCTGCGTGCATGCCCCAATGCATATGCTATAACAAATCTGAAAGAAGTACTGCTTTCTTAGATGTTTAAGTACCTTAGATATCTAAGTAAATTAGGCCTGTAGGTAAGGTTAAGCTATAGTTATAAACTAACTTAAATGCTGCTAAGTGTTGTTCTTTTGCTAAATTATTAGACAGAAGTTATAAGCTAAGCGTTGCCAAGCGTACTTCTGTTATGTTGTTAAGTTCAATGTAGAAGTTGTAAGTTAGGTCAACTTCTGTTAGATTGTTAAGGTTAAGCTATAAATTAAGTTATAAGTTAGGCTGGATATGTTAAGTGTTTCTCCTATGTTAAATTTCTAGGCTTAAGGCATAAGTCGAGTTAAAGTACTGTTGAGTGTTGTTAAGCTTTTAGGCCATGTTCCTTTTCATCCTTGCTCATGCTTGTTGTTTCTCACACAGAGACACACATACCTACACTCACACCCCCTCCTAGATAGTTCTCAATTTTTTTTTGTTGTTTTGGTTGCCTGGATTTTGTTTGGTTTTGTTATTGCTTGTTTTCCCTTGTTGTGCTTTAGCTGTCCTGTAAGCAGTAGAGCAAATCTTGCCAATGAACTTGTCATGCTTGGTTGCTTAATATGAAGTCTGACTTTTACTCGTATCTTGCTAGTAATTTTTTAAGCAATCTCAAACACTCTCATTTATAACATGACCACCTGGAGGTCTTTGGTGCTCCTGTGTGCAGAATATGAGGGTTGGCATGGGTCATTTCTGCTCCCAGGCAGTGCTGGGGACTTAATCCTGGAAATATTTTTCTATTGCAGCTTTTGTTCTAATCACATTGTCTTTTTAAGGTGCCAGGATCTTCCTGACCTACCTCTAGATAACATGCATGAGGTTGGGGTTTTTTTCAGGGGCCATTTGGAGAGGCTTGAGTTTCCCAGCTCAGCTTGGCTTGTTCTACATACAGTATAGATGGAGTCTTAATGTAGGATATTTTTCAGTGCCTGAGGTTAGCCAATGGGAATGCTCCTTTCATTACTTTGCTTTATTGTTTGGGCAGTGGGAAAGCTGTAGACTTGTGACATAAAAAGCATTGTGCTTCCAAAGCCACTTCAGTCCATGCACAGCACAGGTTTGGAAATCAGGAGGAGTGTGGCTGAAAGACTGTGGCCACCCCCACATATCTCAATGATATCAGGGTACAATTACCATATACCTCTGTGGGTCAGCTGTGCCAGGCCATCAGATCCACACAGTCCAATGGATCCGATTGTCCCTTTCCTCTAGCTGGCTAGAGGGAGGGCCCCTTAATCCTGGTTATGGTAAACATTTGGCTCTTCCTGTGAGTATGACCTGGAGGACCCTTCAAGAGGATTGGTCATATCATCATTCCTGTACCACCTGGAGTCTTGCCCACACAAGGCCAGAGCAGTGTTTACCCAACATGTGCTTCTTACAGTAGTTGTTCCTCTTTCAATTCATGTACCCAGGCTGCTAAGGAAGAGGTGGGCTTTCCATCCCATTTCCTCATGTCTTCTCCATGCTCATGAAGGGAAAACCCTAGATTGCCTCATGGGGTCTACCCTCTCTCCTTGGCTGGGGGATGCCTGCTTCTAATAGCAGAGAGTCTTGTTGGTCCTGGCAAGACATGGAAAATTGCTTCCTTGAGCTCTTCTCTCAGTTCCAGCTGGCCCTGTTCAAGTTTCTCTTCCAAGCTTAAGATGTGCTCAGCCAGCTTTTTTCCCACAGACGAGATGTGAGCCTGTAACTGGGCAGTGACAGTGTCCTCATAGATCCTTAATTTGCTGACCAATGCACCCACCTTTTCCTCTCCCTCCCTCCACTGCAGCGTTGATAGGTAAAGGGGAGTATTATCTCTGATGTGAATTTCAGCCACACATGTGGCGTGTGCTGGACACTGTTTGGACTCTTAAAGAATCTCTCACTCTCTGAAAAGATGATCTCCAGCACCACTAATTCCCTTAGATATTAGATACATTGGTCCATCATGTTCTTGGTGTACCTGGAGGTCCTTCTTAGGAGGGTGTCCATCCTTTACACTTGCCAGCAGTCACCATCAAAGGCTGAGTTTCCTGTTTTTTCCTGACCCCCTGGGCAATGACCACATCCCAGGACAGGGATCCCAGTTGCCTGGCCTCACTTCTGTCCAGAATGGTGTCATTGGCTGCAGCGTCCCAGATGCAGAACAGCCAGGTCAGGATTGACTCCTTCACCTGGCAGGTGAACTTCCTCTGCAGGTCACACAGCTCACCCAGGGTAACTGAGTGATATCTCTGGCTCTGGCTCTTCTGCTGGGTCTGAAGGTCCTGCCACCTCCTCATCAGTCCATATGTGGCCTGGTTTGGTCTTAAATTCCTTTTTCTGAATGGGGAGCAATTGGTTCTGGCTTAGGCTGTCCTTCTGGCCCAGACATAGTTTGTGTGGACACGGTTCCTGTTGATATTCAAGCACAAACTCTACCTCTTCCATCCTCTCTCAGTCTTGGAAACCAAAATGTGAGCCATGCCCTGGCCCCTGCAGAGCCTCACAAGACGTTGTACCCCTCACACTTTGATGGGTCTGTTGGGAAGTGCTTCTGGCAAATGGTCATGAGCCTCTTCAGCCCCTGTATGTATTTCTTTTGAGTTTCATCGTGGAGCACATGGGCTTGGAGAAAATCTTTTCCCACCTCATATGTGCATGGATGCCAGCCATGGTGACACCAATAGGCATGGGAGTGTTTCCAATGGCCATCTAGAGACAGGCATTGTTTGTCTTCACAAATTCTCTTCACGATATGAATTTAATAATATCTGTTATTGATTCTTTGATGTCTGCAGGAAGTGTCCTTTTGTGGAGTTTCCTGAACAGTGGCCTCAGGTAGGACTCGGGTAGGACTCAGGTAGGACTTTCTGAATGGCACAGTTCAGCTTCCCCTGCATCCCTGTTTCACACAGTCTTCTCTGGCATTCAACTCTTTGGCCCAAATTCCCAGAAGAAACTTCAGGAACTTTGTTATGATGTCCATATCATAGTGATCATCACCCCATCCTAGGGATTCTCCCAAAGTTTCTAGTTCTTTGCTTATAGTATTCTCCTCATGGACTTTCAGGTCATTCTGGGAGTCATCATCTCCTGCTTCTTGGCCTCCTACAATCTCATTCAGATACAGCTGATAAATCTGATCCTAAGCAGATTTCAGGTCATTTCTCAGGCCCTTGTTCACTTTATGTGAAAGAATTTCTGTCTTTCTCAGATGTTGAAATGCATCACAACCTGTTTCTCCAAACAGCCTGATGGGCTCACCCCTCTCTCTTAACCTCCTGATAATCTCCTGTCTGAAAACAGTCATTGGTAACTTGTCCTCTGCTGCTTTGAGTTCCAGCATTGGATTTGATGCAGCCAGTTGGTTTCTCCTCCTCTTTCTGCTGCTGTACCTGTGACTACAGCCACATCTCTGGAAGTCAGCCTCCTCTTCCTTTTTAGCTAACTCACTGCATTTGAAATACTTCCCCCCAAGAGCTCCTTCTTCCCCAGCTGCTGGCACTTCCTGCTGATCTCCTGCTTCAGTATGTCCATGGCAGTCCCAGAAATACCAGCCCAGACTAGGAGAGGCAAACAAAACTGAAAATACATTCCAAATTAAATTCATTGCTTCTGATTATCATGCCATAAACATAGTATATTAATAAAGGACTTTTGATTCCTCCTCTGATCTTAAAAAGAGCATCATGATGGGTAAATAGTTCCCCATATGCAGAAATATGTATAGGGTAAAGTACAACACCCACAGGAGTGCATCAAGCATCATGATCATCATATCCCAATATGCAAATGCTTTAGAACAAAATTGTAATTCCAATTTCTCTCTCAGGCTGCGTATCAGGAGCCAAAAGATGTGCTGGTTTGAATGTAAACCAGTGGGAGAAATGATACCTGCTCAATTGCCTTCAGACAGATTCCAGGTTGGAGTTACAATTTAATAGAAAGATTACAATAAATGCAATGATACACAGAAAACTGGCTTAAACCCACAAAATCAGAGTACAACCTGGCACCCTATGGGTCAGGGTCGTGGT
>VXBB01016722.1:691276-706926 GCA_013399915.1 Illadopsis cleaveri
CGTATCAGGAGCCAAAAGATGTGCTGGTTTGAATGTAAACCAGTGGGAGAAATGATACCTGCTCAATTGCCTTCAGACAGATTCCAGGTTGGAGTTACAATTTAATAGAAAGATTACAATAAATGCAATGATACACAGAAAACTGGCTTAAACCCACAAAATCAGAGTACAACCTGGCACCCTATGGGTCAGGGTCGTGGTTGCAGTCCTATCAAGTGTTGCTTGCAGTCCTGTTGAAATGATGGTTGCAGTCAAAAGGGGTGGTCCTGTGGAACCTCTGGTCCTCCTGTAGATCCATCCAGTGGTGGCTGTGGTAATGTCCAAACTTCCCGGTTATATCTGCTCAGGTTCAGGGGCAATGCTCAGTACCTCCCCCTGGGCTCAGAGTTCCACAAGGGAATGATGCAATGCTGTGAGCCATGGAGTATTTGGAAGTCCTTGATGGTCTAAGTCTCACAGCTGCCTATTCTGCTGGTGCCATTGAGTCCAAGATGGCCCATTAGCAGAGATAACGCCTCAGGATGGATGGGACCCTGCTGGTGCTTCCCAGAAGGGAAGTTATCACAGCTGAGTCATTGGTGTGGAGAAAAGAAAACACTATGCTGCCTCATGGGGTTTGCCTTTTCTTTCCTATCTCATTTTACACCCAGCTTGTAGCCTGGGGTGTGCCCTGGGCAGCTACTGCGAATGACCCATCCTTACAGTTTGTCAGAAACAGCACTACAGCCTGGGAGAGAGGGCTTTGTGTGAGTTCTGGCAATTCAGTCCAAGGGGAAATGTAGATCACACTGTGAGCTCTGTTGTGCCAGCTCTGGAGTCCTGGGGATACACTCTGTCTTCTGCCACAAAACACCCCCTTGCTTCCTTTGCAGCTCCACTAAGGCACAGGGCAACCACTCCACAGCTCATGACACAGCTGCTCTATTTCCAGTTGAGTTCCTGTGATGTTGCCAGTGCATCTGATTTTATTCACACTCTCATGTCAGCTAATATTTCTCTTAACCCTGTTCATGAATCTTTGTCCTGGGTTGTAGTATGGGATGTACACAAAGTATTCTATCACCATCTTCATGAACTGTTGAATCCAATTGTTGAAGTAGTCTTCCCCCTAGGCCCTGCCCCCCTCCCTTTTCTGTTAATGTGTCTTCTGTTAATGGCCCATCAATGCCTTGCCCATGACTCATAGATANTTGGTGTACATCTTAGAAAAACAAATTAAGTTTTATGAAAAATTATTATTATTTATGAAAAATTTAGCCCCATACAGGGCTAAAACCTAAACTTCACTTAAAATCCTTTCATTTCACTGCCAGGTTTGTAGCCTCATTTGTTTGGCATTTTGTTTGTTATGAGGCTGGATTAGTTGGTGTTAGTGACATCTGCCTTGGCTTTACAGAGACGTCAGTGAATGATGTACAAAGGCAATTACCAATTCACGTTTCTAGTATTAATTATTGGCAGAGATTTAGTTCTAATCTGGAGTTAGATGTCAGAAGCATCACAGTGCATCGCCCACCTGTTGCTGAGTTATACTTCTTCAGTATGTTCTTTAAAAAGCCAGAAAGCCCAGTCCTAGGGCATCCAGGAGGTTGTGTCCTCACACCAGGGCATTGACCTACAGAAAGAGCACAATTCTGCCTGGACCCTCACTGTACTGGTTTGCTTTGTCTATTCAGGACTTTTTGCAAGAAGATGTGGCTGCTAGTTTGGCAGAGGGAAGGTGTGCCCTGGCTGCAGAGAGCGGGTGTCCCCAGCTGGCAGACACCTAACCTGGCGCATTGCCTCCCGTGCCATCAGGTGGCACTCCAGGCTCACGCCGCACTTTGCTCCCTCTGCCGCTGTCTCCAGAGGGCACCGCCAAGGAACAAAAGAATCGGGGTCTGGTTTTACTCCATTTCGAACAGGAAATGCAGTTAGAAAAAAACCCTCTTATGAAAAATAGATAACCATTTGTGAAGCAGATTCCCTGCCGGATACAAGCGAAGTTAAACACATGCCAAGCAAAGGCATCATTGTGAAGTGTGCCTGCAATCCAAGACTATGAAAAGGGAGAAAAAGATCCATTTTTCTGTGTGATTAAAAACTGCACAATGATAAATGAACCTCATATGAAACAGTGCATGGCAAACTTATGAAAAGTGCAGCCTATCTGATTTGCAGCTCAGCAGGTTTTGAGAATGTTCCTCTCTCTAAGATCCTATAAAATAACCCTGTCAGCATCAGTCTGCATTGTCTGGTTCTGTAGTAAAGTGAGTAGTGACAAAACACAGTCCTGACAGTGCTGCTGTGGAAACCCTCTTTTTTCCTGCATCTTCATGTCTCAGATGGAAAAAAAACCAAACAAACCAGTTTATCAGAGCTTAAACCTTTTTATTAACTCTCTGTTATCTGCACAACAAGAAACAGAGAAAATCTGTGGCAGAGTTCAATAAAAACTTAGGTAGAAGCCATGCTGATTTAAGGGGAATTCTAACTGCAACTCTTGTTTGACATACCCATGGACTGTAGTTAACACAAGGATTTGGGAACGTAAAAAATTTGTGGCAAGATCACACACCAGATAAAGGCCAATAAGAAAAGCTCTGCAATACCGATTTTTCATCTTTTACAAATCAAATAGATGGAGGACAGCAGGTTGCTAGAGACGTTTTGTTCTGGTTTTGTAGATGGCAGGATTTTTGTGCAATAATAGCAAGTTTGGCAACAGAAAGAGCTCTGTAAATGTTGCTGTTAACGATGGGAGACAGCAGTGCCTGACAGCAGGAGCTGTGTCATGCTAAATTAGAAAGGGCTTGAACCAAGCCCACAGAGCCTGTAATATCCTGGGAATCAGTGTGTGTCGATCTCAGCATGGCCTGTCTTTATCTGAAATAATTTTGTCACTTTAAAGAGCAAGGCATTTCAACAAAGAATCTCCTCTGAAGTTCCTTTCCCATTCCTCCCTCCCTATTCATCGCTGGTGACAGCAGAGATGTTTCCACGACAACAAGCCATGCTGTTGCCTCAGGTGACAAACTATAACTTCAATAAACAATCACTGAAAACAGCTTCAAACAATTAATTAGGTAATGGCAATGTTATTTTAATAGGGCTTAGATGCTTTGAAAGAAGTCTACAGACCAAGTTCTGATCAAGAACTTGTCTAGAATCAAAGCCAAAGCTGCCGTCTGACGGTCAGGATGGATATCACTGTGTGAATACTCTAAGAACCATCTTTTAAAAAAAATCATTCAAGACCAAAACATATTTCAATCCTGAAGATGCAATGCGAAACATTGCAGGGGATTTTTTGGTTTTGTTGTTTGTTGGGGTTTCTTTTGTTGTTGTTTCTGTTTGGTTTGTTTTAATTTTTAATTTTGTTCAAAGCAGGTACTGGCAGGAATTTACCAACTTGCTCGCTGAAGGCAGTCCATGGCTGACACCCCCCCATGTGTGCTCTTGCACCAGTATGACAGACAGATGATGAGCCCAGCAATTGGTTTTGCAATAAATGGATTTTTCAGTTTTCTCTTTACAGAAGATGTTTTCCTAGAGTTATAAATGGATGATTAATAAATCTTTCCTAATACTGCTTCTAGTAACAGTTCAATTGATCTTTAATCGTTGTTTAAAAAGTGAATCTCTATGGAGTGCTTCAATGCTATAGCCTGAAGTTTCTCTAGCCCAGGGCAGCTCTTATGTCTAAGCTTAGACGTACACAGTCTTTAAGTGCAGATGGATACACTGAGTATATGCTTCTCACAGTCCTCATTAGCACAGGCCCTCTTTGTGGCTGGTAGTTGCCCTGGCACAATTTCTTTTTTGCTTTATTTAAGATATTAAGTTTCTCCAGAATAGTGCATCTATGAAGCAAGAGCAAGACAGACAAGGGCTGCCACCTTTCCCATCCATCAAGTTTGTGGGCTGTGCAAAGACCTGCCATTGCAGTGCCAGATGGGCTCCTACTCCCCTCAGAGGCTGGTTATGCATTGTGCTTATGGGTTAAGTCCTACATTTCTGTGCAAAATATTTTCAGTCTGTGTTTGAGGGACTCTGCACCACTTCTACTGTGTCTTCCTCTGAGGCAGCTCCCTTTGGAGGGATTAACAACGTCCTTGGAGCTCCCTTTGCAGGACAATGGAGTTCATCCCTGTGTGTCATCACACAGCTGGGATCAGGCCATTGAGAACAATGTGGAATGGAACAGAATGTGCACTAAATACTGGCAAGAAATTTTTTGAGGCAGAAAATGGTGAATTGCCTAAACTAACTTTTGCAGACACCCTGCTGTTTTTGTTATAACTTTGTCAGGTCAAGGATGAAATCCAGATTTGCTGGATTTGCAGGCATGGTAAGGAAACCTTGAAACAGCTGTTGTATGGGGTGTCCACATAAAGCAGAGAGTGGCCTGACTCCAGTTGTGCAAACCTCTGGAAGAAAAGAACTGGGGTAAACGTGTATCTGAGGACTAATAATTAAGGTACTAGCCAGGAAGGGAAAAGATTGAAATTCTAAGCAGGGTATACATCCTGTATCACAGCAACTCTTGTGAAGTGATCACAGGCCTATGCCTATTTCACTCTGAGTTTTCATCGTGCCACTCCTTCATGTCCCCTTGGAAAGTTTTGAAGATCTTGCTTTGGTCCTATGGGCATAAGATCAATATACTAAACCTCAGGGTTTCTCTGCAAAAAGATGCCTTTTCTCCACTTCCTGCAGGAGAACATAGGCTGTGGGTGTGGGCCCTCACAGCACCCTCTCATTTGTGCAGGGAAAGGAGAAGGTTCACCCAGGTGCCTTTGGCAGGTGGGTGTGCATAGGGCAGTTGTGTCCCTCACAGGGAACTGCTGCATAGGCTTTGTGTCTCATGCACAACAGCTGCTTCTTTGTGGTGGGTTTTAGAATTGAAGGTTTAAACAGTTAAACTGCTTTCTTAATGCATTTGTGGTTGCTAAGATACAACCTCTTCAATTCTGTAGATCTTCCACTTGAAATATAGCACACTGGCAAATGGGGCTTTCCCCTCTGACAGCCCAGGAGAGGGGGAGATGACAGGGCACTTACCCTTGTGTCGGTGGGAAACTGCTCCTGCAGCCACCTGAGGGGGCTGGGTTTGGTCCACTGGTGGGAATAACTGGTGAGTTTTACTGACTTTTGGCCACTTTATGTGGCTGAAGGAGGAGGCTGAAGGGGGAATGTAAGGAGTCATAGGATGTGGTAGAAGGAAAAGCACAGAGAGAGCAGACAGCACAACAGGCTAGGAGAGCGTGTGGGATAAGACTGGGGACTGACTGTAGAGAAAGCAAGGGAAATCTTTCTGTCCACTTCTTTAGATAGCCTCAGGCTTCAATTGGCCTTCTCAAGTAAGAATAATCTCTGCTCTTTGATAATGAAAAGTGGATCTCAGGAGAGTGTGGTTTTGGGACAGGTTTGACAAGACCTCGGGGATAAATTGTGCGGGGAGAGATTTCTTGCACTTCTAGAAAGTGATTAGGAGATACAGATTTAAAAGTAGCACTAGAGTCCTCAAAATTCATTAGCAATATTACAATATTGCTACAATATAAGCAGCTCAAAATAGCCAAATATTTTAAAAGGAAGCCTTACAAAATATGTGGAGGAAGGTGGTATAAAATAGTGCAGCTTATCTCTCATTTCACGCTGAAGTAAGTCTTTACCTGCGAGAGTTACAGAGAGAATATTTTGAACATGTTGACAGAGCTCAATTGATGCAGCAACATCTCTCTGGGTTTGCAGATCAATAGCTGTGAGAAACAGAGAGTGCAGCTGTTCATCCTGGAAAGGTGTTAGCGGAGATGTCAGAGGGTAATAATTGAACCAGCAATGTTCTCCTCCCCACCTCTTCCACAAGGCAGTCCAAGATGTGCAGAAATTTTCTGTGAGCATGACCTCTTGTATTGCAACTAGATCACAATTATAGGATCTCTCCTATCTGTGGGAAACCTCTGCTTCTTTCTGCACCTTCCCACTAAAGTGCGGAGGAGCCTGGTCCAGAGCACTATGCAGAGCTGCTGGAGGTGTTCAAGCTTCACCAAAGGGAAACGAAACCAAGAACCTGCCAGAGCCGGGGTGTTAGCAGAAGTTATCAACAATGGGGTATCACCTTGATGTCTTGCTTGGGCAGCATTTATATTACAGGTATAGAATGGAGGAATAACAACCTATTTTCTCCCAGTCTGGCACCCAAATCCCAATTTCAGTTACTTTTNACTCTTCTCCTTGAAGCACAGTCATAGTGCCATATTCACATACCTATAGCCAACTGAAGAATTTGTTCCTATATTTAATGTTGATCTGCTTAGATCAGGCTGTTGCATGGGAATAGATGTTAGTAGTATGATTAGTACAAGTTTTAAAACAAGGAGTGGCTGCCCAGGAATCCATCCTGCATACTTAGATCGAGTCACTGCTGTAGGGTTTATTTGTTTGAGCAGCCATGTTATAAAAACAATGTATAGTGTTCTCATGCTACTAGAAATAACTGCTTAATGGAATTGTTGGTTTAAGGACCTTGTCCTACTCAATGACTGCCTCAACTGGCAAATAGCAAGACAAGTATCAGCTGTACATTGCCTGGCTGATCCATACTCATGGCAGCTTTCAGAGCTGACAGAACTGAGGAGTTTATGCTCCATGTAAATTGCTTTGTATCATGGGCCAGATTTAGGATCTACAATTGCCTGAAGAGTTGTGTTCACTTTCACGAGTAAAAGTTTGATCCTCATCCAACTCGAGAGAGAAGGAAAATAAAATTTCACTGTTATGAAATGCTTTTTCATGGTGCACTCTGAGACCAAACCTTTTCAGAGCTGGCCTGTACAGAATTTCCAGACCCTCTAATGATTTTACAAAGCCTATGAAACATAGCTCATCCCTATAAAATTAGGCCCATTCCAGTAATCATAATTCTAACACATGAGCAGGGTAACTGTCTTTATGCTCTTATTTTAGACCTAATACAATTTGCTGACAACACTGTGAATGGAAAATAATTCCTATTGGGAGCAGGAACAAATTGATATAATGTTACTGAAAATCAGATGTAAAGGCAAAAAAACCTTCTACTTGCCCTCTCACTGGGGCAACCAAAGGCTCCAACCAAAGGCTCCAAAAGACAATGCAGAACAACTTCCCAGCTGCAAACAGTAGAAGCAGGTGGCTCATGCCAGTATCCCTCCCAAGCCACAAAGGGTTAAATTGCTTTATGTAGCTCCTAAGTATGCCTGTGAAAATTTCAAAAGCATGCGAGTGAGCCATCTGGCTCCTGCTCCTACTGGGAATTTGGGGATGAAAGGGGAAACTGGAAAGGTAAATAGTGTGTTGGTTGATGTGTTGATTTTCAGCTGAGATTTCTCTCTTCAGCGCCTAGCCATATTTGTCCATCTAAATGAGTGGGATTGACTGTGTCTTCCCAAAAAAGGGTGAAAAAAATTAGCACGTAAGCTCTGGGAGAGCTGTGCAAAGCCACACTCTGCCTCATGTAACAGCTGACGCAAGTTTATTCTGGTCTGCATACAGAAAAAGGCCTCAGACTTTCAGTGTCTAACTTGTGTGTAAGAATGGCAGGAGGCTTCTCACCCCTGCACAGGCAGGATCAGCTGCCTTGGACTGAAATTCCAGAGAGCTGCCCCAGATCTGGGCCAAGTGTCGTGATCACCATGGAGAGTCAGGCATCAGCTTGGACTAGAAAGAGAATGGTTTCTTACCTTAAGTGTGTGTGCCAAGCCAGATTTTTTTGGTTTTTATTATTACATTTTATTTTCCCCTGTGGTAGAGATTGAGTGGTGGGAGAAAGCAGGATGCTGCTCTGCTGGTAGCACTCTGGTTTGTCACCTGGGCCAGGATCTGTCTCATTTGGGAGGCCGGACTGGCCGCATCTCTGACACGCTCCTCTTGTTGGAAGTCTCAAACCTGGCCAGTGATGACAGTGTTGAAAAATATACCAAGATTAAGTTGGTTTTTTTTAATTTTTTAAGTTTAGCCAATTTTTGTAGAATTGTAGGATGAACTGGGTTGGAAAAGATCTTTGATATTTCAAGTCCAACCGATGTTCATCTTTGCCCCAGGGGAAGGGAATTAGAGTTTCTGTCTCTAACTGCAGCATTGTTCCACCAAGTGAAGGCCTGATGAGGTTAACATCTCAGCAGACTGGGAGTAACCCAAAAGATACTCCAAAAGATAACAACCATCACCAGAACATCAACGGCCATCCAAACATCAAAAAACATGTACCTCAGATGCTGCCCCCTGACATGGTTGGAGACCGCTGGTCCAGAAAAGACTGATAAAGAAATCAGGAGTGAGGATCTAATTAACATCAGAGGTGAAGAAATCCAGATCCAGTAGGAAACCAAATACTACGGTCTACATAACCTGGAGCCAATGAACATTGAACCAGGGAATCTCTATGGGTCTTGACTGTATAAAATCTGTGAAAAATCTGGTAAAATTTATGGATAATGGAATGATTTTCTCTGCACACTTGGGCTATGCGTGAATGAAATTATTTCTGTTGCACATCCTGGCCAGAACAACATCTTGGCCAGAAATAAAGTAATGCCTTGATTTTCTAACACTAAAAATGTTGTTGGAGGGCTTTTGTTTTTCCCACAGTTTCGGTGACAACACCAATGCCATATTTTTACCTGTAACTTTGTGTGTCAATTCACACTGCACATCTCTGATTCCGTCTGCAGGAGACGGAGACTCAAGCCTCCTAAACTCCAGGTTGGGCTATAAGCAAAAGAAGAAGTTGGTCCCAGGACTGAACCTAAAGCATGTCTCCAGCTCTGCTATTGCTGCCCACACTCTTTATCATAGAACACCCTAATCCCACTCATAGCATGTGTTCCTTCCTCCACCTGCTACAACACTTGAGGTTCCCATAGTAGCTTGCCCTCCGAGTCCTGATCACTGTGACTCTTCCTTCTCTGTAAAAGGAGCTAAAACAACTCTTTCTTGCCTAGCTTAAAAATAAGCTGTGCCTTCAAGTCATCTATTTATGCCTTTTTTTGTTGTAGTTTTATTGAAAAAGCTGGTATTAACATATTTATATTTTTATTCAACAACAGTTAGCTAATTTGTGCAACACAAAAAATGCAGCCATGAACAACAGCTTTCAAAACAATCAGATTTACCAACTTTACCATCACTTACTCTACACCACTGAAAGCTCAAACTAAAAAGAGAAAGAAAGTTGGAAACATTCACAATGACTATGTTAACTCTCCATACATTCAAGAAACCAGGAAATCGATCTGTAACAGTGATGTCAAAGACAGGAACGGAATACTGGTCTTTGAAAGGTTTCTATTTATTTCCTCTATAATTACTTTGTGGTATTTTGGTTGGGTATTTAGTTTTATAAAGCTCCAAAGATATATTTGTTTATTTAATTTTAAGATGTTCTTTTTGGTACCCAAAGCTGTAACAGAGTAAGGTACTTCAAATTAAAAACAAAAAATGGTTGCATTAAGATCTGCTTTATAATAAGTTATCTATAGAATCTTACTTGAGAATGTTAAAAGCTAAATATATGTTTTACAGTATCTCTAGCTGTAAATGCCAATATGAGCTGATAGCAATTTTTTTTTACTTTTTGAGCTGCAAAGATTAATGGAGGGGGCCAAAAGTCAAAGAAATTGTATGACACCCTTGAAGCAGTAGTTTGGCATTAACAAGTTCTCTATACAGTTTACCACACTCTTAAACCTTTTTACAAGGAAAAAGAAAAGGAAAAGGCAATTTTGTTAAATTTCGTTAGAATAAATATGTACATATACTGTCCATGCCTGCTACAGCATACAGTATTTTATAAACAAACATTCTTTGTTCCCTTTAAAATCACCCTACACATTTCATACAGTATGTGTTTAGTGTGGCTGGAAACTGGTGCACATGTGTCTGTGCTTCTACACACAAAATATACAGCATTGATCTAGAAAACTTCAAACAGACAGATTTCAGGTGTGGTGTTGAGATGCCATATAAAAGCTCTAGACTTTGTTTTTTTATTTCTTGTAAGCAGATTTTCACCTACCCTTCCCCCAAACCAAAATACAAAAGCATGCAGATCCCTTCATCAGTACATTCTCCACTTACCAAGAAATCAGTGCATAATGGCTTAAAGACTTTTTTTTCTGAGGAGTTTTAATATGGGCAGATTAGCAGGTCATGTGAGTTGTGCTCTTTTATTCATGGTTAGAGTAGGAATCCTTTGGGATATTGAATTTTCTGCCAGAGCTATTAAGGGTGCAGCAGAACTTTCTTTTCCTGGATTAAGAGGACTTCCTGCCCACTGCACCATTCCTGTACCATTCCTGCATGCCCTACTTTGTGTGTACTTTCCTTTTCCATTTATGTCATTCATCATTACAGAACAGAGATAGATCTAACAGCATTTCTGTGGAGGAAGGTTTTGTTAGGTTTGGATTTTTCAAATTTTCATGTTTCTCCAGGACTAACTTTGTCTTCCAGAAGTGACCTCATTTAAAAGCGTTAAAATTCACTGAGCGGTGCTGCCTCTCACAGTACCATTCCTTTCACAGTTACAGATACCAGGCATTGCCTGTATTCCCCAAAGGCCAGGATTAACATACCCATTCTGCAAACAACAAACAAGGGACTTTATCAAGTGTCTAGCAGGGATGTAACTTTGTTCCCACTCAATTTGGTTGCTGCCTTCAAAGAAAACGCTTCTAGCCAAGGTTTCCAGAACTCCAACCCCAAATGGTAGCACAGGTTTGTGTGTGAATTGCCAGGCTGTGTCTGATCAGCCAGTCCCTCCAGAGCTGCAATGCCAAGTTTTTTAATAGTCCTCACACAATGAAGATACTACTTATTGTTTTAAACAGAGCAAAGAGAACCATGGAGAATAAACTTCTTTAAATAAGCTGGCTGAGTAACTATACCAGTCTGTCACATACTCACAGGGGAGGTGAAGCACAAAGTAATGTGATAAATAAATAAATAAATAAATAAATAAATATGAGGGTATTGTAAAGAAGGGAATGGGATGGGTGAGATGGGGCAGCTTTTCACCAGCAGGGATTCTGCTTCCACCTCTAACTCTCATGAGGTCCCTCCAATGCGCCACATGCTCTAAAGGAATGTGGCTATTCATTCTTTCAAACAGGCTTGGCTTAATTGAAAGACAGGAAAACAGCACTGGAAAAAAAACCAATCAAGAGACTGAGGCAAAAAGCTCCAACAATGTGGTGAATGCTGTGCACTGCAAAAGCAGGAAGGGCACCAGACCACAATAGTCCTGCAAACCACTGAGACCCTCGAAAGGATGGACAGGAGTTGAGGAGCCTCAGCCCTTCTCAGGAATGCTCCTAAACTGAATAAATACCCCTGTTTGTTTAAAGGAACTGATACAGACCACAGTACTGGATTTGCACTCGTGCCTTTTACTCATACAGTTGCAGTGATGGAAAATAATTGGCTTGCCACCAATAATGATACAGGCTGAGGGATGAAAGGATGCAACCTACAGATCCCACCACAGAAGCCACAATTTTTTGTGAAGATCACATCCTTCTACAACTCTCAAGAGGCTGGTTTGTAAATATAGAGGGATATTGATAAATCTAGTGCATTTCTGAGTTCACTTTATCCTGAAATATGTACAGATTGTTTGTCGCTGCTATAGCAATGATGTTCTCGGTTGGGTGCCATGCTGTGTGCAAGATCTTCTTAGTAAAGTCCAAACTGTCAACACTGATGTCATCTTTCCTCCGTTTGCCTCCAACGCAGACTCTCCGGGGCTTAAGAATGGCTCGTGGTTTACTGCTCTCCCGGGAGGCCTCCAGGGTGACATCCCGCTTGGTGTTGCGGTCAAACATTCGGAAAAAGTTGTTATATGCACCTGTCATTATCACACTGCAGAGGGACAGAGAGAGAGCAACAACAAAGGCAGTTAAACAGCAGCTTGTGCAAAGCCTACCAACATGACTGGATCAGGACAGCCAAGTTTGACCTTAGGGTTGGCTGTCTTCTGGTTTCAGATGGGAAAGAGTAAGGAACAAAAAGGGGTTTTCCTAGTATACCCCAGAATGAGGAGTTTTCTTCTACCTCTGCCTTCCCCTCCTATATTATTCAATGCAGATTACAGTTACCTCAAATAATGTCTGCTCCCTGACATCACGAGAATCACAAGATAATAAAAGCAACATGTGCTAGTAAGTTATTTTTCATTACCCTACAGCTTTTTATGAGTGCTTAAGGATCATACATTTCAGGCTTCTTCCCTTTCTCTGGAACTTTACCTTTAATGACAGCTGAGTTTTACCATGATTCCAGAAATAGTCTAAAAAATTCCCACATATTTCAAATCTTTTGATACAACAACAGTAAGGTTTAGTACATAATGATATATTTTAAAGAGTATGTTGAAGAAGGGTGTTTTGAAAGGTTCTGAAAAATCACACAGAATTTGCATATATAAATTCTTTCCAGATGAAACTCTTTTCCTTGCTGAAGGCACAAATCTTGCAAGTCCAGATATCATTAAAATTTGTATCTACAATGCTTCTTAGAAATAAACACAGTGGTGTCAGGATTCTGGCATCTCTTATATGAAGTTTGAATGAAACATCAAGTCAGGATTTATTTCTGGGTCTGGGAGAAAGGGACAGAAAACATACCTCGATCTGTATAAAAATTACCTCATTAATCAGCTAGCAGTTTGAAATAATAGATTGCCAGTTGCTTCATTCCCCTAGTCCCTAGGGGAGGATATTTTGTCACTAACTTTAATGAATTCAGGATTTCATCCATGGCCCTCAGGTTATTGGATTAGCATAATCATGGGTTTCAGAGCCTTGTTTGAAAGCTCATCCCCTGTGAACTTTTTCCATATGTGAAACCAGGGCCATTCTCTACTCTCCTATCTCAGCCCCAAACAGAGTGGTTTTGTTCTGAATTTCCATTCTGTAAGCGGGTATCCACCCCAAATGGTCATGTCTCCAGAGAGAAAGCTGTACAGTTTTAAGACTCAGACAATCAGTAACTATTTGCCTTTCTAATAGAGTCCAAAAGAACATATTTGACATGTGTGGCATTAATAAACAAACCTCCATCTCAAATGACAGCTGCTTTCACACTTTGCTGTTGTGGGGGGGAAATCTGTGTTGAGCAGCAGACTGGCCAGGGAAACATGGAGCATATGGGAGAATATGGGAGAACTCACAGGCACAAGCCATACTCTCCACCACACAAACACTCTGATTAGATTAGATGCTCCTGGATTCAGGAGTGCCTTACAGTGTGTGCACAGCCTCCAGCCAGAGCTGCCTTGATCTCATTTGGGGCCATTAGGAGCGACTGTAATACAGATGAATGATACACTGGAAAAGCACAAATGTGAGCTGTGCCCCTCATTGCTGTGACTACAGCTGGGGGCAGCACAGGCTCCAGGGCTGCTGCAGGGTAACTGGAGTGGGTGAGCTGGGTTTGTGCTCTGGGAATCACCCAGCTCCACCCTGCTTCCCTGCATACTGCAGTCTGATGGCAGCTGATCCCACACTGAGCTCTGTGCAGCTCCTCAAGTGCCAAAGGGAGCTGCTGCAAACCAGACAGCCAGAGACCCAGCACACGCTGCCCTCGACAAGAGCTCCCCTACAGCCTTCATCTCATGAGATGAGAGCGGCTGCTCCCTGGAGGTCTGCAGGGAGCTCGCTGCTGAGGGGATGCACAGGGGCACTTGTCCACACACAGCCCCATCTAGCCCTGCTCCGTGCTGCTCTCTAGCAACAGGACCCACCCCTGGGTGCCTGAAGAGAGGTTTCTCCTTTCCTCTGCACCCACAAAAAGCCTGGCTCAATCCTGCCTAGGCAAGGCACAAGTTAACAACCTCACAAGCTTAAAGACAAGAGTCAGTGTGACAGCTTGATAAAATGTATCCCAGAAGCTGCAGAGAGCCTATTGATCAAGATTAGTGCCCATTTCAGAAATTGAATCAACAGCAGTAAATCAAATGTTTCATTCCTTCCAAATCACCATGTCTTGTCATTACAGCTCCTGCTATAACGGTTATTTGCAACATGAAAAAGTCGAGGTTATTTCATATCTCAGCACTAACACACACAACTTGTGATGCAAACAGTCCATCTGTATATTTTCCCCCAGGCAAAATTTTGAAACAGGTTCATAACGCTGGGGCACCCCTGTGCCACAGGCTGCAGAGCTGTGGCTCCCAGGGGAAAGAGGAGCATCCCCCCAATGGTAGTGGGAACTGTCAGAGAAGCAGCTTTCATGCTGGCAGAGTACCAGTGCACCAAATGCAAAGAGAGGTGTTTGTTAAGGGTCTTATTTTAGAAGGTTTTGCTTGCAGTAAAACTGCCTTTACAGTCCATTTGCTTTTTAATTTCTTGAACTCTTACATATTTTTAGAAGTCTGCTTTCTTCAGTTGGATTTACTGCAGTTATTTTTTTAACATATGTAGATGACTACTTTTCATGCTGGTCCTATTTTTCTGCAGTTTAATGGCTCAGTAAAAAACAGCATTATGTAAATGAGAAACTGCCCATTCTTGTTCAAGGTCACAAACACAGATGGATTATAACCTTACCTGCTGCTTAAAGTAATAAAAGAGAGTGAAAACTAGACGAAAGCCTGCAATTTTTTCCTGTTCAGGAAAATACAATGTACAATAATGGAGTGTATGTGATAAGGAGATTTTTATTTTTTTAATAGTGGAATATAAATTGTAGCTCAGTGTAGGAAGAGCCTGTTCTGTACTCCCAGACACTGCTCTGCACAGCAGTGTTATGGGCAAGGGCTTGCACAAAACCCTTGCAGGAGAGGCTGGTTCAAGAAACCAAAGTCTCTCATTCAAAACAGCCCACACTACTTCACAGGTGTGTAAGGCAGCAGCCCAGGAAAGCTCTGTCTAACCACCTCTAATTTTCCTTATAAGGCAGGTTTACAAGTTGTGCTACACAAGGTCAGAGGTACCATCATCTCATCAGAGGTATTTAGGACGCAGAACACGCTCCAGTGCACCCTGAGGAGCAGTGAACTGATGGCTCAGGCTGGAGCAAAGCTGCAGCCTGACTGCACCAGCTCAAAACACCACAGAATGACTACAAAAAACCCCCAAATAAAACAACACCACACCCCACCTCCTCCCAAACAAACCTCCCAAACAAAACAAACAAAAAAGCAGGGAAAAACCCCAATGGCTGCAGCATGACAACCACTCCCTGCATTTCACCTGCATTTCACTCTGCAGCCCAGGCAGTGCTCTGGAAGGAGAGACAACATCCCATACCTGCAGGGCCCTGAATGCATTCACACAACCCCACGTTAACCCTCCTGTGCTGTCCCAGGCAGGAAATCTTTTCCTCTCAGCATGGGGCTGCTCTGCAGAGCACCTGGAGTATTCTCTGCTCCCTCTGTTTGTTCTGGTCCAAGCAAGGTCCTGGTTATTCTTCAGGTATATGTGTTTGGAGTGACAACACAAAATGCTGCAGATTCCTCCTGCCTGCACTGACACTGGGCATACTTGCTTATCAATGATGCCGTCTGAGGCATCTCACTGCCAAACTTCAGTCCTCACATGGGGTCACTGGGGCCCAGTCTTACCTCTTTTTTTTTTTTTTTTTTTTTTTTTATTATTAATTTTTTTTTAAAAAAAATATTTTTT
>VXBB01016722.1:706966-770575 GCA_013399915.1 Illadopsis cleaveri
AAACTCCAGTGCAGAGCAATCCCTACTTTTATTCACTTTTCTTTTCCCTCCCTCCCTGTCACCGTTCTGTTCTCTTTTTCTCTTTCCTCCCCTCCGATTCTGATTCTGCCTATACCACATTTTCCAGATAGGTTTCCCTTTCCCCTTCTCTTCATTCTCCCCTCTTCTTTCATTTCCATCTATCCTGCCTACAACATTTTTTTTAAAAAACCCTTATCTGCTTCTCTCTTCCTTTTCCCACCCCTTTCAAATCTTTGTTTTACTTCTGTAAGTCTCATTGCTTACCCTTTCTTGGTTATCTCTCCCTACCCTCAAGCCTTGAAGACAGCTTGCTTGGTGTTTTGGCTTGCATCCCTGCCTTCTTTGGGCTGAAGGCTGGAGAAACAGCAAACCCCCAAGAATCAAAGCTCATTTGGGCAAGAGAAGTAGTTCCCAAATCAGCAGAACATTAACTGTACACCTCCCATTCAGTTCAGACTTCTTCACCCTGCACCATGTTGATCTGGTAGCCAGAAATAATTCAGGTAGGGTTGTTTTTTCTAAAAGTAAATTTTCAATCTGTAAAATTGTCTGCAATAAAGGATTTGAGAGAAAGAAAGTTCTTCCTGTTTGCATTGTAATAGTAATACTCAAAAGGAGCAGATGTTTACCTATGGATAATATGTTTTTTAAATATGACACCAACATTGTACCACTGATGTTTAATTTTGGGCCAGAGTTTTAGGGTCTACAGAAACAACCTCTCAACTACTGATGGCTTCAGCATCTTTAATTACCTTAATATTTCAAAGCATCTGAGTCTCAATATTTTGGTTTTGGTAGTGACTTTATAAATGAAATGTTTCAGTATGGGATTTTCCCCGTTAAAAAGTTCTGCTTCTCTTGGGTGATCAACAAATTCTCTACTTCACCAACTTCAAAGGTATCTGAATAGGATTTTCACCATTTTACTAACCTGCAATGAGATATTCCACAATATTTTTTTAGGCAATGAGATTTCATCAAACTTGTCGGTCACTAAGAATTGGCACAACTCTGTATTTCTCAGATTTGTTAATCCCATACTTCAAGCCAACCTCTTAAATGTTATCTGTATTGCAGCCATCCTTGCACACAACAGCCTTCATCAAAATCACTCCATTCAGCTTCTTTTTTGGATGTCAGGGATTGCCCTGTAGATTTGGGGTATCAACTGGAATTAAGGCTTGCTTAAAAACCAAACCATTACTTGCTCCACATTGCTTTGTGTTGTTTTTCTTGCTTAGGGTTTTTTGTTTGTTTGGGGGTTTTTGTGGGTTTTTTTAACTCTTTGATAATTTTTGGGCTAACTCTGGCCCCAGTTAGTCTTCCCAGATGCAGAGTAGATTTATTCACCTGCAGATTTCTACTGTCTGGAGAAATTCAGCTTGTTTTGTAGTTCCCCTCTTTCACTGTTGCTCACGAGACCATGGAAGCCATGGCATGGTGTGACAGGACTAAGAGCAGGGCTGGGCAGGGCTTCAAGGACCCACATACAGCCTGTTTAAGGGTGATAGAAAAACTAAACCAGCCCAGCTACCCTGCCCCTCAGTGCAGATGTGGCAGCAGAACATCATTCCCCAGGGCAAGAGGCAGGGCTTGGACTCTGCAGGTGTGAGCGGAGGAGACTCAGAGGGCAGCTTCCACCAGAGCCTGCCCCCACACTTGCAAATTTCAGCAAAGACATCCCTCAGGCACACAGCATGAAAAGGGACCTTTTCTTGGACCTGAAAATGTCTCCCAATTGTATTTTGGACCCCTACATTTTCAGTATTTCATTGCCATGTGTACCAGTGCAGAAGAGAACATCTGCAGCCTCCTAGGATTAATGTGTAAGGTCCACCAGACCTGGTTTCATGACAAGCTGACCCAATGAAAGAAAGGACTGATTCTGGAAAAACTCTTAAACAACATTTTCCATAGGAATAAAAAGCGAGATTTATTATAGCAAAGGGAAAGGAGGAAACATTGTTGCAAGCAATGAGGAGCTCCTGAAACACTGGGAAATTTTCATGTATGCTGTGCTGTGTAAATGCACTGTGCTGTATGTGCTGTATGCACTGACTCCCCATCAGAAAGAAGGAATTTATTTAAACCTGGCGAGGAGGCTGCTAGAAAAACTTGAGACAGGGGATTCAGGGTTGTGGCATCCTGTTACAGCTGGCTGGCATAAGACTGGGAATAAGAACAAGGGATCCCCAAGTACTTCCAAGCTAATATTTGACAAGCCAAGCTTTGAGAACAAAATGATGTCTTCTAGCACGCCAGCATAGAGTGTGCTGCCAGACAGGAATAGACTCTTAACATCTCATCCAATGGGATCTGCCAACTCCTTCCGATTAGAGTGAAGGCTGAAGGATATTCAGGGGGATGAATGACAGTTCAGTAGGAAAGGGCTGACTGAACAGTTGTATGTGACTTCACTCATCTGCTTGCAGCATATCGCTTATCATGATGGTATTTAGAAGTCTCCCTGGCAGGGGTCCCATACACCCATTCATTTGAAATCTTAAAAAAAAAATAGTTAACTAAGGTGTTCACTTGCTATCATGTAGAATTAGGTTTTATTTAGGGGTTTTTTTGGCTTCTTTACCTCACAAAAAGCTACAAAAGTGCTTATTTTTTAAGGTAAAACTGAAAGCTGTTGACAGTCAGAGGAAAACAGTGTCCTCCAGGTCATTACTAAAAGACTTGACTTTGGATGTGAATGGAAGAGCTAAATTAAATTGCTGTATAAGTAGAACTGACCTATTCTATACAGTCATGTAATGATGTATATACAATAAAGATAGCACGATTTTGGTATAATACACTCAACTACAGATAATACATGCTCATCTGGATGAATTAGTGTGAGACCCCTGCTTGGCTCCCTCCCCTGACCACTGTTGCCAAAGTACATAGTGATTAATGTGCCCTTCAGCAAATGAGATCGGGTCTGTCTGATTGTATTAGTTCCTGTTCATTGGAGTAACTGAGCATCAATCACATTCTAATCAGAGCTCACATATGTTGATTGTTTTTGTGAACAGCTTCACCATCAGGTTCTATCACAACCTAGATTAACTTCTTAGTAATGACAAAACTTAATAAAAAGTATTTTCACCTAAATAATAAACACACACCCATTTTTAACTGAACAATCCTGTCACTACAAATTGTTGTTATAGCTTTGAAGTCTGCAAAAGATAAAAGCAATATGTTTAGAACTGCAGTTATTACTGTTATGCAGATGGATTAGTAATCTAAGTACTGCAGCATCTCTTTGGAGTACAATTGTCAATATGCAATTTTTACCTTTAGTAATAGTCCTTTTTTAAAAACTGCATACTGAAAAACTCAAATTAGGTGACCTTACTGTTCAAATGAACTGTTTTTTAAGAGGTACTGGTACCTAGATATTATTTAAATTATGACCATCCAATAAAAAAAAAAATTCTGGCAATGTATAGCAATACTTGTCATATTCATAAAGCAAGGAGCTCAGAGGAGTGAATCAAAAGATGAGCATCAGTTCTGATACATCTGACTCCTAAAAAGAAATAACTAAATTAAAGAGAGCCCTTTTCTTTTGTCAAATATTTTCAGCTCCTCTACTCGAGAGTTTCTTACAATCAAGAGCAGCACATTGTGTTTAGTGACTGGTTTGCTAATTGTGCTTGACTAATAACACCTCAGAGTCTGAGCAGTACAATAAATGAAGCCCTCACAATCGAATGTTCCCACTTAATAATTACTCCCTGCATTGATCTTTCTGATCTGTCAAGTAAGAATGAAAATATTACACTCACTTTAAACCCTGATATTGAACAAGAATTCCATTACTACCAGGCAACTATCCAGAGAAAGGTCTTACCACACTAATGAGGACAGCAGCACTTCATCTGGCCAAAGGAGAGAGACTCCAGGCCTGGAGTAAGTGGCTGCCCATCCTGTAAAATACACTAGGAATTCCCAGCAAGGATAAGCAAAACAATTTGAAAATACCTGAAAAGTCCTGGATCTTTTTCAAAGTTACCCAATATCTACAGGATTTGAATGCACTGTTGTCCTGTGCCAGGCTTAGGCAGGAATCAGCACTGTCGGTTTTCAAAAAAATGCTTAAAATTTTTTATTTCTAGTAGGGTCAAACTCAAGCCATAACCACACTGAGAAAACCCTCTGCTAAAACAACCATTCATGCATTGGTTTGGGAGTTTCAGAGAAAAGCCCCAAAACCTGGATCTTTCACTAAACTTTCTGTGAGTCATTCCCAATCTTTGGCCACATCAAAGCCACAACAGCTGGTGCTCAAGTTGCAATGACAGCAATCTGGGAAGTGTTTTGGTCAGTGTGGTCCATCTATGTAATTTTAAATGGCCAGCAGTTGGTATCACAGGGGATACCCAATGCTGAGTTAATTCTTGTCAAAAACCACATCACTCTGGCATGCAGTCAGCAGATATAATGGAATACACATGTATTTTCATTTGAATAATGAATGGTACATGGTGAGTTTCATTTTTTAGCAAAGACAGAATCTTTCCATTGGGCAGGCAGAGGAACTGAGCAAAGAAAAGGTGCCCCTTACCCAATGTACAGCATAATACTTGATCTGCATTTGTGGAACACAGGACTAGAAGAAACTTTGTTCTGCACTTCCAAGTTCAGACTCATAATTTTAACCAATGTTGCATATAACTGCTTTCACAAATTTCCTGAGCACCACCATCAGAACAGTTGGGTTTCTTGTATCTCCACCACTCAGGATGGGAAGACAGCTTGTCAATGTTTGGACAGGTAGTTCATACTAATTTCCAGGTTACAACTACCTGTTGACTCTCAACACCCACTTGCCATTGCCTCTTCCTCCCTATGTATATCTCCTTGGTATACTTACTGTAAGCAATTAAAATCCCAGCTTCTCTTTTGCTAAGCTGATGAAAACCAAAGTCCTGGCCTCTCTTCTTTAGAGCAGCTGTCCATCTGCTTGATTAGTTCATCTACCTTGGTGATGAGGGACAGGAAATATGTAAATGCAGTTCAAAGGTCTTTGAATAAGAGCCCAACATAATGTCACCACTACTCCTTTCTCTGCTGGACAGCCCAGTCTTGCCCATTCAAGGATCACATTTGACTTTCACAGATGCCTCAGACTGCCTGTTTCACAGTCCTTTCCCACTCCAGGGTGGATAGACCTGTTTCAATACAATGAGACAGACTGTTTTCCTAAATGAGAGGCTGAGCTGAAGGAGTGGTTCTAGGCTCAGTGCCAAACTTCTGCCTCTTGGCTCCTAACTCTGCTGAACCAGGAGTCACTGCATGTCACTCAATATTGGCTCCTGTGCTCTCTTTCACATGCATTTTGTAGACTGCTAATCCCTTCCAAAGTCACCTAGCATATGAATGTCCCTGGGAGTTGTTTTCAACTGATAAGATGAAGGTTTGTGCTCTTTTTTTAACTAAAATCCTCACCTTGCATTATCCTCTTGGATTTTATCCAGTCCTCTTGGCTGCTCAGCTATTCCTGTACCATATTCCTACTCCACAAAGTACTGCCACCATTTACCAGCATTAGGGTGTTAGCCCACTCCATCCTTGCTCACACTCTGACTTGTGCCAGTATTTCTCATTAAAATGTTCAACAAGATATTATGCCCAAGGGCAAAACAAGAATCTCTCCATCAGTGCATAGGGAAAGGGACTGCTCTGATGGAGGGAGGTATCAGAAGAGTCATTTGGCAGCAGTTTGTAGAGAATCAGTGGGTGCCTGAGACGGTCCTTCCTCACACCTATTTCCAGTAAATGAACTGAATTTCTGAGGCAGCTCATGTGCAAATACAGGATCATGAAAGTTTCCTTAGTATGTTTGTGGGATTGTGTGAGTTGGCATCATTCTTTTTAGCTTTTGCAGCCCATTTATGATTTGGGTGAAAATGGATATAATTTGAAGGGTTTTTTCCCCTAAGGCATGGGCCAAGGTTATTAAGGCATGTCTAAGGCAGTAGGAGACACAACTGTACAAACATCCAAACATCTTCTATCAACCCAAACACTGGCATGTGATTCTGTACATTGATGTGGAAAATAACCACGTGTAACTACTTTCAGTTTGCTCCCCATCATATGGGAGGTCTTCTGCTAAATGAGGACAGTGATGGAGAGAAGGATGATTACCTGTCTGATCCATTCCATGCACATTCAAACTTGTCAAAGATGCAGTCATTTTCATAGAGGGAACATAACTTGCTTCTAAGGTAATCATGGACCTGTTTTAAAGAAAGTAACTGTTATTCTTGAAATCAAAGAAAATATGAAACTCCACAATCAGCCCTTCACTTTCTTCATTATCTCCCACGTTCACTTTCAAAATATGCTGCATAGACTGGTAGCTCTGCAGGAGATACCATGTTTAAACTCCAAAGAAGCTAACTGTACTTTTCCACAGCCCAATTAACCAGGTGCTACAGAATTACTCTTGCAGGAAGGCACAAAACAGGCTTCCCTCAGCAGGCTGCAGACCACCCCTCTTCAACATATTTGTTTCCTGCTTGGGTGATTTTCTCAGTGCTAGCCTAATTCCCAAAGACATTTCACCAGCTGACACCCTAGATGGGCTAATTAATGTGCAAGAAATCTAATTTAAATAGTAACAAAAAAGCCATATTCCAAGATAAGTGAACTCTCACTTATGGCAGAAAGAACTTGGCTCTATTAAAAGAACCTTTATGGTATTAATTTATTTTTGTAAGGTGTTTTAGAAGCCAAATACAGCACAAGGTTATAGTTGCACAGGCTGCAAATAAGAACAGTAATTTAGCCCAAGGATTTCTCCTATTTGGCTGAGAATTAAAAACAACATTCCAAATTCTCACTTACTAACTAGAGAAGTGTGACTACCCAGCAGAAGATCTCTCTCCTCTAGGCCACACATCTCTGCTGAACAAGGATTATCACAAAGAGATCTCATGAAAAGTGTTTCAGTCTTTTGCTTAATTTGATTACTTTTTCTTCCGGATGATTTGGTTTATTCCATAAGGAAATAATATGGTAAAAAATCCCTTCCTAGATAAATTCACCAAGGCATTTCCACTCCTGGTATCTTCTCCTAGCTATTGTACAAACTGTAAAANAGGCAAAAAATCCCTTCCTAAATAAATTCACTAATGCATTTCCACTCTAGCTATTGTACAAACTGTAAAACAAAGATGTGTAGGTGACCTCCTGGAGAAACACAAATCCAGTGGCCCAGGGGTGTAATTTAGCTCTGCCATGCTGAGGTTACACGTTCTTGCAAGTCCAGAAATTGTTCCTGCTCATGGATGCTCAGCATCCTCCTCTGGCCTGAGGGCACAAGCATTTCTTCTAGTAAAATAACTTCTATCAAGACCAGGTGAGAGACAGGGACCTTTCACTTAGATTTTCTTTAAACTGACCAATTTTTGATAGTCAAATTGTACAGTATCCAAAGAATACTTGTAATATAAGATTATTAAGGATTTTAAATTTTAGTTATGGATCAATTTTCATTAATAAATAAACAAAACTGAATTTTTCATTACAGATAACGTTTTATACAGCAAGTAATTGGTAAATGGCAGATAGAACATTCCACAACTAAATGCAGTTACCAACACAGTGAACAATAGGTCAGGACACTTTTACTATTGATGCAGTTTCCTACACTCTCTGTAATTAAATCCTTTCTTTTTCTTTTTACTTAAAACCTTTCTATGTTAGCAGTGTAATTTGTTACAAAACTGGAATTCTTTCCTTTGTCATGTTTGTGAGCTTCCAATACTTGGAAGAAACAGAAAGGCTGGGTAAGGCAGAAGGAAGTAGATCACATTTGCCTCCCTAATTGTCATTTCTAGGTCTTTCTCTTGTTACCATTTCCAGCAGCCATCTGTCATGACCACTGTCATGTACATACCCTTTGCAAAGTGTGTCCAAGTCCACAGCTTGGAGCTGTGCCTTTCTATCAGCTTTGTCAAAAAGGATTTTGCAATTCCCCTCTCAGATGTCTTACCTTGTCAAGACTGTCAGACTTACCCTACTGCCTTGGACAACCACCTTGTTCTTTATGTGGACCTTTTGATTACCACATTTGAGCACATTCAGACCCTCAGAGAGACTGTGAAAAACTAACCGTAAGAAACACTTTCACTGTTTGCATATTCATAGGCCTCTCCCAGCTGAGGGTAAAATCAGATTTGCCTTGTCTGTTACATCTTGTTCTTACCACATATCAATAGTACTTGAAAGCAAACCAAATTCATTCCTCGCTAATTACCAAGGACCTTTTTTTCACTGCAATGTTTTAGGTCTGACCCTCATGGAATTATCTAGCAATTCTATGCTCCAGACTAACACAGCAACACAGCTAGGCAGGGACCTGTTTTATTGGGACTTAATAGATACAATCAGGAATTGCACTGGTAAGTGACACATGGGTCCAAATCCCTATGCTACAGACCTTGCCTGCAGTGGATCAAGCCATTACCAGCTATGAGTGTGCTCACCTTGCTGCTCCTAAGGCTTCTGCTGGGGTAATTCACCTGGCAGCATCAAAAGAGTAACCTGTCAGGCTGCCTTGCAACATTTGAGCACTGGCCATTCCACTGCACTGCTCTTTTAGTGCTGTCCAGTGACCATACTCTGCCCTTTTTCCTTTTGTGTGAAACAAACAGGAGAAAATCATGTTGAAACATTGTCAGCAGATAAAGTGTTCAGCAGGGCTGCAACAGCTGCTCTGTGCAATAGCATTCTTTGAGCCACAGCATTGATACAAAAAAGAATCTGCATGAGGAATTAATTTTTGTTTGTTGGGTTTTTAATATTAAAATTGTAAGCTGATAATGAAGCAGCACAGTTATGGACTGTGCTCTTTATTACAACTCTGTGTGAAATCTCCTGTTGTGACCCTCACTATTGCAGCTAGGCAATATCTAAGTGCCTACCATGCAGTGGATGAAATGAGAAATTCAATCTTTTAATGAATTTTAATCTTTTAATGATGTATTGTCATAATAATTAAGTGGATACATAACTGAAAATATTAGGTTTATTTGTTGCTGCTATATTTTTAAACCCCAAAAAAACCATTCGAGAAATTGCCAGATTTGTATATGAGATTTAGGTTTGTGAGAGAAATATCTCTGAGACAAATTATTTAAGAGAATAATTTAAATGACTTTTTCTTAGGACAGAATTCTCTATTCTCTGCAGCTTAAAAACATAAAAGGCTCTCAGAGCAGTTGGATCACACAAATCCTGTGGAATCCTGTGGTACTGGTTTCCCAAGGATCCTAGTTCCAGATTCTCCTTTAGTCTACTGCAATGCCCAGCAACACATCTGTATATGCTTTACAAGGCACTGGATAAATATTTGAAAATGAAAGGCAATCCAAAGATTTAAGAATACTGTTATATTTTGCTATATTTTTAAAGTATTATATAAGGGGTTTAGTTGTTGTGCGTCTTAGGTTTTTTTCCTATAAACTTCTGACTGCAATTATCAGTAGTCATTTTTCCCGATCTCAGCATGAAGAAATATAACTTTTTAATTGGCCCTACTGTCGGGTGCCAGACTGATTTAAAAGTGGCCAGCTTGTTTCACAGCTACCTACGTGAGGAAATAAAAGCAGGTGTCAAAATCAAGACAAACAGGTTGGCTTGACCAGCTATTCCTCCCCAGGGACAAGGCTGCCTACTAAATTATCATAGGTATAAAGTAATACATTACCTAAGTTCCCAAAAACTGAGATTCTATTCTGTTATATAAAACAGAGTCTCGCCCTTACCCTCCCACTCCATTTTCACAGCATATCAACATTTCTAACACATTCAGCATTTAAAGCACTGCCATTTTAAGAGTAAACCCAATTCTGTAGTCTTAAAGGTAAACAGGCTCAGACATTCCAATATTAGCACACTGAGCAGTGAACACTATCCACCAAAATGTAACGGATGCATTGAAAAACACCGGAGCCCACTCTGTCTACTAAATGTTAGCTAAAAAATACTGGAAATTTTTGTTTGTTTTGACAAGAAATGCTACCATATTCTCATCATGGTTTTTTAAAACCGATCTTAATTATAGTTATGGTGAACTATTGTATCCCACCTGCCATTATTTAGACACAGAAAAACAAGGGACGGATCCAGCACTGTCACAGGACTGTCTCTCAGTAAGCAGCACAAGCCAGACGAATGGCATTTTTCCTACTTTGCATACACTTTTTTTAATGTAAATTAACAGGGTTTTTTCTTACTGCATTTTCATAACAAGCAGTTTCTGTGTCACAGACATATTTTCCTTCTTCAAGCCAGAGTCAAAAAATGTAAGCTCAGCCCTCTATTGCCAAGCATAACAGATGTCAGAGTACAAACTTAGCGCTGGCTGGAGCCACTGGCATTTTGTCTGGATAATATCTCAATGAATTCAGGCAACCAGATGTGTCTGGCATTTGTGAGCTGCTGTGTCAGTGGTGATGCCAGGGTTTAACATGGAGCACTTCTAGAACTAGGCACAAGGGAGAAACACACAGATCAAGTTGTAAAAAGTAGTTCTGAAATGACAAAGGTGTAAACTCTCAGCAGTCCCACCAGGACCAGAGTGCTAAGCAACACACAAAATCTTTTCCTCAGTTCCTTTTAAATGTTAGTAGTGAAATACATCATTTGAAAGCAGATGCCAAAGTGAAGAGATGATTTCCCTTGTTAGAATAATCATTTCTTTCAAGAGCCTAATCCACAGGGAGTGCTACCTTGACTCCCCAGGCTTTACAGTTCCTTACTAATGCTGCAATTGTCCTTTTCCTGCTATAAGGATGCCACTGTGAGGATTTTAACCACCATGATTAATTCTCTTAGCTTGCTGCTTCCCAGATAAGGTTATGAGAAGTTTACAGAAACATCCAGTTTTTGAACACGGAGATCCTTCTGTAATGTTACATTTTAAGACATAGGAGATTCCTACCTGGTACGTTTCTACAGGCTTTGTTTCCATGTTCAGATCCCAAACCTTGACAGTGAGGTAATCTCTTGTAAGCATGTATCTACCACTGTGACTGAATTTGACATCTGACACTGAAGAGATAATTTCTGAAAAAAATGATCTGTTACTGGGGTCTTCTGGTTCTTCATAAACTGTCCAAAGAAAAAGAAGCAAGAGACAGAAATCAGGATTGTATAAAAGTGCTCTGTTGTACAATCTGCAGTGTGCATTTCTTCTGAAACATGTAATTCAGTCTACCAAGGAACATGATATAGAATTAATTGTATGTCCAGCATTTAATTTATTCTTTTAACTTTATATAAAAATACAAACTGTAAGCTTTAAATATTACAATAATTAATGTTATAGCTATGGACTCAAAGCATGACTTTGGGAAATTATGCAAATACACTGGTTAGTTGATGACAGATACCGATAGCAAGGGATTTCATGCCTTCATCCTTTCTGGGGTCTGCATACCCAAAATCCAGGTGTCCCTGTCACAAGAGAGGTGTGTACATGCGGTGTCACAACAGTCCTGGCATCCCTGGGAGAGGTGGTTACTCAAAGCCTGCCCTGCTTGCCAGAACCAGCTGGCCTGCCTGCAGGCTACTCATTGGTCATGTCTGAAGGCATCAAGACTAAGGACGAGAATTTTAAAAAGCTACTGCAAACTGCAATTACCTCTTCCTGAGAGGTGAGCATAAAATAGATGGATTTACCATGTGGATGCATGAACTACATAGTTGGTGTGCAATTGCTGGCAGTTCTGGAAAGCACTGAACTCCCTGAATGTGATGGTCAGCAGTTCTGTGTGATCTGACAAGGCAGCAGGTCATGAAATATTGCTTACACGATGTTCATAGTGAACATCCAGCTCTTGTGGCTCTGGGATTGGTCATCCCTGTTCAACTGTACATCAGAATGATACTGAATGACTCTACCCCTACCTTAGGGGTGCCTAGAGCAATTCTGTGGTCTTTCTGCAGATACCTGTGGCCTTGTGATCCAACTGACCTCTATGGTAACCTTCAGTACAAAGTCAGGCTTTCAGGGTCTTTTAACTCACACAAAATGATAGGGTTTGAGGACCTATTCCTAGAATATTCTTTGAAAATTGGCTATTTAGTGAATTTCATTTTCAAGTTTCAAAAGCAGGTGCAGAAAAGCCATGTGAGGAAACATGAAAGCATGCTGAAAGTAGAAAAACTTTTTACTGTCAGTCAAAATGAAGTTTTTTGTATAGTCCACTGGAACATTTCTCTCTCAATTATTTTATTCACGACTATGATTCAGACTGTTGGAAGCAACGAGGTTAGTTTCCATTAGGTGAAATAATGTTCTGCTGAAAGTTAAGGGTGAGTATGTGGGTGAAATATGTGGGGTAATGCAAAAAATTACGGGCAATTTTCTTTGGGGGTGGGCAGTGGAATGCATCCAGGCGTGCACATGAGAATAAGGCCTATATTTAAACATGCACCACACATCTGAATGGTAATGAACCACTTCAAAAAGAGCAAAAAACTTTTCAGATAGACTGTAAATGAACAACTTTAAATAGCTCTTCAAAATTTTGCCTAGACATTCTGCAAAGCAGGTATTTTGTAATTATCCTGTCAGATTTTCAAGAGAAGTCTGATGAGCACAAAGCAATTATCATTTCTCATACCTCTTCCCTTTAATCTGTCCAAACTATAGACTTGGCTGGCAGGAATTTCATCCTCCTAATTATGATGTGAAGCTGCTATTAAAACCAGGAAAGAAAAAAACAAAACCCACTCTAACTGATCTACACCTTCATTTATAGCTTAGATACATTTTCTTGGCTCTATGTGGCTTATCCAACTCCCAGTGATTAGCAGTGATATTTGTACCTGAATATTCTTCATTTTGTTAATTAAGGAGATTAAACCATTTCATTCTTTATCTGCCCCATTTATTGCTTTTCTATGCTTACTGTATTAAGAAAAATACTTCTATGCTTACTGTAACAGATGATACCCGATCTGCTAACTGTGGAACTAACAGAGGCATGAAAGTCTTGTATCACTACAGAAAGAAAGCAGTAGAAATTTTAGTAGCAGCAATTCTTTGGAGATAGTTCCTCTAGTCAGCATAACCAACACAGGAAAATTGTTACAGGAAATTAAGGAGCAGCTCCCAGTGAAAAGACGAAAAAACTTAGCAACTACCAGCATCTGCCTGAGCAACCAGCACAGGCCATTAGCCTCAGGAAATGACGCGGAGAGAGTGTGTTCTTGGGACTTGGCTATTTCTGGTTTATCTTCAACATAAGGTTAGGCACATACTGCAAAAAAGCACAATCTTCCTTCAGTTTGCCTAATACAAGTGGAGTAATTGGAGACAGAATAGCAGTGAAGGGATAGGATAGCCTTGTGACTTGGATTTCAGTTCAGGCAAGCAATTCAAATTCAGCCCTGACCACTCCAAGCTGATAGTAAAAAAACCATGGGTCTAGCCCATGGTTTCCAAAACACATTTTCTGTTTATTACTGTTAAGACTTATCTTTTGGAGGCTGCTCTTGCTCCCAGGAGCAATCAGTACCTGAAACACGAGATTTCAAATCTATCTTACTTCTCTGTATCAAAATGTTGTTAGATCTGAACTTTACTGACATTTGATTGCAGATTCTGTTATATTCTTTAATTAATTTCATCATTAATTTCTTAATAACAAACACCTGCCATATAAAAGGGTATTTAACTTTCATTAAATCAAGAACTATTGTTCTTGATAATGGCCACAGTGCTAATTACAAGAAAGAAACAAAGTTACCTGTCTAGCTGCCTAATGAACATAGGAATCACAAATAACATTATGTGCTGGGTTCTCATGTGACACTTGCTCAGACTTAAATGTGACTTTGATGACAGAACTCTGGCACAGAGAAATATCACAGGATTACAGAGGAAGGCAGAGCATATCTCTGAGTACAGCCAGTGTTTAAAGAGGAGCCTGCCAGGAAGACATTGTACCTGCCCCTTATGCCACCAGCAGATACACGGGTAAACTGGGAAGTCTGCTCAGGGAAATAAAAATGCTCAATTCCTTTCTGCACAGCTTCCTGCTCACAAGTTAAAACCCACAGTAGCTCCTCATAGAAGTCCAGACTTTGTAGAGAAGGATGGGTTTGTTAAAAGATACTTGCCAGAGCACTGTTTTCCTGAATCCTGAAGAAAATCTTTTTCAGATTCAGAAAAAACAGAATGCTGTTTTTTTCTTAAAAGGAAGTGCCATCTGCTGAGAAACAAACTCTTATCCCTCATAAAAAATATTCTTGTTTCCTTGTGAATTTCTCTGATCTAATGCAGAATGGAGACTTTCCTTTTCCAGTGGATAGGAAAGGCATCTCTAATGTGTGCATTTATCATGCAGAAATATATGCAGATATCTAAAGTTAAAAAAATAGAACAGCCAGGAACAGCAAGAGTAGGTGGAAAGGTCCATGTCACAGCTTCCCTCCTAGACACTGGCCCAAAGAAAGCAGATGCCTTGGGCAGTAGCCAAAAGAAGTGTGGCGCACTAATTAACACCTTGTGGCTGTCATCTGCAATCTGGGGGGTCACAGGTGCTGTCACCTCAACTTACCATTAATATGGGCCTGATTCCACACATCTGAAACTGCTATGTATTGGAAAAGACACATCCAATAAAGAAATAAAAAATCCAACCCAAAGTAATTTCCATGTTCAATTCTAAACAAGTAGCTGGGCAAAGCCTTAATCATTGCAGGGTGTAAATTCTGGCATATGTGAACTTTAAAAAATATTTAAAATAATGCTAAAATTGTCTTATATGGTGGGTGCAGTGTCACAATTTGATATAGTATACAAAATTCTGTATTCCTCCTGAAATCATCACAGGATGGAATACTTGAAGATGAACAGAAATCTGCTCCATAGATTTTGTAAGAAATTCCATCAATTATAGGATAAAATTATAAACAGCTTTAAAGACTCATTCCCTCTAGCAGAAAAAAAAGCACTGTTTTCTTTCTACTAAGGAACAAATAATAACTTTTTAAAGCATTTTTAAAGAGGATACTGTTTATAGTTTGCATCCTGTCCTGAAAACAATTGATTTTGTAGCGTTTGTTGTTACTTAGATTTAAATAATTGGAAATCCTGCACCATGAAATAAATCTCTCCCTCCCTCCAAAGATAGATTAGGGATAGGGAAAATCATCCAGGTCCTGTTCAAGGGTCACAGCTACAAAGGGATGAAAACAGCTTTAGCAACAGTAGAAACAGAGGCAGTGTGGTTACTGAGAGGGAAATGACGGTGGAGACCAGGGCCAACAAAGTTGGTGTAACATGATAGGGAAAACAATTTTTCATTTTTGGTTTATAAGCAAGTAAACATTCTGCAGCTAGACTGAATTAAGAACTTAATACAGATAAACCTCTGGGTTACACTGGTACACAAACAACAGGTGAATTTCAACTGCACCTGGAATACCAGTGGTGGATCAGGTAATCCCTCACTGGGCTTTAATTTCATAAATACTGAAAATGGGTTCAGTCCCAGGCCAAATAATTTATCATTCAAACTAAGTCCCTATGTAATTCTAGATCCCAAATGAAAATGGCTGCAATACCTGATTAGAACATATTGGAAAATGGTACTTTGAAATGTATGGGATTTCACTGGTCTTGACAGACTAGCCACAGGAACAAAAGGAGCAAGAACCAATATGCTTTCCTAATAGACGACAAATAAAAATTTTTAACCAAAATAACAGATTATATAATTACACCTTAATATTTTTAGATGGCAAATTAGCACTATTCCTGGGTCAGCTGTGATTTGTTCTATCACATGTATTTCATCATTTAGCATAAGAAACCTAAACTAAATTTCATTTGAACTTCTACGAAAATACTAATATTCTTTTTTTTTAAGTACATGACACTTGCTACTAACGTTCAACACAGAAAGCACTTTCTTTTTTGTGCTGTTTAATTCAAGAAATGCTACATTTTAAGCTAAGCATAATTCTGGGCTTATCTCTAATGTGGAAGAGATCTCAGGAAGACATAAAAATGGGCAATAAAAATGACCAGAAGTATCAAATTACTTCCATGCAAGGAATGGCTAAATAGACTGAGGTCTCTCAACCTAGGAAAGACTGAGGGGGTCGTGATTAGGAGTGGCATGGAAAGGATGAATAGGGAATGGCAGTTCACTTTGTACACTGTCTCTTCCAATCCACAAGTACAGGTCACCACATGAAACTAGGACAGGGTAAGCAGAGTGAAGATGGTCCTTCACACTACACCTAATTTCGCTACTAAAGACCTTACTGAAAGATATTGTGAATGGCAAAAAATACACACAGGTTCAAAAGTAACTGCACAACTTCAAGGAACGAAAGAACCCACACATCCATTTCAGTATTGTTGAATGTAGTTAGTTCACTTCCACTAAGGCCCCTGAACCTCAAGTTTCCAGCTGCAAATTGCAGAGGGTAAAGATTATACTTGGCGTGTTTTTACATTTTCTGTTGATTTAGCTACTGCCAATATCAGAGCCAGAATACTGGGCTACAAGGACTTCTGGTCTGCTCAGGAATGATCATTTTTATGCACTGTTTAAAATCTATTTTAGGATTTAATACAAAAGAGTCCCTGAGTTCATTCTAAGTGAATCAAGCCCAACTGCAAGCTCCCATTGAAATTCATGGTCTCTTTACACCTTTTAGCTTCATTATTCATTATAATAATTTGATTTGCCATTATTATTTACTCTATCTTTCACTATCTCTGAATGCTTTATTGTTTTGTATTAAGCCAATCCACTCATACATTCATCTCCCTTGGAAATTCTCTTTCAATAATAGAATATTCTGCTAATGTGACAATCTTGCCTTCTTGGTCTACACTGATTAATATGGTTATACATGAGAGGGAGTTTTCGAATCTGCTTTCATAAGCAATCTAAAATACAATTATTTTGTGAGACATATTTGTTTAACATTTTACATTACCATAGCCTGTAGCTGTTTATCCTGCTCTAAATCAAAAAGAAGTATCTTTTTATATTTCAATTTTTTACTTGCTTTTATATAATTCAGAGGGCACCTTCTTATGCCCTGGTCACTTACACATCTTATTTTCCTTCTTTTACTCAAAGCAAATTTCTGACCCCACCTCCATACCACAAGGCTGAAATTTCACCTACCATACAGCATTCCTTTATCCAATGACCCAGTATTAAAACTAGGCTTCTCATCAATACTTCTAGAGAGCACGGCTTTTAAAAGTGCAGCCTCAAATCAATATTTAAGAATCTGTTTTACCATCTGCACTGAGTTGCTGCAGCTTGTCACAAACCACAAGGGAGGGTGCATTAGTGCTGAAAGGCAAAGCCAGATCAATAGCTAAAGATCAGTGGGTGGGAGCTTCACTACAGAGTTGCTTAGATTAATATAACTTTGCTAGTGAGTTTGTTAATAAAGAGAAATGGTGCTAAAGAGAGAAAAGGAATTGAAAACACACAAAGCCAATCTAGAAGATCAAGGCTCTTTAAAGCTGGGTCTCACAAAGACTTATGTGCATGTTTAATGCCACATGTTTTGAGCAATCCCAAGGAGTTAATGGGACATAAAACTACTACTTCTCTACAGACAAGCTGATGTGTAAGTCTTTCTGATCTTGATATATAAGACTAGTGATAAGTGGGTTTTTTCTCCCCCAGTGAAATAAGATCTTGAAAGCTGGTTTCATGAGACATTAAAAAGCAGTGTTTGTTGCTATTAAAAAAATTAAGCAAACAAGACAGGAATTTTAATAGACTGAATAATTAAATCAATCTTACTGCAATTATTTGCTTTATCTCTGTGTGGTTGGGGGAGAGGGGTTAATGAAACACCTCTTCAATCATAAATCATTTCCCATTGCTTCAGGCTTTTCTCTTTCCTCCTAGTATTTGATAGCTGGAAGTATAAAAATCGTTTTTTTTCTTCCTCAGATTTAATTTTAACATATCTTGCACAACTGGAGGAAACAATATATAGACATAATTGTATTTCTGTAGAAACATCTTTGAATTTTCATTAGCCATGTTTTAAATGTCTTTATTATACATTCCTCCAAACTGAGCAGAATGGAAGCTTTGGAGCTCATGCTAAAGGCAATCTGTCACCAAATTTCAGTGGGATTCCTGCACACGGAAGGATCCATTCCAGGATCTAGTTTAGCATGCATGAGATTGTCCTAACAGACTTTTAATGATAGTCATAATTACAAAATTGTCAGGATACAGGCACATTTCTTCATTGGGGATATAAAATCAGCAATGCATATTTGCCTTTGTAGTGTATGCTTAAAAATAAATCCAGAATTAGGATAAGGAAAACAAGCCTTCATCAAGCACGGGGCTGAATCATTTCAGAAGCTCAGATAAGTTTCACTCCTGTCACATGAAACCTTACAGATTTTGCCTGAAGTGGATGTCCCTTTGACAGGGCCCTCTCAGTGCCTAAAGGGAGAGTGATGACTGTCTCTCTCTCACAGATGATACCCTGACATGAGACCAGATGCAGAAATAAAAAGCGTATTTTAGATGTAATGGTCACACAGAAGAAAAACAAGTTGCCTCTTTTTCAGTCAGACAATAAGCATCATTCATTTGGAAAGGTCAATATTAATTAGCAAATCCAGCAGGGATAGTCTGTCACAGGCTTTCTGTGCATCTAGTTGTTCTCTGTTGCAAATGAAAGACAATCCATATTCAGTCAGAGGTCTGAAAGGTGTCTTGTCTCTGAAATTCCAACCTGCTTTAAACAACTGGTAAATCTAATTAATTTCATTTTTAAAATTCAACATTTTTAAGTAGATTATCCTTGATTTGTGTCTTGGCGGCTTCCACGATTCTGAATTCTTTAAAATCAAGGGTAATCTCAAAAAAGGCCAGCAGATAACCCAACTGAGTTACATGCCTGACTGACAGGACAGTGGCATTTATCCTTGGGGAAAGGCTGGCATTTCTTTCAGGCCTGGATTTCAAATAAAATTGTGGAACAGGACTTTCAATGGAAAAACCACAGCCCTCATCTTTGGGTGGCATCTCTGAGTCACAAACCAAACCTGGAATTCACTCTGCACTGCTCCAAAAACCAATTTATACTTTTAAGATCCTGATTGTCCAACCCATGGGGTTGGGATGCACCGGCTCAGATGCTCCATTCAGGGAGAGTCCAGGGAAGGCTGTTGGGATTGCCTGTCACCTACAAATGCTTCCTTGGTCAAGGAGGGAGGGCTCTAAACAGCTCCTGCTACAGACCCAGAGGACACAAGAAGTCTGGAGGACAGAAGGCACCATCTCATGGTGACAGAGGCTAATGCTATATAACCCCAAAATCTGTGCTTTTAAGATCACCGTGGCACACAGAGCAATAAACTTGAAACTGCAGCTCCTCTTTCCTTGAAGTATTTTGCTGTAAACTTTGCACATGGGTAAAGGATAATTAGAAATAGGGTTTTAATCTACAAATACATATTAAGAAATGAATACTAAAAAACCCTTAAAGCAACATGCAGAATTTAAATAAATTACTACAGCTTCTGAAGTATGCAATGACTTTAAGATGTTAAGGCTATTACATGAAATATCAATAGGAGTTATACTCTTGAGTGGCTTAAATTTCCATATTGCATAACTATACAGTTTCTATTTACCAATAACAATGATTTTAATAATTCTGATGAACTACTGAAAAAGCTCTTTTTTTCTGACTTCACATGCTCAAATTCAGTTTTCTTTAGCTGACTGCTTTATTGTATGATTTGTTGTAACAGCCATATGTACCCATCTAGCCTATAAGCTGTTTGGAAGAATGGTATTAACTCCATGCACATTTACAAGGATCTCTGAACATAATATTAGCAATAAAAAAAATAGAAACCAAATTAGCAACAACTTGTTAATTGAACAAATGGTGCTGTAAGGATATTTTTGGTCAGGATGATCTTACTGCAACGGTATCCCTATGCTTATCTTTCTTGTCACCCTTGCATAAAAATTTATGGAATTTGATGTGGGGGTTAGTCTTTTATTTCTTCAATGTTCCCAGCTGACTGGTCTAACAATGGTAGTTTTGCTGCTGACAGAGATTTTCATCTATTGCCTTTTTTCTACACTGCACTGCCATGCATGTTGCCTGATGACATCTCAAAGGCAATCTTTGGGTGCTTTGACAAGTATACTATTTAGGTGGGTTCCATATTATTTAAAATAATTCCCTATTTGTTGCTGCTCGAGTCTGACTTTCATAAATGTTTTTAATCTTTCCCTATAACACCGTATACTGCAAGAACACCTTTCTCAGTCCCACTCTTCCAATATTCTAAACAAGCAGGGACATTCATCTCTTTGGCACCTCCTCTCCAGAACATTTTTGATGGCCTCCTCTCCCACTACTTGCAAAGTCTGATAATAACATGGAACAGCATTATGAACCTGCTCTATGGTTACAGAGTGGTGTTTCCCTGATACACATTTGCAATGGCTACATAATTTTTTTCTTGTGATCCTCACTCAGCACTGCACAATCTGTTACAGGGCTGTTATAAGAAGCAGTTTCAGGTAGTTTATTAAGAGACACAACACATTTTATCACAGCTTATCAGTATCTCAATGACCATTTAAAATTCAGCAACTGGCCTGATATTCTTTCAATGCCTTATAAATAGATTTGGTGGTCTGAGATAATTTTTCTAAGGGACAGATATCCCCATTACAACTCATCACACAAATTGCCAGCTTGCTATTAAATCTCAGCATAGGCATCAAGGATGAGTACATATAGAAGTTGTCTCATCTTGTCCATGTCAAAGCCATGAGGATTTATAAGGGAAACCTTGTAATGCTGCTGTCACTAATGCTGAAAAGAGAGATTCTGCCACTAAGCTTAGACAACCAGAAATCTTCAAGACATTATAATTTATTAACATCCTGTGTTGGTTGACTTACACTACAGGTATTAATATGTAATTTATTTTTACAGTATGGCACAGTAATTATTCATGGCACTCTCTAAACCTGTACAAATGGAGGGGCTCTTCCCCTAAGAGCTGCACTGGACTTTATGAGAGCTACTGAGATTTGAATAAATAAGGGGAAAAGGAGTAAATGCAAAAGTTCACAACATATGCTCATTCTCCAGGTATTTTTGTTACATTGTATCTTTCATCTATAGAAATATGTACACCCATTACAATCCTGGAGCAGCATCTGAAATACAGCAGACAGTGATACTAGACTGTGCTGAGAACGCAGCGATGCATGGCACAAGATGAGGGTTTACAGCGACTCCAGTTGTGGTGTTTTGCTTGAAAAGTGAAGCCAGTTATGGGGAAAGACTGAAAGACAAGGCAAGCTAGGAGAGCAGGGTACTGATCATGCACATGCACCAGTTGTAAATTTAGCAACTGTAAAGAGGAATCAGATGTGCAGTCAAGGTACCAGAGAGACAATCATGCAAATAACTTGATCTTGCAGACTGCTTTTGATAGATCTTTTTAGGCTGCTATGGGCTGTATATAATTCACATTGCTTGTCTTTGAGAGCTATACTGAAACCACTCCAATCAGCAGTACATGGACCTACTCTTTTCAACATTTTGGAAATTCTACCATTGCTGTATCACTTTTGTACTGTACACACTCAGATTCTCAATGAGCTTGACTTGACTTCAGTGCAGCAACGCTACATTAAATGACTATTTTCTAACTCATAGATCTGGAAAATGGGGTTTAATCAATGACCATTAGACCTTGCTCTCCCTTCTGGCATAAAATGCCTTCTTTAATCCAGCGTTGCTGTATTGTGGCTTTAATAAGTTCTGATTGGCATTTGGCATTGAGTTACAGGGGCATGGAGGCCTTATTAGCAGGAAAAAATGGAAGTATTACAGAACAAAACAATTAAGCGGGACAGGATAACTCACAGCATTGTGTCAGACTGTGTCATGCTTACATTTCACTTCATGGTATTGAATTCCGCCTACAAGTACAAGGAGATACAGCTAACAAAGGTAAAACACTTCTCTGCTTGGGAATTTGTCCTTGAAGTTTATTTTTTATAATTGGACACCACATCCTAAGAGGTTCTGAGCATGTGCATTTCTCCTTGAAGTCAAAAGGCCTAGTCATAGGCTTTTTACTAAATTCCCTTCAGTTTTAAAAATAGCATATGTATGAAATCTGTGCAAAATTTATGTCTCATTTAAATCTTCACATGCCTTTTCCTCCCCTCTTGCCCCTATGAATAAGATCTGCCTATCTCAAACAGGTTCAGGTAGGCACTGAGTGGCATAAAACCTCTCATGTGCTCTGGTACTAAAAGAATTTCTCTTGAATTTCCTTCCAATGTTTCAGCATCGCAAAAGAAACTGATGACCCAATTCTGTGAGATGGAGGCATCCTGAAAGAGCCCTTGTCCTGAAGGTGACTAAAGCAGAGCCACCACAGTTCATTCATGATGTTCTCAGCTTCTCAGCAAGCACCCACATGATGCCTTTGTCTGGGCATTGTCAGTCTCAGAAGATCGGGAACAAGCAGGCGGTTTGCACAAGGCAAAGTGCCCAGGCTTGCCAGATTACTGGTGGGAAGAACCACAGTCTGTCTTCTCTAGACCATAAAGAGCTGATAGTGAGACAATACAAACATGCATTTTTCTTCAACTTTTACTTTGAGAACAAAGACAGTCACGCATTTTAAAACTTTACTTCCTTCTTATATACATTTCAGATGTGAACTATCATGATTTGGTGGTTCATCTCAAAATTTCATAGAATACATAAAATCATGTAGGACTGATGACAACTTCTATACCAATATGATTTTCATTTCTTCTCCTCCTTCCCCCTCTGCTCCCCCTGATTACTTATTGCATTTCCTCTGAGACTGTTCAGACATAATATTGAAAAAATACTTATAGGAAATGCTGAACTACATTTTTAGGAAGGATACTGAGATTTCCTAATCCAGAAAACAGATCCAAAATTTGAAGGCAGTCTGACAATCAAAATTTACTTGCTGCAGCATTCAGAACAGTACTTGTGTATTCAAACCAGTATGCTCATCTACTTAAATACTCCCTCATCCTCTTTGATTTGTTAGGAACCCTCTCTCTTTCACTAGAGTTCTGGGTTCTCCTCTGATCCCTGCAATAAGAACCATATGGCCAACTGGTCACAGACACGATTATTACCAAGATCATAGCTAATACTTGCACAGGTGAAAAAAAAATTCTTCCTTTTGCTGCTTTGTTTTCAAATGTGCCTGCAAGTGAGAAACTAATACACTGGGGTATGCACCCGTCTACGTGCTGTCTGTGAATAGTAATGACTTTAATGACACCTGGGGCTCCATGGAGCAAGGACTTACGCTTGGAATGTTTGTCACAGAGGGCCGATGCCCTCATGTCACAGAGTCTCAGGGATCCTTTGCTGCTGCTGTAGACAAAGAGGTTGCAGTGGTGGGGATGGAACTCAGAGGCTGTAATCACTTCTGTCAGGTCCTCCATATTGGCTGGCTTTATATCTACAATGTCTGAATGGAAGTTTCATCAAGGAAAATACAGTTGTCTGCAGGTAAACCATGACTCTTACTTGAAGGAAGCATGCAAGTGTACACACATGTTATGCTTTTAAAGATACACTCATTTGTTTGGCAGTAGTACAGTTTTAAATCTCCATACCTGGCCCACTTATACTAAACCCAAGGAACAATGTAAAACTCAAACTCTGCAGTTTTACTGCAGATGCTATTAACAGGTCACCATTTATCCATGCTGTGCAAAGACATCAAAGAAAGTGTTGCAGAGATATAGAATTCTCACTTCAATTCTTCACTGAAACTAACAGAGAGCAGGTAGCTAAATGTCCTGCACTTGCAGTGAAACCACTGCTCTATCCCAGATAATGCTGATGGAGAGGGAACAATGGACAGCTCAGATCTGGCTGATCACTGGCTTTTATGATTTTGAAACTTAAGCTAAAACATACATGTAGCATAAGGTAAAAGACTCAAAAAAGAAAAAAGTACTTTTTTTGCAAAGGCACATGTGGCAAATACATGAAGATGTATTTATGCAAATGATTTTGGGTGAATACATACGAATACATTTTCCTTTAAAAAATTACACACAGTATTAGCCTTGCTATTTGAATATTTAAAAAGAAGTAACTGAAATGGCATTCTTAGGTTTTTATGTAAATGACACCCACTACCAAAATCAGTATGAATTTCTATGACTGAGAATCATACACCTGAATCACTTAAGTGAACATCATCTGGAACAAAAATACATCAAATATCTAGTTTCCCATGCATATACTTGTCAGCTGGATCACCAAAGATTACCCACATGAAATGTAACTCACATGGTGCCTCTCCAACACTTGTATCTCTACTCACACACATTACCTGCCTTAAAACCCAGAACCCACAGTGAGCCCGTGTCTGGAGGAGAAAGCCGGTCTGTGAAAGATTGCTTACACAGACAAGAATGAAAGTAAGAGTCTCATGAGGGGGCTGGAGGAAAGCAATAGATACACAAGCATAAAATGAAAGAAGGATATATATATATATGTAAAGCAGTACATTTGAATAAGATTTTAAATTAAATAGGGCATTTTCACATGGCCCTCAGCAATCTGCTACAGATAAGCCATCCAAATGTTAACAAATCCCTCGAACAAGAAGAGTAACATTACCCTATTTTACTGATGAGTTTGTGCAAGAAGGAATAAAGGATTTGCATAAGATCATTTGGGAAATGCATGTCAGAACAAACCCAGATCTACTGAGTCCCAGTGCAGTGCCCTAAACACAAATCATCTCAGTGCCTGGATTCCCTGAACATAAAATTTGAATCAGCTGACGTTCAAAATTTAAACATCTCAGTGGATAAGATAAATGAGGAAATCTGTTTTATTGATGATGAGAGAAATCATATATCATGGTACTAAGCCTGTTTCTGTTCCCACTGTGACCACTTCCCAAATGGAAGACCAATCAAAGACCTTTGATTGATTTCTGTGGGAATGGGATACAGTCTATCATCACCTTTACACTCCATACTTAGATCTTTCCCAAAAATATAGGTCTGGAACACTACAGTGAAATAGTACAAAAGATTCAGAGATAATTATCTTGATGACTGTGCATACATCACACTGTTGTGGTTTTGGTTTTTTTCTTCTTTTCCCCATGTGGTTTAGAAAGGAAAATATCATCAAAACTATTAATATCTTGTGACATTTAATAACAACTGGGAATGAATTAATGTTGCATTTTAACTGCATTCCTACTTACTTGTAACATCACATTTGCATCCATCTCCAAGAATCCATCATGATTAATAAAAGTGCAATGAATGCTAAGATGCAGAAACATTGATTTACCTCTTTCATAAAACATCACTAAATAATCATGAAAATCAACAGAAAAAAAATAACCTTTATTCAGTTATGTGTATTTGGTGAATTTGTCTCAAGAAACACCTTTAAGTAAAAGCAATCGCTTTCAGGGATTGAATTGCTTTGTGGAGTTGAGAGAAATTATGATTACTCAATAGAAGAGTTTCACCTCTCAGCAGAGGGATTAATAATTGCTGAGTGATGAGAAAGATATAAAATATAAATGGAGTATATGAAACAGTCATGGTAAGTATAATTTTTCTAGATGTTGAAGACACTATTGATGAATTTCCTTTCATTGTGTAAAATGAATAAACCTATGCCGAATAATGAAATTAAATATTCCATCCTCCTGCCAGAAAAGCAGAAAATACTTGAAACATACTGCATTACCAGACGTGATCTAAATCTCCACTGAGAAAGCACTCATTTGCCTACTGAGGATCATAGAAAAAATGAAAATTCATCATTTCACTAGATTTAGAAAAATTAAAACAGTAACACTGTATTGAAGTAAACAACCAAGGGACTAGAGAGTTGCAGATTAGATTTACCCCAAATGCATTTGTAATAATAGATGGAAAAACAGCCTTTGTTTTGACAGCTACAGAATCCAATATATCAAAAGAAGAATATGTCACACAAAAGAACATTTTCCTCCTCTCATGATTTTTGCCATCTATTTGAAAACAATCAAGTACAGCTTGCCATGTGATGTGTGGGAACTGTATTTAAACTAGCATGACATGGTAAGGGCAAGCATCTCCCAAGAGACATTTCTCATTTCTATTTTTCTATCTTCCCTTTGTGTCTTTTCTTCCTTTTAAGCACAGCATTGCATGGCAGGAAAAAATAACAGAATTCAAAAAAACTGGACCAGACAGTGTGCTTCAGAAACAGGGCCTCTGTGAACTTGAAAAGCACGAAACAGTGGGAATCTGGCAGAAACTGATTAAATGAAAATTCCACGGCTAAAAAGAAAACTATGGTAATAGCATCAATCTGTAGTTGTCTCCTACACCACTGTCTTCCCCTGCAAACAGATCTTGTGGAGGGCACTGTCCTTCTCCCCCACTGCACTCACCTCTGAAATACCAGTCACAGCTGACTCTTCTTGTACCACATGTGATCTGCTTCATTTTCAAGGCATGGAAAAAACACCTAGGATCAAAGGCATCTAAGACAGAAAGAACAGAGTTCAGTTCACGATTGGCAGGGTACCAGGATATAATTCTGTTGTTCTAAAAAAGTCAGTGTTTCTGTGCCTTAAGAGGTAGAAATTTCTCCTAAGAAAATGAAAAAGATGATCATATTGCTTTGACTCCCACACATGCTTGACATGAACAAGGCCTTTTGATCCCTGGTACATAGTTGTACCAAGGGAAGGTTGAACCTGCACCTTGCCAGTGATGGGCTAGAATACATTGGCAGTCTTTTAATTCAGTAACATTAAAACAAGGGATAGAAAATATATTCTTGCTTGCAAAAAACAGAACAGGTCCTTCCCCCCTAACAATTTCCTGTCTTACATACCAGCCCTGTCCTCCACTGCTTGGCTCCATGAAACAGGATGAAGCTGTGAAGAGGCCAACAGACTTTACAGAGGCTCTCCACAGCAAAATGGAAATAAAAGGTCAAGTACACTTGGAACTACAATGGTGAATGATGATGTTCTCACCGTTGGGTTAGTAGAGCTACAAGACCAGGAAAGGCCATTTTGGAAAAGGCAACAAAGCTACTCCAAGGCAATGTAGCCTTAACTTTGGCTGAACATATGTGTTGCCTTCCCCAGATTATTCAAGAACAGGAGAATAACAAAGGAGAGTGAGCAGGGCAGGGCCTGGCTGTGAGGAGGCTTTAGGGAAAGATCTGAGAAAGGGGGGAGGGGGAGAAAAGAAAAATTCTAAGAGAGGAAAAAGCATAAGGAAAGGCATGATTAACAACCTGCAATGATATGCAGTGTGAGGAATGTGATCTGAGTACACAATTCAGTTACATGGTATGTTTAGTTCTAATCCACTATTGTGTGCTGCTGTTGTGCAGCTGATAGCAAAATGAGGATAACAGGAGGAAGAAAATTTGTTCCATTGCCTCTGGGCCACTGATCTAACAGAAATATTCCCCTCTGGGAGAAGTCACTCCAGAAAGTTCCTTTTATTGCAGGTTACAAAGTTGACCCTCACCTTGATCCAAAATTCATATTAATCAGACTTCTCCTCTTGATCAGCTAGAATATAAATGAGCATGCCTGCTTTATGCTCATGCCAAAACATGTATAATGAGAATGTGGAAAATGCACAGGGTTCCTGCTGAGCAAAAAAGGTCCCAGAATAAGTTTCCTTGTATGATAATGGAAACATAGCAGCCTCCTCAAAACAGATTAAATTCCCTTTGAAGTGAACAGTATGCATAAAGAAATAGCTGCTTCGTCTTCCTGAAATCATCAAGGAATTCTACAAGAAACTGAATTTTGTAGAGAACAAATTTGTAGCTCACAAGCTATGGCATATAAAGGTTTGAATCTTCTATCATTATTTTGGAATAATTTTTAAATGACTTGTGGGTCTGCAAGAAAGAAATAGTACTTATGGTCAAAAGAAGGCTCGAGAAAAAAAATTACTTGCCCCCTCCCTCTTTATTCAACTGCAATGGAGGAGGAGAAGCTTTCTTTAGAAAGCCAGACAAAATTTTCCATAGTAACTTCACAAGAAAAATTAAACTCTCATCTTTCTTATTTCGATATATGCTGATATGACACTTCATTTTTATCCCTGCGTGGGACTTTGGTTTTTGCAAATTTAAGCACATTCAAAAAATAACCTTCAGCATAACATATCTTACCAAACCTGGCTGTTCCCTGCGTTTTCCACAGAGGTTTGTTCAGGTTACTAATTTTGTCTGCATCTTACACCTACATTTCAGCCTAGCCCTAGAAAGATTCACTGACTAGTAGCTGAAATCAATAGCAATTCATGGAAGCTGCCAGGGCTTCAGTTTAGAGTAATTGATTACTGTGGTCCTGCTGAGGCTCTACAGTTTTAATATACGCATTTCTCTGAGTGGTTTTCCCTGTTAGTCATTTAGTGCACACTATTTTCATTACAAGGAGGGAACTGTTATGCCTACAAAGCAAGCTCTACCAGTTTTACACTTCCTACATGATGGTTATATCATTCCTACACCATGTGATAGTTAAGGAAATGAATTCCAAATGGCTCCAGTTTTCTTCCAGGCTGGGTACATAAGGCCTCGGTGTGCTTGACAACATCATGATGTGATTACATCAATCTTATTATCAAAGGAAGACGCAACTTCTCAATAACCATCAATTCCTTTCCTCCCATTTCTTACAGATACACTCTATGTTTTCACTGTTGAATGACAATTCTACAGAGGCATAACTTGACAGTATGGACAGCATTGGATTGGCTCCAGCTTCTCAAGCTCTGTATTTCAGGCCTGTTGTCCAAGAGTCAAGGGGTCCTGAAATGAACTATCAATAGGTTAATAGATGTGACCTTTTCTTCAAATTCCAGTGTTTTACCTTAGGCAAAGTGAGTATTTATATTCCAAGTACTCCTAATAGCCACAGTGTCAATGTTTTCCATTGCACAGCATTTGCCCAGTGCTCCACTAAAAGCATGTACTATATGGGTTTTATTAGAAGCCCAGAGAGTTGCAACTACATTGTCTGTATCATTTGACTCTTCTGGGCCACAAAAGCAGGAACTGCATAAGTGTGTGCTCATCCCAGCTGCCTTGAACTTAATACCTGTTAATGCAAGGTATTGATCCATACTAAATTGTACAATGTCTGCCCAATTCAATATTTAACTCCATGGTATTTATAACAGTGATTCTTCACACATCATACTGGAGTTGGGAACTTTGGCAATGGCCTAACACTGGTGGTGATTTGCTGAAAATACCAATCTAAATGACTTGATTTTGATTGGAAATAAAATGTCTTTGTCAAAGGCTTTCTGACAGTGCCATTACAATAGTACAAAGGCTTCTCTAGTTTTCCTCATATCAGGATTATGAGATAGAGAAGGAGTAAAAACCACTATGGGGCCTGTTAGCTCTATGTGGAAGACCAAACCATAGCCAATTACATTAGGACCTGTGCAAACACAAAGGGATTGCTCATGATATAAAGAAAACATACAAAGAGCATACAAAGAAGAGATTAAGTAATGTTAACACAGTTCTGTGGACTTCTGAGGTTTCTTAAATCAAGGATTACAGGCTAAGCTGGATGACAAAGAGCTGTTAGTGGAAGAAGGAAAGTCATGGTCATAGCTAAAAGGCTGCAGTAGCAATCAACTTTCCATCTATTCAGCTAGAACTAATCACAAAAGAGAATTTGGCCGTGATAGTTAAACAAGAGGTTGAGATCTAGCTCATCGAGAGACAGGATGATATATTCAGCACATCCTCCTGTATTATTGGCTGTGCATTTCATACAGTGTGGGTAATAAGGGCTCTGCATGCTGGAATGATGTTCCTTGGGCCACGGCCTCACATTTATCCTCGGCATACCAGTGTCAGTAAAAAATGGCCCTTGTCTCCTCACAGTCTAGTACGAAACACTGCAGTCAGAGTCATGCCTGATTTTGCTCTCTATTTCTGCCTTCTAACACCACAACACTTACAACACATGAGGAGCACAAAGGTGAACACTCAGACCCTTCCTATGTGTTTAGGAACCAAGATGTTACTGATTTATCTGGCAGTGATAGAAACTAGAGTGCCTCAGGATGATGGGACAAGAGTTGTTCAAGAATGTAACCTAAATATCAAACTCCTGAGCCAAAGCTGAAACTTCTGGAATTTCTGTCTCAAGTTTCATTTGGAACTGGAGATACACGGCAAGAAATTCAAAGTAGTATTAAAAACATTTTCCATTCATTAAGTTTAAAGCAAAGGAGAGTCACTACCAGTGTTACTATTGTACAGAAAATGAAACTGAGGCAGGAAGTGGCAAAGACTTGGCAAGGGTTAATTTAAGAGCCAGCAAGACTGGATTCTGATCTAGTGTTCTCTTTCCTCCCTACCTGCAGCTGTCTAGTCATGGGAGTATTCACTCGGTTCTCTTCTTGATTAATTGGTTTTGTTATTATTATTTTCATAATTACATTTGTCTTTTGCAACTTTCTCCCAGAATGCATACTGGTCTAAAAACTTATTCTGAATTTGAGAGATCTCATTCTGATTTTTGCAACATCAGAATTACTTTGCATTCCTATTATCTGGGTAGGATAAAAAGAAACAGCAGCAAGAAAACCCTGAACGTCCATTACACAAATATTACTTGAAAAAAGAATCAACATCTTCTGTAAGTACTTAGTAAAATTTTATGAAATTGCTTTTACTGCCATAAATTCAGTAAACATCACACTTTTCTGTATGCAAGTTGCAGAAAAACATCCAAACTTTATCACAGATAGGCCTGCTCATACACGTTGCAACCAATGATTTACTTAGAGAATAATGAATTTAGAAGTAGATATTGTAAAACTTTAATTTATTTAGGAACAGAATTTCTGGCTTGTGTTTTTGAATGGAATGCCCTCATTTTCAGCTATAGACAGTCACATGCCTGCTCTAGCAACAACCATATGCAGATTCAAATTTTCAAGAGCAAAGACATCATTATCTGCATATACACAGCTGAAAGAAAAGTTAAGTGGATGAATCAACAGAGGAAGGCCTGAATTTGTAAATGTACACCTGGAGTCACTCAGTCACTGAAAGACTGTAAAGTCATATTTAGTTCATATATTTGCATATGAATTGAATATGATTTGTCTGAAACTACTGTGGCACGCTTAATGTTACACTTGGAACACAAATACCAGAAGAGCCTCAGGTACATATAAATTATTAATAGAGGAGCCCTATTAAGTCCCCCAGCTGAGCTTCTCTTAGGCTGTGCTGTTCTATGTAGTATGGTTAAGTGGCATCATGTACTACATACTGGCAAAGGTTCTAAGAAAGAGTGATTCAAAATTAATAAGGCAAGGATAATTCATAAACAAAAGCAATATAATCTCATAGTTGAAAAACATTTCCTGAAATACATTAGATGCTTAACAGAAAACTGAGAGGGATCTACTTAGTTTACTGAATAGAGTCCCTGGTAGTACAGAGAAATATGACATATAAAATTCCCCAAACTCCATCTTAAAAATAGCCAGGGATTTTTTCCCACGTAACTTGGAAATAAGAGATAAAATGTCTTTTTTATTATTAATAAATGAATAAACTACATGCTAACACATAATTCCTATCAAGAAATTTCTTCTTGGTAATTACTAAAATCCCATGCAGATGAGGAAGATCTGTCTCTTAAATAAAAGCAGACACAGAAATTCCAGCTGGAGGGTATAGACTCTTTAGAGCATTTTGGTGGCTATTTTTCTTTAGCAATATGCAACTTATTTTTTCATATACAGTTTAGAAAACCCAAATATAGTAGTATTTATACTGCACTAGACTGGAATAATTCCATATTTTTACTGATTTTTCAATTTGAGTAACAAACTATACATTTTTGCAAACTTTACCTCGCTAGAAGGGTCTTTCAGAGCATAAAGCTCTCCCCCTTCCCTGCATGCTTGTTATGGAAGTAATGAAATAAAGCTATCTTCAAAAATAGCCAGATATTTCTGAAAAATAGCTGCTTTAAAAACACTAATAAAACTTACAATCAAATCACCTATACACATTACATAAGATACCTGAATAAAATCTTTTGGCAGGACTTATTATCTGGTTGCTTAATTCACTTGAAAGGATTTTCAAAAATGTCCATCAGCATGCGGTATGACAACAGTCAAAACAGACTTATTCTTAAAACTGATGCTGTAACTTTGTGAAAGTTAATCTGGCCTTTATTTACAGAGCATTTGTATTCCAAAGGTGCAAACTACTGCAATTTCACGTGCAGTCCTTACCAATGTGTATTATGACAACACAAAATAAAGTAATGTGTGCATTAATGGGAGTGTCCCAGCTCGTTTAATAGTGAGAAAAGCTTCCAGGGTCTCAGGTCCTGATAGCTCACACAGAACACACAGGTACAGACTTCAAGCTTGACACAATACCTGAGATGACCACATGAGCAATTTTGTGACATCTGTCTTTATATGAGTACTCTTCAAGCCAAAGATTTTTTAGCTAATGAGCAAAGCAAGTTATATTTTCTTTTTTTTTTTATGTTAATACTCTGAGAAAGATTGTGCTTTGCAAGGTTAATTTCAAGTCCAAACTCGCATGGGAATTAGAATAATTAGACTCATTTAAGAGAATTCTCCCCTCTGGCAGAGCTGATTAAATTATTTATACATTATCTTTTCATATAATTGTACCTAAAACTGTGTAAATGGGGTTTTTGTCTAACTTTCAATAAATTCATAATACACGTTTTTCAAGTTGGATACACCGACTGCACCTGTGACAACAGAGAATGGCTCATTTTCAAAATGCTTCAATGAGAAATTAATCCAGAGGGGAACAGAAGCATGCAATTTAAAAGCTTCCACAATGACAACACACTGATTAAAACTCATCAGCTGAAGAAATAAAATTAGTGAGACAATAAATCTTGGACTGAATCCTGTTACCCATTTCCACAGGAATAACTTCATTGACTGCAGCCACATTACTCTAAAATATGAGTGCTACTTAGATGAGGATCAGTCATGACATGACCCTTTATCTGTAATTTAATATTCTTTGACATAGTTCCCAAGTCCCTCCCTGCTAAGGATCCCAGATTCTGGATAACACCTGAAATTACTTTGGTGAAAAAGGAAATCTGGTGGTTGCTGCTAACATTCATTTCAGCTCTATTAAGTCCTCTTTCTCTCTTCCACACCAATAAACTTGAGAGAGGTTGAGATAACGATATTTTAAAGGGCATTCCTGATACAAAATAGTAACTTGTTTGCTACTGTGCCTATTAAATCAGAAAGCAATTGGCTCTATGGAGATCTGTGAAAAGAAATCTTTGCACCTATTGTAAAATTTTAAATATCTCCTAGAGTTGCATTGCCTAGATCACTCTACAAACACATGAATTTAGTGAAATCTAGTTGTGATCTTTAATGCACTATTAAGGAATCCTGAAATGGTTTTTGCAGGCTCAGAATTTCACACTATTCTTTATCATTTGCTACAACCCCAGTCAATTTTCTTTTTCTTTTTCAATTCACCATATATTTTCAAAAAGCAAGAGTATTCTAAAGCCTCAGGCTATGTTTTTCTTTACCTCTGCAAAAATGAAATCATAGGTATGGGTGTCTATCTGGGGACAACTGTGTTAGAGAAGACAGAGGGCTGGATAAAGAAAGCCATTAAAAGAATAACATAATCACATACTTCAAGTTGTGTGCGGACAGGAGTGATAAGTAAGAAAATTATGTATTCTGATTAACAAATTAGTATTTCTATTAAACAATAAATCTACGGTGCAGTAATTATTCCAAGGCTATAGCTATGCTCAAATCACCTTAAATTAACTTCTTTAAAAGCAACTGCAGAAAAAGGAAGAGACTGGTCATTGCCAAGTATACCTCAGCTGTAATTAGTTTTTCACAACCGATTCAACTCTTCCAATTTATTTATTTTGGAGGATGACTAGATAGGGAATATTTCCATAATGCTATCCCATGCCCTGATGACACTGGTATCATACACTCCAGCCATGCACTGTTTGTTTTCACTGCAATACACATTTCAGCTGCATGGCCAGGAGGATCTCGCTCAGGGATTCAATGCTAAGACACTGCTGAACTAGCTCTGATATTGCTCCTTTGGCTATCAGTCATACTCTGTCATCCAATTCTCTCTGGCTGACAGTCAAATTCCTAAGATAGGAGTCAATTTAAGGTAATCAGAATAGTTAAAAGCAATTGTTCCTGACAGGGATCACAAAGTGTCCTCTGGCAAGAAGCAAAACGACACAAAGTATTGGAAGACCCCTTCTGCAGGTTTAGTCAAGGTTTTCAGAGCTCCCGAAATCTGAACTTACAGATGCTTAAGAGATTTCCTAAAAGATGCTGAGACTTCTCAGTACTTCTTGAAAACAAATAATCTGCAAGGTCTTTGTAATGCCCACTCACACATCCTAACTGCTGGAATTATTATCTGGTATTTGAATTACACAGCTAGTTATAAAGACAGCAATTTGCACAAGCTCACATATAAACAAACAACTTTTCTTACTCTGAAAAGCTTAAAAGCTGTACTCAATTAAGATATTCCAAATAATGATGGCAACATCAGAAATAATATTGTATCTGAATTGGACGTAGTTTTACCTCAACCGAAACAGAAGACAACTCAGTGCCTTTTTTAGAAGCTCTATCTATGTTAGTGCCTACTAAAGCCATTTAAGCAATCCTAGAAATGCAGTTCTCTCTTGGCACTTTGCACTGGGGACACACAGAATTTTTCTTACAAAAGAGCCTATTGAGAGTTCATGAAAGGCTTAGTTTACTATTGGGATTCTATGCAGTTCAGAGAAGATGACAACTTACAGTAACACATACTATTTACCTATTACCATTACCTATTTACTAATTTAATCCCATGACTGACATTAAAAACATTTCTTGTGTGATTTTAATAAAAGAACCCCAACTGCATTTTCCCTAACACGCATCCAAAAACACACACCAAGGACGTATCTAGAGGGACCTGGAAAGCCCAAGAGGATCTCATGAGGTTTAACACTATCAAGTACAAGGTGCTGCACCTGGGTCAGGGCAGGCCTTGGTATCAACACAGGCTGGGGGGTGAAGGACTTGGGGATGCTGGAGGATGAAAGGCTGGGTGCACTCACAACCCAGACACCCACCATGCCCTGGACTTCACCCAATGTAGTGTGGGCAGCAGGTCAAGGGAGGGGATTCTGTCCCTCTACTCCACTCTAGTGAGACTCCACCTGGAGTGCTGTGACCAGTTCTGGAGATGATCTGAATTGCTTATACTGTCTGCATACTTAATTAAAAGAATCTTTCCAGAAATAAGGGGCTATTTTTCATGATTTCAAGAATTCCCTTAAGTACCATTAACAACATCATATCTATTCAGCACTTTCTTGTGGTCCCATCAGCAGCATTTTATGGAGCATTATGTTGGAGTTCGTTCCTATCCTAAGCCTCAGTATATGATTTATGGCCTGTTACCCCTCATAAATACCTTTGTTGACACAGAAATAATAAGCATTAGGAATAAAACCTATATAAGGACTACACCACCTGCTGCTAATCTACTAATTACATCTTAGCAAAAGTTATTACTGAACTATACCGGTGTAAATGATCCTCGAGTTACCAGGTAATTTGGTATCTGTAGTTTCATAGGCAATTTCAAAATAATTTATTTTTAATAAGCTGAAAAGATCTCAAACCCAAAAGTTAAAAGGCAAAGTCAATGGAACCTCCCATTTTGCAGAGCTTTGAGAATCAGATTACTTTAAAACAACCTGAAATAGACCATGAACTGTTGCTAAACGGGTAACAATGAATTTTCCTCTACTATAGTAATTTTTCTTACGAAAAACTGTTCCATTGCTTCAGGTAAGAGTAACACGAATAGAAAATTCTTGGGAAGGACAAGGGCCTACAAGCCTACAAGGCTTAAGGACTACAAGTCAGATCTTTGGGTTTGCCACTGTCAGCTCTTAGTAGAAGACTCTTTTACTAGACAGACAGTATTCTGTTCTGAAAAAGTGGAGTCTGGCAGGGGAATCCCATCAACCTGGCATCTAATCAGCTCGTTAAAACAGCTTCCCCACCACCCCCGCCTCAGTTGTTCACATAGGAGTGTTTTAATGAGAAAGGCAAAGCAATAACTTCTCAAGAGTTAGAATAAGAGAGCTCTCCAAACCATGGGATCAGGGTACATAGCACCTCTGCAATCCTCTAACTTACAGATCTGATTTTAGCTTCGCAGGCATCTTCATTCCCCTTTACCAGAGAGAGAGAGAGAGACAATGCATGTGGGAGAGGTAGAGATCTAGGAAGTAAAGAACAAAAGAACACGAATTTGAGGAAAAGCTACTCAAATGTTGCTAGTAGCAACTCAGCTGGAATATGACTCCATAGTGTAACATTCACCCTTTAAATACTTGATAGAGATTGACACACTCTTCTTGACAGAATAGGAAATGCTAACATGGATTACACAGAGCTCTCAAAAGAGAAATAAGGTCTGCCATCTCCCAAACAGAAGGTGTGTTCTGTAGGAAAACAGTGCAATGGGTGCGGGTGGCAGCAGTTTCTCACACATTATAGACATGTTTTTGAGAGCACAGAAAATGCATCCTTGTGCACACAGCTTGTGCACAGTCATCCTGGCTCAGGCACTTTTATACAAACAACATTATCTCACTCAAGGGTACAAACTTCCTCCACAAATAATAAGACAATACTGCAGATCTGCTTTCAGTTTAGCTTTCACATACTAACACTGAGCATATTGAGCATTCTGTATTTGCTCTATATATGCACTGCATTCAGATGCACAGTGGGCTGCCACAAACTGGGTCTCCATCACTGTACCATGTTATTTTGGGTTTTTCCATTTTCTTTCCTGTTGTTTACTTCTTAAGTAAATTCATCTTCCCCAGCTATGGTGCCTAACAAACTGACTATCCAAGATATGCCTCAAATACCAGAATACATTAGACTACAAGAAGGCCCTATGGTGATTTGCTAATTAGCTTAACCCTTTTGGGACACAGAAGAAGGAATTTTTTATTAAAACAGGATAACCCTGGACTATATTGATCTGAGAAATGAGTATTTTAGTCAAGATGAGTCTCAAGATGAGCACATGCTGGAAACAGCGATGTTGTTTCCATAGCAATGCCATGACAGCCTCTAGAGTGAAATAGTGTGCTACCAGGAAATGAAGGGAGTTCAAGTGCTATAAGCTACGCAGTTCTGTGAGCAATCCAAATACATTCTCATAAAGAATATTTAGTGCAGCTAGATAGTCCAAAGATTGCTGCTAATGGCAAGTAAGCCTTATCAGTATGCTCCCGGCAGTCCTTTTTTCTCATTCACTTCACCCAAGATGACTATCTAAAGGCTTAAACTATGGACAACACTGCTAAACCATTTCAGACCAAACATTAACAAATACAGCAACCCTTACCTTACTTCTTTTCCAGTGCAGAATATCATCCATAATTAAGGTCACTGACTCTTGCTCACCATAACACAACCAAACCTTTAACTGAAAAATCCTAGTATGTGCAATTATTTACCAGGCTAACCTTCCCCCTTCCTTTTCTCTCACCTCCACCTCTCCCTTGCCTCCCCCTGCCCAAACAATATCGAGCAGATCTGATTGCAAGTGGGAAGCAATGTACAGAAGTCCTGCATATCCCTCATTAAAATTTACATAGGCATAGCATAAACTCACTTGTCTGCTTTTCACCCCAGTTAGTGCTTGCACTAATACAAAAGCAAACCAGAAAAGCACTAGCTGTATTTTATCTGCCTAAGACTTTACCTAAGGTAAATATTCTTGTCAAATTCGGCAAAGCTGATTTAAAATATTTTCCCAAAGACTACAGAAAGAGAATTAATTTAAGATCTCCAGTGCTCTGTATTTTCAAATAAATAAAAAAATTATCAGTGATTTTTAAAATTGCTAAAATGATGGTTATAACCAAATTGTTCTAAAATTAAATTCTACAGGGCAAAGTGCTTTACTTGTAAAATACCTAAATACACTGCTGCTGATTCAGTTTTTCTCCAGCATTTCCCATGCAGTTTGTAAAGACATTCAGATATGAAGTGAATGTCCAGAAACTCTATCACTGTATTTGTTGTTTGTGTCACTGTCACAACCAGCCTCTTGGGTAAACAGATTGTGGGTCATTATATGTAGCAGTGCTGCCTCTGAGGGACAATAGCAAGACAAGTACTCATCCCTGCCAGATCCCTCATTAACAAAATCCACTTGAAATCAAAATGTTTTCTATTTATTGTTTTAAACATGCATTTCAAGGAATCAAGCCTTGAATGTAAAACAGCAAGATACTTCATTTCCCTTTTGCATTCAGTAAAAAGATGTGAAACAAGCGTTTTTAAAACAGCTCAGCCTCTTCCTGCCTATCCCCATACATGTGTTACAGGAGGCACCAAGCCCAGCAACATTCATTTATAATTTAAACTGTTTGCTTGGCAGAATTTTTTCACCTTAATATGTCTAGTCTTAATTGTAACTGGCACACCCACTGATTTTACCAGAAACTCATCCACTTCCAGGAGATTTTTATGTAAGTTGTTTTTCTGTGGGACAGAAATGCTATTTCAGGGACAGATGTTATCCAGGGAAAAACATATCCTTGCAATTTTACAAGATGTACAGGGCTCTATATGGACAGAAAGACACCTGTCAGGAGACTGATGCAAGTTTAACTTACTCATCCCCTTCTTTCAGTTACCATGGTCTCCCAGTTAATTCCCCAATATGAGCAATATTCTGTAACTATCTCACCTTTTCTTGGAATACCCATGTCAAAATTTCTGTTTATCAAAGAATTAGGTAAAAGTAATTTGCCTGATGACCTGTTTTTGACAACTGAGTACAGATAGGTACACCTTATATTGTCTGAAAGAATAGTGGGTACAGCCTCTTTAACTCAGCCTACTCTCCTGAATACATACAGGTATCCAGCCACAAAAGCCAACCTGCAGCCACCATGGGCACCTTAGCAGGAACATTTTGCCTCTAGAATTGATTATCCCATTACCTAGTGTCATCTCCTATCACTGCCTGAACTCTCTCATGACAGTCCTCACAGATTTTCATTCAAGTGTAAAAGCAGCAATATTTGTATCTCAATCCAAGACAGAAATCCAAGTATCCCAAAGCCACTGTCTCAGACACAGGAAAAGCTTCCTATCCTAAAACTCAAAAACACACTCCTAATTTCCCTCTCATCATCATTCTTAGAACATACTCAGAAAATAAGTGTATCATTATAAACTTTATCATGGTTTAAGAGCTAAATCAATGAATCCATCAGAAACCTTCAAACACATTTTAGCAGTAAATACTCCACCACAGGAGTGAGTTAATGCATGAAACAGAGTCCACACAGCTATTCATTTATGACTGATATTTCTGTCAGTAAACTCTTAGTGTGGCAAATGACACTAAAAATTCGTGTTGTCCTCATGAACTACAATAGCAACTATTTACTTGCTTTTTGAAACTTTTCAGGAACATTTGTCTTGGCAATTCATGGATTATGAAATAGCTTTAATACAATAAAAGGAATTGCCAAATTAAAAGCCTCATCTTGCATAAGCATTCTGGAATGGTGATCACACACAGGAGTACAGAGATTGCTGTGCTTGGCCTGACTCACTCACTGCTCTGCCTTAGAAGAGGACAGACAGTAGAGAAGAACACACAGTAGAGTCACATGTAAAAGTGTCCAGGACAGAGAGAAGTCTGGAGGGTGAAGCTGCTGTGAAGAGGACACTGTCAGAGCCACACTGCTACTCCAAATAGGCGTGCTGCCAAATAATCTTGATCTGTCTTACTCAAGAATGGAAGGTCAGTTCCTTGGATACCAAAGCAGACATAGCTGGACTCTGAAGTATCACATGTAAATTGTTCCTAAATAAACAGTCATATTAAAGAGGGCACCTATTAAGCTGGCTTAATCTACACAGGTGAAGGACAGAAAACCAGTATGAGCTTGAAAACAAATTGAGGAGATACTCACTACAATCCCCAGGGTAAGGGCACTTGTCACTTGACCCTGCAAAGGTAATTCTTTAAGAACATTAAGTGCCATTTGATTTAAAGATCACTGTTTCCTGTGACATTAGCAAACTTATGGGTTAAGTTTCAAAGATGACCTGGCCCACAAAGGAAGAAATCCAATCACCAGAGACAGTGAGAACTCCCCATCTCATTGGTGCCTTCTCTGAGGAAATCTACCCCAACAGGACAACTTCACTTTGACATCTAATAGCCCCTCATATAAACCCACAGAGACATTTTCTTCTAACTCCTTTTGATACACTCAAAAAGAAATCGCCAAAGGAACACAACATTCTGACCTGGCCCCATAACCTACTTCTCTTCTTACCAGTCTATTTATGTTCTGCAAAATACAGAGAATCACTTTTCTTGGCTGCATTCTCTTTTGCTCCCCCTCCAAGGCACCCTGTTGTACTGCTAGGGGCAGCTTCACAGATGGCCAGAATGACTCCACAATGGAGTTTTCAGGATAACACCAGCACCTGAAATATCAGTGCCTGCATTAATCACAGACACAACTCACCCAAAGCAGCCGAGCCTCCCCCCAAAACTGTGCACATCTCAGGCATTAGGGTTCTGGGAAGCAGGATGATGGAGAATTGGGGCAGGCGCAGGGTAAGGACTGACCTTGCAGCAAAACAAGGTGTAGTATCTCAGCATGAAACGTCTTCAGGATATAACAGTACAGAGTATTCTAGTCAGGGGGATAGTTACCATTCAGCTGTTGTCTGTTTCATATTTAAATGTCTCTAACAAACACCATTATTTTTCATATAAAATTCCCTGGTTTTTCAATCTCTTAGCTGTCTCTTACAATATCTCAGCATTTTCCGTTACAAATGCTGCAGGGATTCTGGTAAATGAAGGCATATTTTAAAACCCACAGAAAAACATTTAAAAATAGCTCTCTTAAGCCCTACTAATAACATGAACACTAAGCAAGGAATCACAATAAAGGATACTGAAGCTCCTATCTGTGATAGCTAAATGCCAGAGGTTAATCCTGAGATCATCCGCTGACATGTACGTCTCACAGTCACTGTTGACGGATATTGAGTTGACATGATAGGTGTGACCATTAGCAAAGATTCTCCTGGGAGTGACTTCTACCATCAAATCCATGGGTTTCAATACAGGCACCTGCCAAAAAAAAACCCAAAACAAAACAAAACACAAACCAGAAGGAGAGTAAGACTTGAAATACTGTTTTGCTAGGATGATGAGAATTCCAACAGAGAGAAAGCGTTCAAAGTCTGCAATATTATAAAATTTCTTGACAGTGTACACAAGCTGAACTTCCTCATGGATTAACTGCTGGGCAAGGCCTTCCTTGCCAAGGAGGAAGGGAGAGACAAGAGAGGCAGGCAAAACAATGGAAAGCCTGGGCTGTGGGAAGGGAGGGACTGCCAGCTGCCACCGAACAGGTCAGTCCCACTGCACAGCTACTGTTGCACATGTGTGGGAGGCTCTGGCAAGTAATGAAGCACTCGTATTTTGCTTTTGCTAAAGTGTTTGCCATTAGCTGTAAATCACTTCACTGTACTTATTTTGCTATTTGATGTTTCTCTTTCAAAAAACTCAAGTGGTGAAAAGGCTATAGTCTCAGAGAAACATAATAAACAAAGGCTTGCAAAACAAAGCCAACATGACATATTGTACATACACAGTATGTAAAGTCAATATCACAGATTATCACTTGTCAATGTGCCCTCATTATTTCCCTGTGTGTCACTTCAAAGTCATGCTTCAATAAATAGACACTCAATTTATTCACTATCAATAAAGCATTAGACACTGTAAAGTTGTGGTCCATGACTGGGACTATTCAATGTTGTTGAACACGCATCAGAAACAATCTATCATACATCAATCCACAAGGTAGCTTAAAGAGGAGCACAGAGTAATTAAACATTTGAGTTTCACTTTCTACTAAAGGAACAAAACTCAACCTTTGAATTACAGAATCACAGAATATGTCAAGTGGGAAGGGACCCACAAGGATCACAGAGCTCAACTCCCACTCTGAGCAGCACCATCACCAAGAGTCACACCATGCTCCTGAGAACAGTGTCCAACGGTTTCTTGAACTCTGCTAGGCTTGGTGCTGTGAGCACTTCCCTGGGGACCCTGTTCCAGTGCCAACCACCCTCTGGGTGAAGGACTAATATCCAGCCTAAACCTCCTTGACACAACTTCAGGCCATTCCCTGGGGTCCTGTCACTGTCACCCCAGAGAAGAGATCAGGGCCTGCCCCTCCTCTTCCCCTCAAGAGATAATGAATTTTCAGAGGATTCTCAGACTATAAGCAATCTGGAACAGTTTTGTTGGCCTAATCATACAGAATAGATAAATATTCCATTAATGTAATCATATTTACACTTTGGAAGCTTTTTCTCCCAACAGACAATATTGGCTTGTTTTGTTTTCACTAATAAACACATACTAGTGTTTATACAACATAGCCTTCCAGTTCTAACCTTTAGCCACTTCCTTTGCCAAAACACCTGGAGCGAATTCAGCCAAAAAGGAGAGGATGGGTCTGCTCTCAAAGAAAAAAGTGACAGGAGAAAAGGAAATAGCTTTAAGTTGCACTGGGAAGGTTATTATATATATAATTAGATTAAATTCGTTATTATATTATAATGGGATATTAGGAAAGATTTCTTCACCAGAATTTTTGTCAGCCACTGGAATGGGCTGCCCAGGGAAGTGGTTGAGTCAGCATACCTGGAGGTATCTAAAAGATTTAAAGTGGCAGCTGGGGACATGGTTTATTGAATATGGCAGCGCTGGATTCATGGTTGGACTTGATGATCTTAATGGTCTTTTCCAAACTAAACAATTCTATGATCACATATACTTATATGAGCTCCATGACTGCATCTTTTCAGCAATGCATCATCTCAGGTTTACCAGAGCACAGAGTACTGTCAATCCCACTCTTAAAATAATTCTTTTATAAAACAGAAAAAAAGATTAAACTGAAATTTGGTGCACTGTCTTTAACATAGTTGCTCTGAATGTGGCAAGAATCTGTTCAAAATTAATTACAAGTAAAATGCTTCCAGCACAAGAGGTTAAAGAACCTTTTATGAAAGCACATTAAGTCACAACAAGAAAATTTTATCAGGAAAAATAAAACCAACATGAACTCTCAAAAATACTTACTTTGGTCAGTATATCTTAAAGCATTTGTGACTTGAAAACATGTGACAGATGCAATACAGTTATTAGTCAGCTAAAGCTTCAGTTAGAATGATCACAGAAATGCTTAGCATTAGGTACATATTTAAATATTTTACTGACTTAGCACTACCTTTTTCATACAAAAACAACTGAATTTTGGACATGGACAGAAGCCTACCTGCAGTGATGTTACTGTAGAAAGATCTTTAAGCTTTCCTTCTTCATCTTTTAAGTTGTACCCCTCTGGTCTCTTATCTCTTTCAGTAATTTTCCACAATTTGATTGTTTTATCTTTAAAAGAAAAGACAAGCAACTGTCAGCTTAGGAATTCCGAATGCAGTTACTCACCTTTCACAATACATTCCTTAAAGAAGTTTTTACACCTTGGTTTAGACAAGTCCTGTGCTGAAACAGTCTGGGTCACTTCATTCTGCACATCCAGAAAACATTGCCAACTGACAAAATACTCATTAAGCACATCCCAGGTCCTGACACTGAGTCAGGAGTTCCTGGCAGCTGACGGACTGTGTGGAGCATGTAGAGCACATGCTGCTCATGTATCCAACCTGGCAGTTTGCAGGTGGAACAAACCCAAACTACTTGACAATCACTGCTGAAGCTCAGTTTAACAATTTGACTTGGCAAGGAAATAACCTCAATATTAACACCAGTTTGGCATTAATGCCAGTTTGCTAGGTTACTTATGAACAGCACAAGAGCAGCATGGAGTACATAACCAGACCAATGACCCCTTACTGGCCCACTGTGGGAATGGGCAGTGGTGCATTGGTGTAACATCAGGAGCTCCTGCAAATGAAAGGTTCTGTAAAAAACAAGGCATTTCTCCCTCCTAATGGAAAGCAGATGAGAAACAACTGAGGAAAAAGAAAAAAACCCAACCAAACTAAGAGAAATGTGTTGTGATGGCAAGAGAGATAAGTAAGGAGAAAAATGTATCAATCTTGCAAGGAATGGAATAAAATCTAGAACCTTCCTTTCTCATGATGAGTGAAGCACATGATGAGAGAGTAATGATGTCTCCCAGTTAGCAAAGAGCCTCTGAAACCAATAAATTTTTAATTTTAAACATTTCTCACTGCATTTGTGTTTGGGGGGCTTTTTGGCCAAGCTGAAGCTCCAGATTTCCTAATGCTGATTGTCCACTCCCACTGTGGTTGTGCTCCTAACCTGCCAACCTTAACATTTCCTAGACTGAAAAATGAATGACAACTCTTCTGCAAAAAATCTGTACCTGAAATTCTAATGATTGTTTCACTCATCTGCTTGTGCAGGAGCAAAAGTCTTCCCAAAGCTTCTGCCCTTCAGCTGCCAGCACAGACTCATTAACTTCAGTTCCTGTATAACTTCTGATTTCATCCCATTTTCTTCCTTTACCTTTCTTTCCCTAAGTACATCGCCAAGCATAATAATTTCCCCAGTGTGACTGCTCCAAATACTACTTTCAAATGCTAGTACAAATCACTTTGAAGACAGGATATACAAAAAACATTAATTGATTTGCATTTCTATAGCAACTTTGAACTTTCTTTGTTTCAAAATCAATTTTTCCATTACTCATTTTTTACTATTATGTATCTCTTAATGATATTGATATGCTAATATACAAGCAAAAAAAAAATCACAATACAATTACAGTCAATCTACAAAACAAAAGGTTAGTTCAATCTGTAACTAAAAAGCTCCTTTTAAATATTCAATAAATTTCATTTGTATTGTATATCATGTTAATTAATTACTAGAAATACACATAGGTCATGTCATGCCCTTGGATATTTTTTACATGTAAACAGCACATTCCTGCTGATCTAGTAAAGAAAATTATAAATACAGCAATTGTAAGATGAATGGTAAGAGAAAAACTCAAACAATTTTCCATTGCTATTAATAAATCTACCTCTTTCCTGATCGAAACCTGTTTTGTTAGCAGGTAAGTTTATAATGTATTGGTTTTATTCTCCTTTATCCACCTCTGGACTTTAAATACTTCTTAGAAGTTTTAAGTATGCTTATATTTTGCAAAATATAGAAAAAATCAGAAACGTCTCTGTGAGGTTAAGCATTCAGTCTCAAGGGTGTTTTGAAGTTAAAATTAATTAATGTCTGGTAAGCAGTCTGAAATACTCAGATGAAAGAATCTGTATGGGCCAAACTCTGATCTACTTTATGCTGCTCACACTGAGAGTGGCCCAAATATATTCTGGTACAGAAGATATCAATGAATCATAATAAGTTATTATTATACTACAAAATCAGTTTGCACATTTTACAAATGCAAACTACAGTTTTGTTAATTGCAAGCACTGTAAATCCACAGCGGGATTTGAAAGCCTTGGTGATTTCCTTCTGTCTCCATTTATTAAGATGCCACAATCAAAGCTTAGCTGATAACTTGTTGATAACGTGAACTGGAAAGGAACCAAGATCACCTCTGAGAGAGGTGACCTGTGCAGAAACAACTTCAGACAAAAGTCCTCCTTAGAATGACAGAAACAGATTTGGGCAGGTGCAGACCTGCCAAGTCTCATATATTGAGGATCAGATTTAGACCGACTCTCCCCTCATGTTCCTGAACAGCAGGATGCTCCTTCCAGCACATTCAGTGGGCACTGTCCACCTGAACACATGGAAAGGATGCTGTTTTCTGAAAAAAACCATGCATTAGATCCTAAATTAACAAAGAGCAAAATATCAAAAATTGCATTAAAATAGCAGGCTTGGAGTTTAGTAAACAAAAAACCGTACTCAAGATATTTCTACAATCTGTACAATATTAGCATGTGTGACAGGTGGTGCCTTCAAGTTAGGACACATAATATTATGCCTTTTTATAGACATGGAATTGATATACATTGTCAAAGGCTTCTTCCAGGTAATCTGTAAGACAGTGAATAATTCAATGTGGGCTGTCTGTACCCTGAAGTTAAAACAATCTTTAAGAATATGCCAGGAGGTGAATCTTGAGACTTCAACCCTGCTGTGCCAGGAAGCTAGGAATCCTCCTTGGCACATGCAAAAGTTTTGCAATTCAAAGCCAAAATCCAAAGCTTGTGCCAGTGGAAACATTTCTATTCTCCTCACCATGAGGAGGTCAGCTGAGATGCTCCAAAACAACAGGGAGGAAACCGAGGCCAAAGTATTTTTCCAGGTCCTACCTGGGCCTGCTCTCTGTTGGTTGAAACTGGATTAACCACAGCAGCACTAGGACTATTTCTTTCTTTCTCCTCTCTCATGACAGTATGAACCAGAAAACTCATGTAATGGTCTATTATCTGTAACTGTAAAAGCCAAAAATCTGAGGACTTGGCTGTATTCCTCTGTGTTTCTAAAAACAAACTTTAAAATGAAAAGGGAGAGGTTTACTTTCAATAATCTGCTTTTGTATCACACACTTGGAGGAAGCTGTTCTTAGTTATCTGAAGAAGGTGAGGGATATTTTGACCAAGGGAGAAGCGTAGAAATAAACTCCCAAACTTCATAAGGTGACTAATCATTAAATTAGCAAAAATCACCTGTATGTAACTGATATGTTTCATTTCAAAAACTAACAGTGCCCCTAAAAAGTCAAAGCAACTTTAAGTAAAACAAACTACAGAATACTAAAAAATTACCACCTACTTTGAATTCATGTAAACATTACTTAATGCTATATATTTTAATGCAAGGCAATCACTTTGTGATTGTGTCAATTCCCAAAGATGAGATTACTCTATTTTTTATCAGCAACTCCCAATTACACTCAAACTTCTAGAACAAAAAAAAAATTTCTGATTACCATTAGATCTAAAATTTAAACCCAGGTATTTTGTCTCATGCATCATCTGCAATAATAAAGTTTGTGGGTGTCTAAATGCTGCCCAACTGACACCTGTGCATGTTAGGTAACATTCAGATTTTTCCCCTTATTTCATATCTGAATATCCCCTCTTGGTAATAATACTGCCTTCTTTCATCAACAGGCCTTAGGCATGTTAGAAATATGAAGCAGTATCAATATCCAAGTATTGGGAAGACCTCCTGTCTTCCCAAAATTTGTGTATCTTTTTAAAACTTAAATAAAACTATTCTGATGATAATGAATAAAAAGAAAAATAAATTAATTTCTCTCACCTACCTTCATTTACACATCTACAAATAATAAAAGTTATGACAAATCCAGCAGAAAAAATTCTAAAATTCCCATGGAACACAAGCTGCTGAGCAAGGTAATGCCTTTGTCACAAGATCTATTTCAGGATAGCACTGCATATTAATAGAAAAATGGACAGTGCTTTAAATGTCTATGAATAATCAATTGGAAAAATCTCATGGTTCTATGAATAAAATGTACAAACAATAGATATCAGAGGCAGTATGACAGTTCTGATAAACTCTGAAAGAGGAAATTACAAAAACAGTAGATTAAAATGAGCAAATATATACCATCAGCACTAAAACACATAGAGCAAATACTGCAAATACTGATATGCCCTGCATATTCTCATCAGTCTCACCATTTGTTGATAGTAGTGAGTGAGCTGCATTTTGCTGTGGTAACCACTTGATCTTGTTTATTTTTTCTTCTATCTCCAAGCTCTTCAAATAATCAAATTCAGGTTCATGGCTCTGGAAAGTGCTGTAAACATTGTACTCCCCCTGATTGTAAGGCTCATTTTTACTCTATGGAGAATAAGAACAACAGAAACGGTGTTTGTGACAGCAATATGTCTTCATCTCTCAGGAAAGGTGTATAAGAAGCCTTATAAATATAAAAATTTTGAAAATTTAATTTAATTTCTCATTTAAAACATGATATTGACAGATTTGTTCAGCAAGAATGAAATTTCCTGTGAGTATTGAAATACTTAATATTGGAATTTTTGAAGAAATGTCAGCTATTCAGGAAAGACTTCTATAAAAGACACTGCAGATGGATGGAAATTACAAGTGGAACATAAAGGTAAGTGAAGGTATTGCTTTAAATGGAATGGGGTTCTGTCATCAGGCAAAAGCTATTAAAACAAGGCAGAAGTAAAACAAAAAAACCCTTCTTTTTTCTTATATTGGAATTTTGGACCTTGGAAGGATTTTTATTTGGGAAAGCAAACTTACGAGTTAAAAATCCTTACCCTTTTTCACTTCCTCTCTAAACAGGTGACATTCTGTTTTATTGAATCTTGAGATTATAAACAAGTCTGTTAATTCAATTCAAATAAAGTATTGAAAATTAAGCCAGGTTTTATCAAGCTATTAAGGACTACATTGGTAACCCACATACCTCAGGTTCCCTTTGGAATATAACAACTCGACCCCCCTTGTCACCAGTAGCCAGCAGTTCTCCAGTGTGGTTGAACTCAACTGTAGAAATAATATCAGCTGGAGGAAGAAAGAGAAAAAAGGCAGATTTTAGACTGCTGCTACAACACAAAGTCACTAGAAATATCAGGCACTCCACAAAAAATGCAACAAACGAGGGATTTGAAGGAATACAGATGAATTCACTAATGCAAACAGGCTGCATGCCATTACACTCTAATGAAACAAGTGCAAACATTAAAGAGGCAAATTTGTGTTTCCAGCACATCTGCAGTTTGGGGGAGGAGAAGCTCTCTGGAGAGGTTATGCTTCAAGAAGAGCCATCTTGGGTGGCTATAAAGCTTTTTTTCAGTACTGGCAAAGAACAAAACTGGCCTCCTGCTATATGCTCTAGCAAGTACCAATATAATGTCAGTTCTCTTGCATGTATTATTTATTCTACAACCTTTCTAGTCATTTTAACATAACCTCCCTAGCACTAGACTTCTCAAATATGTATTTGAGTCAAGAGTGCAAAAAAGTATGTGTAGCCTGTGCTACCACTAAGGAATGAAGGCAAAACCAGAACTGTTCACTGTGCAGTGCTGGCAAGAGCCCACTCTAATCACTGTTTTCAGAAAATCATTTCAGCACCGTAAAAATGTGTCATCAGAAGACAAAAAGAATCTCAGTCTCTCTTTTCCTGATTTTCAACAACTGCCTCTCCCTAAGCAATTTCATCAGTTTAAACAAGAAACCTCATCAAAATCTGAGGCCAGTCTTGAGCACAAATTACTACATATCAGGATGAGAGGGAGAAAGAGGTTCTACAAGCTAAAGTACTGGTTCTTCTGTTTGAATGACAGTACATGCTAGAATCATAATCTGCAGTTAATCCTACACTATTAGCATAATTTGAATTAAAATGCCTAGTGCAATAGTAAATTAAGAAACCATCATATATACAATCACAGGCAAATGCAGGGTATTACTCAGAGATTGCATGTATGAATCCTCTATAATGATCAGTATTCACTCATCAGAAACATGGGCCAGATTTTAGAAGCGTCAGTAGTTAGGAGCTCCCCTTTAGGCATAAAAAGCTGCAGTTCCCAAACACGTTCCTCATCCATCAGTTTATAGTGAGAACAATGAAGTGACAGTGGGCTAAGCTCTTTTGAAAACCTAGCCCCAAATGAGTTCACAGAAATTCAAAGGAATCAAAATAACAAGTGGATGTACCATTTACTTGATACATTTTATGAATTGAAAACATCTGTTCCTATTATTCTTTTAATAAACAAGCAGTTTGGTGTTAGAAAGCTTCTGTTGCCAGTAGCTCTCATCAGCAACACAGCCACCCAAAAGCCAGATTCTTACTCAAACATTATAAACTATTTACCATCTAAAAAGGGAAAACTTTGCTCCAATCACAGTAAAGAAAAATATTTTTTCATTTTTTTAAACAAATCTTCACCACCAAATTCTTCTAAGTCAAACCAACATTTCTCCACTTTTCCTCCACTACTCCATATATAGAGGAGGAAAGGGGAATCATAAATGATGTGTAGACTTTGAGAAAAATGGCACATGAAGACTTAGAGTATTTTGGGCCTGAATCCAAAGCTTCTTAAAGGTAATGGCATCTGATTTTTATGTGGACTTCCACAGACTACATATTTCATAGGTAATAACTACAAAAGCCTGAAATTTATCAAAGTATAGGAAAAGGACAGAGACTCTGGTTATGTTTCACGATGCTCTGGGGTTTGCAACAGGCTGAGTTGGATGTCAAAAATAAAAATGATTTTTTTTCTAAAATCGAAAAATCTAATCAAGTTTTCTGGCATGTAAAATTCATTCAGGCTGCTTTCAATGGAAGAACATTTCTTGGCTATTTTCTCCTTACCCTGCAGAATTCATACTGATAGTAGGTATGGTCACCTGCTTATAAAACGATAGCTGCATGATTTTACTTATTCAAAGCTGTATCTCACCCCAATCACACAGGCACTACTGCAGAAGCCTCATACTGATATGCCTTTTAAACTGTGCCTTATCTTAAGTGTGCAATGGGCAAGAAGGGTAAATGCAGAGGGAGGAATGTAGTATTAAAATGTGGGTGTATGTATGTGTATGGGTCATGTACATGAGATTTCTCAACAGGTCACAAAAGAATAAGATAAAGTAACTGCAAAAGGAATGAAGGGCATTTGGACAAATATGTGTGAATATACTTGCTATTGGCCTGGAATAATTCCACAAAATCACAAAATATTCTTCTCTACAGTGACAGTGAAATAAAATATATTGCACTTTACAGAGGGTATCTGTCATTGCCCAGTCAAATCCACAGGAGTATTTGCACAGCTTTCAATAATAACTGAACCAGGATAGTAATAAAACAGCTCTGCATTTTCTTATCATATTGCATTTGCCATTAAAATATCATGCACAGTTAAATGATTATTTTTCAAAGAAAAGGACTGTGGGCAGTGTGCAACAATGTTGTTCTGAGGCAAAATTCTCACCCCCTCCCAAGGTGTTTCTTCCAGATACATCTCTCCTTTCTATTTGAAAAACTAATCCGGAGCTGAAAACCACCTATCATTTTTAAATTAACTTGTTCTGAAAAAGAGCAGATCCAATATTGTGACCTTACAGGCTATGTAGCCTGTTGGTAAAAATTATCCTTGAATTGGAAAATCAGTTTTATTGATCCTGTAAATAACAGCTGAAAACAACAGCTATCTGTTCCCTGCACAGACACCACCACCCCACCACCCCCCCAAACATATCCAGCATATCTGTTCAGCAGGTGAACATAAGTCATGCTGTTTTCTTACAAAGGGTTAGCCAGGCTGGCTCTTCCTAAAACAGAGGAGGTAAGGACAGAATCAATGAACAAAGCTCTTCGTACTCTTCTGCAGGACATTTCCGCATGTATTTATTAATGCTGTAGCAACACCCGCCACTACTGTCCCAATCCTACAGATTCTTCCACTGCAGAGTGGCCCCCTGAGCACACAGAGCAATTAATTCCCAGATTTCAGCCTCTCCAGGATATATAAATGCACCACAATAGAAAAGCTGATGAATTTGCATGTATAGTAAGCCCTTGGCAAGGGATGGCAGAGATGAAAGACTTCTTCCAGCCTTCTCCTCCACTACACCTTCCATATCTCTGCTGGCAGTGCCAAGCTTTGCACTGACGATTAGGATTTTCAGAGACACAGATAATTTACCTATTAAGAATAATTATGGGTAACCTCAATGCCAAAAGCTTACAATCAAACTGTAAATCCCATCTTTTAGAGAACATTAATCCTCCTACTCTAATTTTAAATTTTCCATTTTGTCTGTGTAGAAACATATATAAACTTGGATTTAAAAGTCAAGATATTCATTATTTTCCCTCAATATACAGACTCTGACTGAGAAAAGCAGACCCCAAACTTTTAAAAGATGAAAATACTCCAGGGGCATAAACATCTGCATATCTGGTCCACATCCAGCCACTGCAAAATGTCCCAGTGCGGAAAATGCATTACAGACTTGAATCCTGAGACTTATTTTACATATTCACAGAAAGACAGCACATTATTCTACACAGAAAGATATCACACTACTTTACAGCTTAAACTGACAAGAAGTTTTTCCTGATCCAGCCTGTGAAGTATCTAATTTACTGACTTCTAGTCACCTCTGCCCTTTCATACCTCACTAATTCCTCTGTAGATTCACAATTTAGACTCTTTAAATGTTCTTAATGGCTATGCTCTTAATGACCGCTGCCTAGCTAGATATACTCAGGTTTTGTGAGATCTAAGTACATCTCTGTACATGTGGGCACATCAAGGTAAATCAAGCTGATTGTACTGCTCTTTCCACAACTTCATGAGTATTGTTCCAGCACAGACATCGGCAAATGAACCCTCCAGGAGCCCTCCCTCAGGCTGAGCATAGGGATGAAACAAAGGTTAGTACATGCAGCCCAAGTTAATTTTGGCCTTTATTTCACACCATTACATACTTTCCTATGTTCACCTTCTAGCCTCTCACAAATTTACTTAAAGGAATAAGCTATTAAAAACCATACAGAACATCAACAGGTATGAATATCTCTACAATAAATTAGAAAAGCCTTATCTATACATTCAATCTTCCTATCATTTTGGGGCACTCAAGTGTAATAGCATTTGATTTTCCACCTAATATGCACTTAGTGAAGCTAAGTGTGAACATACTTACACATCCTCATACAGTCTTTTGGTCAGAAACTTCAAGCAACTCTAAGAAAAGCTCAACTGTAATTTATTTTCATGGGTTATTTTTACTAAAATTTCTACCTTTCTGGAACAATCTGAAGACAGTGGTATTTTTTTTATTATTATCTTTTTTTGCTTCAGCACATCAGGAAAACAAAGAAAATTTGGTAATTATTTCATCCAGCACACAAATGCAGCTTTTTGAACAGCACAGCAAGTTTTGAGGGCAATCATCATGCAACAGTACAGGGAAAAGAAGATCAGAGAATATAATCTTCAACTGAATTCTAGTGTAATCCTGATAGAGAATTAAAGGATTTAGAACGGGCCAGAATACTGGAATTAGAACAGTACTCTTCTCTAAAAAAAGCTGTGAAATCCTACCAGCCAGAACAGGTCAGAACTTCTCATTACTATCACACTCACCACAGTCAGCACAGCAACGCTGTCAGCCTGAGCTGACTGAACCAACATCTGGGTCAGGTTTTTGTTGTGTGTGTTCCCAGTGGCTAGCAGGCAAGCTTGTAGTCTACATTATTTCAACCAAGTTCTGACCTGGCCTAACCTTGGTTTGTGAAATCCAATAAGATCACAGCACAATCTGGCATGGCTGCAAGCAATGTTCAGTCGTACTGATACAGAAGTCCCTGAGGAGCATAATCTGGAAGAAACAACAAAGAAACTTGCAACAAAGAGAACCATAAAACAAATGGACAAATGGCAAATAAAAGAGGAGCAGTATTACAGTATCTCGAATGAAGGGAAGGCCAATACAAAGAGCTGTGCTGTCACAATTTAGCCTAGACTAAGAAAAAAAAAAAAGTAGGGAAAGAAAAGAATAGATGGAAAGAAAAAGCCTGCTACCTTTCTAAAAGCTGAAGTTTCAAAGGTTTCCTTAAACAGCTAGAAAATAAAGTATGCAAAACCTCAAATGTATGAAGGCCTTCTTTTCTGGCAGGGAGATCATTGACAACTGAAAAATTTCCCCCTTGATGTAGCAGTCTCTGTAAAGTGCATTCACTTTGTGCCACAGCAGTATTATTCATCATCTTGGATCCAGGGATTGCAGGATATCAGGACATCACCAAAATTCATGCAAGCACAATGCAAACTCTCCCACATCACACCATCCATCTTGGGTGGGTCAGATACTTGACAGCCATAACCAACACACCAGAAAGCCAACTCCACTCTTGGGCAGACAAGACAGAGCATCATAGAATCACAATCATCAGGGCTGGAAGAAACCTTTAAGATCATCAATTCTAACCATCAACGCAGCACTACCACTGTAATCCTCAAACCACATCACAAGACACAGGTCCCTTGACCTATACACACACTGCCTGATCACCTCTCCAAGGCACCAAAACAAGACCGGTTATGTGCACAAGCTGAGTGGCCTGATGAAGAAAATAAGAAAAAGGAGAGCACAAGGATGCATGAGATGGCAGGAGAAGGAGAGAGCATGCAAATGTTAAAAGGGAGCATGAGGAAGGGTGCAAAAGAGTGCACCTGAGAAACTATATGCACATATGAGAGCTTAAGAAACCATGAAAGAGTACAAGAAAATGTTACAACAGAAAAGAAGTAGTTAGGAAAGAAGGACCTATCTGCCCCTTCCCCCCTAGGATTGCTTGTCATCTTGGTAAATCTTTAATCTTGCTTTTTATCCTCATTCATTATGGCTTTAAAGTCTGATGAGTTTGTGCTGAAAAGTGGCAAATGTTTGCTCCATGTTAGATGTAGGGGCAACGCAAAACACAACAGGAAGCTGATTTTGGCCAAGCCAAACTTTAAACATAGATGCCGCTAGCAGTGGAAAACCCTCAGGGATCACAGAAACAAGGTGATCAATTCAAATGAAATCCAGAGATGGGTGTCCACTTCACTTCAGGTAGTTATTTTGTTAACTGCCACCTTGCCTAGCTTCTTTGCTAACACAGGTAGATACATCAAAGGCAAAAACCAAACAGCCTCATTTAATCTTGTCATGCAAGAACGAAGTTTATCAGGCTAAATATCACCTTTCTTCCAGAGCACAACCCCTTCCTGACATGAAATCCCAAACCATACAGTTGAATGCTGAACAGGTCTTGAAAGGCTCCTTGAAACATGACCACTTCAGCTAGCAATGATACTAAATAAAAGTTAAAAAACCCACAGAATGAAGCCACAGATTTTCTTACTTCAAATCCTGGCAAGCACTGTGCTAATTTTCCCCTTTTCTTCGTCTTTAATCTCCAACTTTTGGATTTTAGAAATGCTACACATACACATCTTGGTGGCTAGCATCAGGCTTAGGTGACCATGAGACCAGGATGAGACTACTGAGTTTCACAAGTCCATGCATCCCTATCCTGAGGGACCAAGGAAAACACCTTCCTGTGCAGAACATCTGAACACATGTTCAATGCTCACCCAAAGAGAAAATTCACTTGAAACAGAACCTAAAAAAAACAAACCCAAAGTCTTTAGCCCCTCTATGAGTGCTTATGACCACTGTGATTTACTCTTTCTAGCCTGGAGATTTCATAGAGTTGGGTTTTTCCTCCACTATTTTTGTATGTGTTTATTTTAAGAGCCTAGAAACTTTTTTCAACAGCTTTTTAATCACATGCTAATTTCTAGCTGTATTTCTCAAATTAGAAAAATCAACTATTAGAGCACAGTCAATGTAGAAAAGAACTGCTTACAGGACAAATATGTAAAGTAGATTATCTGGGTTCAGTGTTCTGTGCTAAAACACTTTATACTGAATACAAGTCACCGAGATTGAGTGTTTCATAAACTGACCCTCCCACATATCTATTCCTCATTCAAAAGCTCAAAGCCCTTATTTCAGAGGTTCTGGCACCCATCTCCCACCTGCAGAGTACAAGGCCTCCAGGAAAAGAGGCTCAAGAGGCTCGACCTTCTGCCCACTGAGCTAAATGCAAAGTTTCCCACCACTTAAGCAGTAAATAAGGTCAAGGAACATTTGTCAGTTGTAGCATAGCTGAAAATTAGGACACATTTCTCAAAAATTTGGCTACAGTTTTCATTCACTTCAGTGTCTTCATGTTCAAGGTGACCTGCTTAGACTAGCAAGGTTGCAAACGCAGAATGGCTAATTAACATTATTAATATTATCCTTGCTGAAGTCACCGGGTGCACCACTTTGTGCCTTCTTAATCTGAAACACACAGTGGACTGATAAAAAGCTTCCCACGATTCCTTTTAAGAGCTATTCAGGGCCCCCCAGCAGTGGCAGGCACTGCAGCCCCGCAGTGCCTGAGCAGCCTCCTGGTGCTGTGAGCCTGCAGCCCTCCCTGAGCACTAACAGGCAATGCAGGGGCTGCTCCAGCAGGCACCTCAGCCACTGGGGATGGCCAAACAGGGAACACTGAGCCCTCCATCCTGTTCAGCCTGAAAAAAAAAGGGCTAGAAAGCCTTTCACTCTCAGTAAAGCTAAGCCATTTGGTAACTCTGCTTGCATCTATTCTTACAAGCAACACTTAAAACTAAGAAAACACTGCAGATCAGTATCTATTTTGGCATAAAGATATGCACAGAGAGCTTCTAAATTTCACATTCCCTCAAATCTTCTTCACAGCTTACACTGTGTAACACATGCTAGTCATTTACTCTTCTGAGATTTCGGGGGGGTAAAAAAAAAAAGGAAAAACAAAATTGCAGCCAGATCTTTCTTTCTTTGCTGGCAGATGAGACCCTCGTCTAAGCAATGGACTCAGTAACAGGCTCGAAACACTCTGCTTGATAAACAGGCGCATATTTAGAAAATGTGCCAGTCCACTCCTCTTACCAACTCACGCTGAAGGACAAAAGAGAAAAAATTGCCACGGGCATCACATCATGCATTTATAATTTCCAGAGGGGTTCAAATTGGTACCCACAGAAGGAAGCCTGCCCGAGCTGGGAGCTGCTGCTCAGCTCCATGTTACTTCCCACCGAGGAGCTGCACAGCCTGGCTGCCAGCTACAGACAGATTAGAAATGGTGCTGCCAAGTGTTAAAAATGCTAGGCAACCGGGTTTTATGGAGAGCACAGAAAGACCTTGAACCTCGCCCTTCACTTCAGAGCAAATATAAGCCAAATATGGAAAGCGCACAAATTATTAACATACACTAATTTTACTTTTATTGTCAGAAGTGATTATGCTTGTGCATAATAATTCCAATGATCCACAATAAGAAAACACCAAGTTTTGTTAAAAGCCTATTCTAAAACAAGGACAAAAAAAATCCCACCCATATTTAGAATTTTAAAGGAGAATAATTAATTTAAAATATATCAAAGACTAATGAAAAATCATCCAAAATCTAAAATACAATTCTCAATAACCAGATTCAATATGAATGTTATTTCCATATATTACATACAAACTTCAATAGAATTTCACTGCCAGCTGGTTCTGAAACTTTTTGTCCCTCCCCTCCTTAACTGAGCAATTAAATTCCAGAAGCAAAGCTCTCAGTAATTCTGTTACAGCAGTTCTCATGTTCAAAGCACTTTCTGGGCATTAAACTCCACAGCAACCTAAGGAAGTTAGCAAAGAAATGTCAGCATTCCCATTTTACACAAAAGAAAAAAACGAAACAGATCCTCCAGAATTTTTATCCAAGATCAGAGAACCAGTTTTGATTATACACATACTAAGGGACAGATAATCCATGCTGTGGCTTAGCAAAACATTTCTATTTGATAAAGCCCTTAATCACTTGTCTAGAGACTTAAATGTTCCTATATTCAGCTCAAATGAGTATGCATGTTGCTAAATGAATATACAGATGGAGTCCCAACAAACAAAGCCTCACAACAGCATGCACCCAGGGAGAGAAAGCCCAGTGAGCAGCCTTTTGGGTGAAGTGAGGGGCATAAAATCTTAAAAATCATGAAGAACTGAGCTAGAAGCTGGACTAGAGCCAGAGTCTTTAAGCACAGAGTGATGACAAGGGAGGCAGGGACACAACTGCCCTGTCTGTGCTAGCAAATGAAGAGTTCCAGGATGTTCCTGGGTTTTGCAGTGCTATGATTCACACTGTTAAATTGATAAAGAGAGGACCTGGAGAGGCTTTTGGCTGTAATAAATTTCTCTCCCCCAAACACCGTCGTGGCATGGCTCAGAGGCTACAAGGCAGGGCCACTTCCCAACAGGCAGCACACACAGGGCCACCGTGGTTCGGAAGCTGCAGAATGTCACCCTCACAGGCATGGGCCTCTCTCTGCCAGCTGGTCCCAGGGCTCCCAAACATCCAGTTTGCCCAGGCAGATGTGAGTGCAGCTCATTGGATTCGGTGTGGTACAGTAACACACAGTAGCATTCACACTCTGCTAGATTATATTATATTAAGATTTCCTACTGCAGCTGGCAGAGGATGGGGTTAGAACAAGCACAAGGAAAACAAACTGTGTTTGCTTTTCTCAGTCATAACCCAAGAGGGTGGATGGCAGTGTTTAAATCTTCTCATCAGAGATTCTGACTACAGCATCCAAACAAACCACATTCAAATACCATGAACAACAGACAGCTCTAACTCACACATCACTAGACATCTCTTCTGTGATTCCCAGCAGTGGACCAGCAAACTAAGGTCACACACAGGGCTTGCTGCCTGTCATGGGAGCTCCATGCCAAGCCATGTAGATACTCATCTAACATTAGCATCTGTTTGCTTGGCAGGCTCCAAAGGCAATTCAGCTGACAACTCTGAATTTGCCTCTGGGTCTGTCACAAGATCATATAACTCTGGGACTTCTGGGAATGCTTAATATTTCTTTGATGAAGATCATGCATATCATAATATATTAGCTCCATTCTAAGCATCCCTTGAAATCAGTGTTTGTGACCTCTCAGAATTATTCAGGTTGTGTGGCTGGTTTAAGTGTGTAAACTAAAGCCAAGTTCAAAGCTCATGCAAGTAGCCCTTGTTTGCATCAAGATCTCTTCAGCAAGTTTACACTATGATCCCAAGGAGATAAAAATCAGATTTTTCAGTGTTAATATGGGTTGCTGTTACTGATGGAACACCCAAGTCTGCCCCCAAGCTTGTCTAAAATGGACAGGATAACTGTATCAGCTTTACTATCACTCTACTGCTTTAAGGTTTGATATGCATGTGAAAATGATACTAAAAAAGCCTTACACAACTTTACATTGCTCTAAAAGCTCATTTCATAAGATTCAGTTCATAAAAGGCCAAAGTCTTTACTTTTTACCTATCTACATATACATATAAATACATACACAGGTATGTATCCAAGTGAATAAATGTGAAGATAGATGGGAATGCTCACATGCTTAAAAATAAAAGCATGCTATATCATCCTATTTTGTCAGGAAACAGATGAACTCTTGGCCCTGAAACACTGAATACCAGACAACTGCAGTGTGAAAACCAAATGTTAAATTTGCCCTCAAGTTTAAAGGCATCGTATTTCTATAATTACTCATTTAAAAAAATTACTTAAAGAGCAGAAGACACTAAAAATCAATGCACCTTTCCCCAGTCTGTGTCTGATAAAGAAACTTCAAACACCATTAACAGCCTCAGGAAATAAACATCCTGTTTTAGGATATTCCCAATGGACAGCAATTACATAACAGGACTAGAGGAGCAAATATTACAGATGCTATGGACAATGTCTAAAACAGGAATGACTTGCTGGTCAGGCAGTTTCTGGTTTGTTTTTTTTTTTTAATTTTGAATGTAGCAGCATGCAGGGAACCCAGTCATTATGTAAAACAGCCCTAAAAGCTCTTTCCAGTCTAATAATGCAATATTGCAAGTGGGAAATCAGACCACTCCCACTGTGTTTACAGCTATGAAATAGAGACTTTAAAGTTTCAAACCTACGTTTTAACACCAGGCAAAATCAGTCCTTCTTCATCAAAAGGTTAAACGCAAAATGCAATTTTTTTCATCCTATCGCTAAAACTGAAAAGTCAAAAACAAAATCGTCTGGAAAAACAAATATCACTAATCATATTTCTGTCTCCTGTACAAAAACAGACCTAGAGGAATTTCCTCAGAAGGCTCACCAAATCAGGGGGGCATCAAAGCAAATTACGGTGGCTCATAAATCTGCAGGCACTTTCCTCAAGGCCATGCCTCCTGAGGCCATGTTGCTTGAGAACTGCTAATTTGCAGCCCACACAGGTAACATTTACACACCTAAGCCCTTGACAGAAGTGCAAGGCTTCCAAACTCCCCTAATATCCTTGAAGCTGTGCCTTGCAATCATCGCTGGTTGTTAAAATGCAGTCCACAGTAATTATTGCTGTGCTCTCAAGGCAGAGCAGCCTTTGCTGCAATACAGCACTTCTGAGACATGAGGCCAACTGAAGCCTCAAGTCTATTTTAATCCCACTATAATTATAAATTATGGATATGTAGTCGAGATGCTTCTGAATTTTTGTTTGCATGAGGGTGTATTTATGCATTGCAGAGGAGCACTGCAGTGGAATATCTGAGCTTGAACTGACTGAACTAGTTTTAGAGCCATTGTAACAACAACACAACGTTATGCCCAAGACATTGCTGCTGTCAGAACTCACTGCCCTGTTCAGAGCTAGCAACAAAACAGACCTTTTCACCATCCTCCATTAAACAATGTTGACACATCCATTAAATACAGAATGAAGAGAAAAGGTGTTGACACATTTCTCCAAGGCAAAACAGAGGAGGAACACACTGTTTAGTTGTTCAAAGGACCATGATAACGGAAAAGTACTATTACCCAAGTCAGAACCACAGAGCAGATGCTGGAAAATTTGCCAAAGACTGGTTGAGTGAAGAGAGACATTGTCTTACCCATGCCTGCACCAGCATGCAGCTGCCATCAGGCCTCACGCTGCAGTGAAGAGGACAGCTGCAGACCCTTGCACCATTTCCTAACCCTGGAAGACATTGGCTCTTTACAACAATATTTTTATGTTACGTTGCTATCCCTTAGTGATGCAATGTTTTTCAGTAACAAAAACTCCTCTTTTTACTTCAGTACATCACTGTACTTTTCCAGGAATACCACCTCTGATCAAATATCTCATTTTTTTTTAGTTTAATAGCCTCCTATGCATTTGCATAATTACCAATTAATTCTTTGGAGAAAGAGGTTTGCCTCTACACATGCTCTGTCTGCACTAACTGGAGAGTCCACTGTAAAGCAGTACCATATTGAGTAGTTTGTAGTAGTTTGTTTGGGATTAAGTACATTTTCCACAAACAATAAGGAGGATTTCTGTAATCGGCCTTGCAGAGGGATCTAGATAGATTGGAGCATTGTGCTAAGATGAATGGGATGAAATTTCTAAAGTCAAAATGTCAGATTCTGCATGAAGGACAGAGTAACACCAGGCACAAGTACAAATGAGGAGAGAAGCAGCTGGAGATCAGTCCTGCAGGAAGAGTCTGGGGCTGCTGGCCAACAGCAGCTCAGTGTGAGCCAGCAGTGTGCCCTGGCAGCCCGAGGGCAAACCCCACCCTGGGTGCATCAAACACAGCACAACCAGCCGGTCAGAACAGGTGACTGTCCTGCTGTGCCCAGTGCTGGGGTGGCCTCACCTGGAGTGCTGCGGGCTGGGCAATTTAAGAGAGATATTTGGGTCTCTGAATGCATCCAGAGGGTAACAAAGCTAGTAAAACGGCTGGAGGTACTGTCCTGTGAGCAGTGGCTGAAGACTCCTCTGGACTTCTCTAGTTTGGAGAAAAGAAGGCTGAGGGGTGACCTCATTGCTGTCTGCAGCTTCCTGGGAAGTGGAGAGAGAAGTGCTGATCTCTTCTCCCTGGTATCCTGTGACAGACCATGTGGAAATGGACCAAAGCTGCATCTGGGCAGGCTCGTACTGGACAACAGGGAAAACTTGACTGAGAGGGCAGGCAAATATCAGAACAAGCTTCCCAGAGAGGTGGTAGATGCCCCAAGCCTGTCAGTGTTAAAGAGGTAATGCCCTTAACAACACTGTCTAACTTCTGGTCAGCCTGAATCAGTCAGGCAGTTGGACGACATGGTCATTGCAGATCCCTTCCAACTTACGGAGTGTACTCTATTTTAATTATTTCCCTGTGGCCTTCTCCAGATCACAGCTGTCACGTACTTTTACTCCCCAAACACTAAAAAGAACCTAGACATGAAGACAGAGATGTATCACATTATCATTCACAGATAAAAAACAAAGATGGAAGAAAGGAAATTATTTCCTCAGGATGCTGTCATTCAGAGAGGATCAAGTCAACCTCCTAAATCTTAGTCTGATGCCTCACAACATTATTATTATTATTATCTGTTAGCTGTTCATGAGAGTGTTCTTGAACGTCCTCAATCTTCAAAGTGTGGACTTACATTATGAGAGTGAACTTCAATTAATATCAACAGAAAATTGTTTAAATAATGCGTCACACCAAATTGTGAATGTGTTTCCTGAGTATTCAGAAATGGTGTTCACTGCATGCAAGGGAAAAAATAAATTTTACCTTTAAAAAACGCTAAAATATCATGGGTCCTGCCTCAGAGTCTTATGAAGAGAATTAGCTATTATTTCATTCTTCCATGCTTAGAATGGAGGCCTGAAGAAAGCAGCCAAGGCCTGAAAATTCTATACATCTGTCTCTCTTCTTAAATCCTATAAACTCCCAGATTACTTAGGGCAAAAATCCTTATAAAAGGACATGAGGAAATACAGGGACACTACTTGAGGCTAAATTAACACACCAGAGGGAAGTACTTACCAGAGTTTAAAAAGCACAATCCAACACTCCCTAGAAGAACTGCAGAACTTGACCTGTACCCAAGTACATTCATACAGGGAAGCTGAAACAGGCAGCAGAGGTTCTTTCTCCAGTAATTTTGCATGTAATTTTGAGCTCCTTTTAATAAAAGAGACACTTTTATCTGCCCACTTCCATTGTACGGCTGATTGTATACCCTAGGAAACTGTCTGCAATAAACATCCAACTATCAAGCAGTCACTAAAATATTCCTTTTTTTGGAAACTAGACAAATGACAATCATTATCCTAAAGGCCCTATTATGAGAAAAGAAATTTATTGTTGCACTAATGTTTCTCCTGATGATGTGAGATAAAGAGTCTTTCAAAAGCTGTCAGAGTAGTACCTGGTCTGTTGGAGCTAAAAGCATACTGATAGCTTCAGAAAGTCAGAATCAAACCATACAAAAATCTGTATTTTTCTGGTAAAGGAATGCAGGACACTATAAAGCACACAGAAAAATTTCCAACTCTGGATTTTTTTCTCTCAGTAACTGACAAGATTTACTAGCCAACTGGTAAAATAAGGAAGGAAAGAGGCCAGCAAAACTATACAAAGCTAAAAGAAACTGCCTTGTACTAATTAGAAACAATGTGCAGCCCAATGACACTTTACAGACTTCAATTAGCATACTCTGCAGGAAGGAGCTTTCAAACATCTGTATCATGATTATTCTCCACTGGGATGTCATTTACAGTGCAAAGTATTAAAAACAGGGCCAAAAATCAATTACAATCTTTGTAAATGAGCATATTCTTTATCTAAGGGATTTGAACTTATATGTGGAAATTTGCTTTAAAAGGAGAGACAGAATCTGATTTGACAATGAAAAACAGCAACACAACCCT
>VXBB01016722.1:770587-840811 GCA_013399915.1 Illadopsis cleaveri
AGATAACAATTTGTATATAAAGTGCTAGAAAAAAATATTATCTGAAGTCAATCCTAACAAAGCAATGATTAACCTCATGCCAGATTCAAAGAGAGACTTTCATTATGAAAGTTTTTAGGTAAACATCCAGAAATACAGTCCATTGACCAAGATTACTTGGATGATTAAAGATATGTACACACTAGATACAAAGACACAAATATGCAAAAGTAATAGGGAGAGTAGAAAGCAACCAATACCCAGTGAAAATGCTATTTCAACTGGTCCCAATATTGTATGTTAGAATTGAGAATTAAGGATTTTAGCCTATAATCAAAGGAAGCCAAAACAATGTGGAAAAACATAAATTACCAGACAAAAAATTAAAAATTTAAGATTTACCACAGTAAAATAAAAAGGAAAAAACTCACAAACAAATAAAAAAGGTTCTTTGAATGGACTGAAGGTTTCTTTTCTCATGTACTGATTCTCAGACATGACATTTATCTCAGAGAATATGCTTAGAAGGTATGTGAAAGTAATGCTGAGTTTCATTCAAGAGTAGTGACCAACTGCAGAAAATGGTCAGAAGATTTAGCAGCCATTTTATCAGAGTTTTTAATCATGGTAGAAAACCCGGCAGCGTTAACCTGACTTTGCAGATCACTGATGACCAAGCAGCATGAGTATTTTGTACAGGAAGTAAGATGAATATAACTGTTCTCTTGGAGGCAAAACTTATTTGTCTTGCAGGGGCAGATTAATGACCTACAAACATACGGCCATACTTCAAGAACATATGAAAGCATGGACTAATGGAGAGTGCAGACACTTGCTGAGTAATGCCAAAAGCATGCCATTCCTGTGCTCTAAAGACTGTCTCCTCATAATTAAGGAGGTACTAACCTAAGGTGTTGCATTTGACCTTTAAAGCCCTAAGCAAACTGAAAATCTAGCCAAGAGGCCAGACTTTCTGTGCTCTTTACCCCACTTTCCTTTTTCCTTTTGCTTTAACAGCAATGATCAGAGAGAAGCTGTCAGTCCCCCTCAGCCATCGTGTCATTTGGCCAGACAGAACCTGGACCTATTAAACCCTCATTCAAACTTCACAGCTCATTTCTCCCGGTGGGTACCTGGGGAGAAAGTAAAAGGATACCCTGGAAGAGTTGTTTTATGAAGCTACCTCTCTGTTTTGTAGTAGGTTACCTGGCAGATGAGCAATTTTTAAATGCTAGTGGGATTTTTATGGTTAAGGCAGTTCAGAACAGGATGGGATGCCAATCAGCTGTGTATAATCAAAGATAAGAGGATGGAGGATGCGGTCACGATGCCTGGGCCTCTTCATTGACATGCAACATCATGGCTATCACTGGTGCTCTGGAAAAAGGAACTGCACAACCTATTTAATATCAGGTGCTTTGCAGAACTAAAATGAAGTCTGAATTTCATGAGAAAATTCAAGATAACTAGGTTAATGCAGGATGTCTGCAGCAGAATTTCAGCTGCACAGCAGTCTCAAGCTATTTTCAGCAACAGCAACTACTTAAGTAGAATCAGCAAGAGGCCACATTCCCTATTGTCTGGGAATAACAAAGCTGGAACACCTCTAACAGGCTACCTGGGGATTACTTCAGCTAAATTCAGCTTTGTTATCAAAAAAGAAAAGAATTTTTTTCAGCCTGACAGCACCATAAAAACTCTTGTTCATAGTGAATGACACATGAACAGAGACTGGTGTTTATAATTTTCTGCTGGTTAAAGACTCATTCTTGCTCCCATTGAACTAAATGAGGCAAAACTGCCATTGATTTCAATCAGATTGTCAGCAGACCTTAAAGATAGTAACCATCAGCACTTATTAATATGGAATTATCAGCAGAAAACATATTGACTAGTTGATCTAAATACTTTATCTTCATTCATCAAAACACTTAATCCAAATGAACAGAGACAGAAAACTGAACCCAGACCAAAGGTCAGGCTGAACTTACAAATTGCAATGAGTGCTGATGCACACTACCAGCAGCAGCAGCATAATGTGCATTGTATCCAATCAAACCAATGGACAGAATATTAAATGGGAAGCACACAACACACACACTCCCCCACACTCCCACCTTGCTTTCCCAGCAGTTCAAATTCTGTCTCAATCACAAATATCCTCCACCTTTTCACATAAAACATGAAAAAATCATAAAAAATTCATAAAACTGTCTCCTTATTTGCTGAAGCTTTTAATTATAAAAGCCAAAAATCAACTTTTGTCACGATAAATGCTACAATTCTCATAAAAAGCTCTTAAACTGCACTGATATTATTTTAACTTCAGAGAAATAATTGATGTACTATAAAGGAGAAAAAGAGTGGTAAAAAAATCTGAATTTAATTATATGAATGGTATTCTGTATACACTTAATTGCATAGCAGTAACACAACCACTTTCATTACTCTTTATAGCTTCAGATGCCCATTAGCACAATCCCCAAGGTTCCTTATGAATAATTAGATTAGAAAAGGGGGACTCTGATGAAACGCAATAGGATGCAATGCTTATGAAACAGCACATCTTGAATCCAGATGCTGACATGACAACATCATGAAGAGCTAATTTGCACATCCAAATTAATACCATCATGATGATAATATAAAAGAAAGATATGCATATGAAACGAGCTACAGAAAATAATGTCAAAAAGAATTGAGGTACTTATATCACAAAAATGCATCTTTTTGACATTTAAACTCAGTTGGAAAGGTGTAAATAGATGAAATGTCATATTCATGAGCATGGAGATACTTATACAGACTTACTAGAATATAATCCACTATTTGGCAACACATGGGCAAGCTGTTTAATAAACAGTTATACCCATCAAACATGTGCAGCACTCACACAAACAGGTGAATAAATTTCATTATATTCGATAACAAATCTGTTTCTATTTGATCCACTGAATGTTTTTGTATTCTTTGGTGCTTCTTAGATATATACCATCACCTTAATCAGCAGTGATATGTTTTTGAAGGATCTCTGCATGGGGCCAAAAAGACAGAAACAAATAGGGTTTAAAAATATTTTAAAGAGAGTCAGATATTTCTGCAGCTGTCCTGAGTTGTATGTCTGTGTGTTTACATGTCCAAATGGTTAAGAAAGATCTCCCTCAAATACACTTAACAGAAAATAATGGCATTTCTGCAGAAAGGCAAATAGATCCACTTCCACTTCTGTGTCTCTGATTCATGTACAGATTAAAATACAAGTCCAGGGTACAAGGCAGCCATTTGCTACTCAGACACTGATGTCAAAGCTCCTCTCTCCACATTTTACAGCTTGTAATGTACATGGATCCTGTGTGCCCTATGCATTTGAGAATGTGTACTGGCAAGGCTAGCACACAGCTTTTAAGAAAAGTTCACATCAAAATGATGGGATCTCTTTAGAGTGAAGAAAAATTATCATAAACTCAGAAGAAATTATAACATTACTGAAAAATAAGGCAGAAACAGAGGGATAGAAGTAGACAGATGGGACACAAGCAAGAGGCATAAAACTGGAGACATTACAGATATGACAAAACAACAATTTGAAACATAATGACTGGAAACTTTCTTATGATGCAAGGGTAAGGAAAACCTCACTAGCTTGAAAAAAAACATATATAAGGCAATTAATAACAGCATTCTTCACTAAGCATTTAGGAATTTACTACAAAGTATCACTGAAACAAGGAGATCAATATGATTCAAGTGATAGATATACTCATGTACTTATCCACAAAAAATTATGACAATAATGATAATAACTGAAAATAACTTATGACAAAATTTTACTAATTGACAGACATATAAAAGAGAAAGGTATATAAAGAAAAATTTTTAAAAATTTAAAAAAAAACAACCCCAAAACACAAACCAAAAACAATTCTATATCTTCCCAGCAATCGTGTCAACACTGTGGAAAAGTAAACATTTTTCTGGACAAATGATGCCCACTTATAACAGGATAGTAACAGGGGAAGAACAGCAAATCTTTCCACTTTGTATTTGCGTAGTTATGAGGAAGAATGCATTATTTTTGTACATAATATTACACCTACTACATGCACAACAAAAATTACAGGTACTTCATTATTCATTCTCACAAAACACTTCCTTTTAAAAGAACTCTGAAGTGCCAGCTCCTTCATTACCACATCCCTACAGTCTTTGCTTACTGAGTTGATCCAGCACTGTTTAAATCACTAGGAGTTCCTTCCAGGGACTTCAAGGGAAACAGTATCAGGACCAAAATCTATGAGTGGAATACGTTAACGAAACCAAAAATCAAATAACCAGCAAGACAGAGAGGCAACATGCAGTGAGGAAACGTATGTCAGGCATAAGTGAAAGCTTTTATTGGTATATGAAAGCATTTTCATGAGCTCTTGCCACTGTAATCCTGATGCTTCCTGTATTTATCTGCCTTTTTTTGTCACCCCTTGCTGTGCACTATGTAAGTTACAAAATTCTGATGGCATGTTCATTTTAATCATCTATAAGGCATCATACAGTCCTGAAGCACTGAAATGAATAAATAACATGAGGCCTTTTATTTTGAGAACACACAACTAAGTGCTCTTAGTCATGATGTATGTTCAACTCATCAAAATAAAACCTCAAATCAATGCAGTCTTTCCTTTGGAAGGCAAAATACTAAAAAGTACATATATTTTAAAAGCTCCTATGCGTCATCCTAGAGCTGAAGTTGTTGACAGTCTTCAAATGCATGAATTCACAAAACACCATGCCCAAAGCCAGAGCTGGCACACTGGTTTGTTCCCCTCACAGTGTGCCTGACACAGTTCGTGCTTTGCAGCAGCACTGAGACCCATTTCTGGACTTACATGGTGCAAATGGATGACATATTAGTTCCTTTTTTCCCTCATCTGCTTTCCTACAAGTCTTCATTTTCTGCTCAAAGGTTGGAAGTTCTGCCCCAAAACATGCGGCTCCTGAAACACTGTCAGGTGATTTAGGGTGGTTTTGGCAGACACTGGTTTCTAAGTATATCAGCCTAGGTCTGTGCAGTAATTTATATGCTGCTAAGATCTAATTAAGTCCATGTACAATTTCATACATGTTTTATTGCTAATTTTTCCTGTGCAATGGCCTTTCATGAAATGTATGATACAATATTAGACCTCATTAAATCAGGAGATACACACAATCTATCAAAGACCTAAAGAACACATACACTAACTCGGGATGTCATCTCAAAACACACCAATTCCTGGCATGAGAAAATTTAGGCAGGCAGTTTCTATGGAATATTTTAATAGCTACTTTACTAGACACCAAAAATTATAATAGTTAACAAAGGGTAAAATAGTTCTGGAACAGGCCCTAAGCTTTTCAGTGTTTTCAGACTGCAGTCAGAGAACTGATGACAGATCACAACCACCTTGGCAGCTGCCATGGCTTGGCAGAGCTGGGACACCACATGGCATGGATGTAACATGTACTGTCTTAATATAGTAGTTCTAAACATAAATGTTTTAAAGATACTTAAACATAATAGTAGGACAACAAGAGGACAACAGAAGGTTGGATTTACTACTACCTCTGCAATATCCCTGCTGTATTCTCTTCTCACATTAGTCCAACAAATTTGCAGAAGAACACTTATGCAGGGTTTTTTTAATATAAAGAAATTATGGACAGATAAGATTTGCAATAAAGCTCATCATTCATCCCTCCTTGGTAGTCTCTTTATTACCCTCATTAATATTGCTTTTCTGTCTACAGACCTGCGCCTTCAAGCGCTTCCTCAATTTCTCTCACCTGAATAGGACTGTGGGACTTATCTCAAGGGTAATATTAACTTATGCTCACGCATTTCTGAGATTTTCATGTACTCATGCAGTCTCTGACTTCCAGAGATTGTAACTAGAGCTTTAACTCTCCTTCTCTGGGAATCAACTAAATGCATAATTTGCCTGGACTTGTGATAACACTTCAGTCTATTTAAGTGTATTCACAGTGCTCAGTAGCATAAATTGTTATCAAAAGAAACCCTTGGGAATCTATACAGTTAAATTTTCACTGAAGCCCCCATATCTTTACAGCCACCTAGATTTCATACTTGCCTAAACACCATGCACATTAATGAGAGATATGTATTAAAGACTGCATCTTTAGGTTGTCATAATATCCTGCTCTGAAATAAAAATGAATGAACTCTAATTGAAAAAGTACCCAGACAAAAAACAAAGTACTAGCAGTGGGGAAAGAGAATTACTGTTTCTCCCTGTTTAAAGAAAAAAAAAAACTAACAATAACAAAGAAAAAGCATACAAGAGCCATCTACAGGTCTTTAGCTAGATCTGGAATCTGAGAAATAAAAGAAGTGCCAGTTGATGAATTACAAGCTTAATTACATCTGGGATAAGACATATTAGAACCCAAAGGAAAAATCATTTGCTGAATATCAGCATGCTCAGATGCCCACCAGCGAGCAGTCTCTCCTCTATTCCAGGTTTTCAGTGAAGACAACATACATGTCAACCACAGCAGAAGAAACACAAACTAATGAAACTGTGTGTAAGCTGTAATTACACTGTCTCAGTGAATGGCACTTGGGGTATTGCGAACAGATTGTACATGTTACTTCACACAGGGCCTAATGAAGCGTTCTCTGTTCTACAAACTTCACCTCTTGATTTAATTAACCTTCATACCTACACATGCACTACCTACCAATCATAAATGTTGGAAACCCTTTGAATCAACTGCGGTGCTTTTGAGCTACAGTAGACAAGTAACAGAGGTTTGGTTTGTGTTCAGTTTGGCAGCTCAAAAGTGAACAGCAAGGAAATTTTAAGGTTCTTAGAAAATAAAAAGTCATATGGTGAATTTGGCCCCAAATCACCACTCCTAAACATAACATCTAATCCTTTAAATGAAATTGCAATGAAGCAGAATTGATTCATTCACAACAATAAAAAGCAACTAATACTTTACTAGAAGAAAAATAAACAGGAAAATAATCTAGGAGACCCAACTTCATAAAAGATGTGTGGATATTAAAACGTGTTCTGTTTTGCAGAATCAATTAGATGGCTAACTCACATCTTAGGTTTGTAGGCATGACTTTGCCCAATACAAATATATAAATATATAAAACTACATCATTTTCACTGACCCTTAAAAATGGAAAGAACACTCATCATTTTTGTCCCACATAAAAAAAAATCATCTCCCAGACCACAGCAGTTAATCTTTTATAAGTCTGGGACAGAGCAGGCTGCCTACAGCCACCCTCCAGGCCTCCCATTGGCCTTCATGTTTGCCAGATCAAAATCTTCCTCCTGTATGAATTCCTGCCCAGACTTGAGCACTCAAGGACAGATCTCTACAAATGCAAAGAGAAGCTCTGTCTGTTCTCCTGCCAGGAACAAACCCAAGGAGGGAGGTCAGCAAAGCCTCATTTTCTCTTCTAACAAAGGGCAGCATTTTCTGCTGCCCTGTATTTTGAAAGAACAAAGAGAACAAATTGCACTTCAGAGAGGCACCTCAATGACACAGGAGCTACCAGGGCTGCTCCTGGCAGGCAGGGCTCAGCTGAGTTTCCTTCATGAAGACCTGGTAGCTGTGTAAATGACAAAGAAAAATTGTCACACTTTCTGTGCTTCCCTTCCTCCAGGATTAAAGTTTGCGTAAGATACTTAATATTTTACTTCATTAAAAAATCAAGTTGAAATTACTTAATGCACAAATTAGAAAAACACTCAGAATTGATTTAGAAAATACAGGCCGCATTGGAGAAATGTTAGTAAATTCTACGCAACAACAAAGAGCAAGTGAAAGCTGCAGAGATAATTTATGTGACTCTCCAAAGTAATTTTAATAGTACCTCTCATAAAAAATTAATCTGTGAAAGTTAGCAAGCATGAAGCAGGGGAGGAGAAGCAGTGGGCTGGATAGAAGTTGTCTGAAGGATAAAGGAGAAAGTTTGCCAGGCACAGAAAATGAGGACTCTCCTTGTATTTTAAAATTGAATCTTCTGGTTTTATATCCAGCTCTTAAGACCTACATTAAAAGCAAAAAGAAGCACAAAGATCTCCCTAAAAGCCTATGAAGCAATAGGATTGCTGCTTTAAAAAGAACAAAACCAAAACCACATAGAATGAGGCAGAAAAAACCCCAACAAAATGCAACAACATTTATGGTTACATTTGTCACTCCAGAAGAGAGATTTCAAGGAGGGAGCAGAAACCTGTGTAATAGAGGCCATAAAGCAGGGTTTTAAATTAACTGAGAATTCAGCCAACCTTGACAACTTAAACAGAATGTACCAGGTCTGTCCTTTTCCTTCACTGGAGCTATGCTGTTCATGAGAATATCAACCAATGTCAATTTCATTTTGGCATAAAGGATAATAATTGTATTTATGATATATCCCTCCAAGGCAGCACGTGAGATCCCTCAAGAAAGCTAAAATATACCATAATACATGAAAATATTTAATATATTTTGAACCTGTACTTAGTACTTTTCACTTCAGTAGAAAATTTGCAGCTCGTGTAAAGCAGTGTCGTGTTTTGCCTTATACTATTTTATTGAATAACTAAATAAAGAAGTATGTTGCTCAATAATGTAACAAGAGGAGTAGCTAAGCACACTTGTTTCTCTCCCTACAGTGCAGCTACTTACTCAAAGGCCATCCTTCACCTTTGTTATTCTCTCCCTGACTCAGCTCTTGGGCCCTGGCTGCATGGTAGTAATTTGAACTCCAAGGTACCAAGATGGAAAAATATTGTAATGTCACCAAGTGCCACACTCCAGTGAGGCCAGGGACAGAGAGCGTGACAAATGACTGCAATTGCTGTGAAATGGCTGGGGGAGCATTTGATACAGGACAGACTCAGAGCTGCTGTGGTGATAGCACACATCCTGTTGGCAGATTGTCCATCACTACCAGGCTGGGGTCTCAGTGGACAGCAGGGATGCTCCAAGTCACAAGTGAGTTTTGCCTCTCACCTGGTAGAAAGTTAAATTAGAACCAACACCTTTAAACTCCCCTGGTTTAAGCCCGAAACTAAAGGCTCTCAGTTTCCATGTGCCTCATCACAGGCAGAGTATACACTCGACTCCTGCCATTTTCTTCCCCTCTTCTACAGCATTACCAAACAAGGTGAACACTCACAAGTCATCTCCACAGAGAGCTCAGCATAGGTTCAGTAATTCACTAAGAATCTGAACACATCCATAGCTCAGGATTCACCACAGATTCACTCAGAGTCTGAATTTACATCAACCAGAATTAAGTCAGAACTGGGTGACTTTAAGCCAAGGTACTTATGACTTGCATACTGAAGCACTCCGTGACCCTGTGTTTCAAATCAGAAGCTGCATCACATGTTTTTAGAAACCTCTATGTGCCATGTGGTACAGGCATTCCCATGTTTTTGAGGTTTATACAACTAGCACTGACCCATTAACTGTGTACACACCAAAGAGGACTAAAAATGATACATTACTGAGGACTTAATAATACTGGAAGCCACAGGGCAGCAAGTCAATCTTTTGGGGATGTCTTCTTGCACACTCCTGTCCTTGCACAACATACTCACAAATTCCTCCCAGTACCTCAGTGAAAGTCACTGCTACCCAAATGAGAAGGCAAGGCAGCTTTTGCTACTGTACACACCAAGACTCTTCAGATGTTCATAACTCAAAGGGTAGTATGAGCAGCCTGGCTGCTGTGGCAGAGGTTGCCACAGAATCCTTCACTGCTGTAGCCTACACTAACACAACAATGAATAGTCCTGGAAGACCTAAAACACCCAAGGAAATGGTCAAAACATGGTGAAAAGCATTTTTGTTTAAACTACTACCTCCAGCATTAAAAAAGTAGCTATAGCTTTTATAAACCTCAACATGGAGTTTCCTTACAGTGATCCCTTTCCCATCTGGAGCAGTGAAAGAGTAACACATAGGGTATAATCCTGGATTTCTATGAATTTTGAATGAAAAAGTAGAGAACTAAGCTCATGGCAATTTTAACACCCTCAGATTCTGCAAGGAGCTGTCCAGGGCACACCATTGGGTTTGTTAATGTAAAAGTAGGGTAAGTTTTAAGCAAGGACAGTGGCCTTATTTCTTACAAAACAAAACTCTAGATGTCAGAATTCATGTAGCACAAAGAAAGAACACAGGCTTCTGGGTTTATAATCAGACTGCTTTTCAAAGTCCGAAGCTGTGAACTAATTTGTGGCCCCAGTTCACTTGTACTTCCTACCATGGCAAAAAAAGCCAGCACAGCTGATATCTGGCTTCCCAGGAAGGGCGTTTCACAGACCTAAGTAAAAAGCCATTTTTAACCCTAACTAATACTATTATAGACCTTACCCAATAATTAAACCCAGATTCCCCCTTGCTGTTGTTGGCAACAATCAGAGGTAACAGAAACAACAGGTGTTTTGTTTACCTGGGACTCTGAAAAATTACGGGTCGGTGAATAAAAGGAGTCCTCTATTTCTTGTGTACCACAAAAATAAATAAAACTTGATCTGCAAAATCCAAAGCTGTATTATTTGCAGTGCTTCAGATTGCAGCTGAATGCAGGCATTTTACTCTGGTCTCCCTGGTCTTCAATTTCAGAATACAGTGCAGAGCAGAATAAAGCCACAGACTTGGAAAAGCTATTTATAGTGCACATGCCCCAAGGGGATATAGCTAATAACTAATTCATTTCACATCACACATTTGAATGCAATATGAAAACTTCACAGTTGCTTATCAGCGCAGGAGAAAAGACCCCACTGTGGCTCTCCTTAAAATAATTAAGGATTCTTTACCAAAACATTTTAATCAAACTGCATCTCCACAGCAGTCTTTTTCTTTCCCTGCCTTATAGATATTTTATTAGGAGGTCCATACCTTTTAGGTTTTGATAATAGCACTGATAAAAGTTTTGATAAAATGATGCTCATTTTCCTAGATAACACATTTATCTATCAAACAGTTTTCCACAAACTGGATTAAAATCCAATATATTACTGGTCATATCAGTAGGAAATAAATGGAAAAATCTGTTGAAGAATTCAGTGAGCTATGTAACTGAAATATCTGCATATGAGGAGGTTGTGGATTGGGCTAGGTTTTTTGCTGTAGAGAAAACAGATCGACTAAGTATTATTCCATGGACCACATTGCTAAATATTTTATTACAAATGACTAAGAATTAAACAACAGACAGGGAAGACAAGGATTTGTACTACTTGAGAGACATCAATAAGCACATTGAGCTTGTGTTCTGCTGCAAGTGCAGCAGAAACAAAGCAGCAAGCTGACACAATGCTCAGTGTAATGATGGCATTCTTGTTTCTCCACACCCACAATTTCTGTTTTCTTTTGCTTCTCTTCCACATACTGACACCAGGTGTTAGAACAGCTTGACTCAAGAAGAGTGTCCCAAGAACAGTGTGGTTTCAGCCAGTTCTGGTGCCAAGAAGGTCTCAGAAATAAGCCAGCAGGGGAGGCTGTGAGGAACCCCAGCTGGTGCTCCACAGGAGCCACTATTGCCATGGGACTGATAACTCTAAGAGTAAGGGCCCTTGGAAACAAAAAGGAATTTAAAAAGTCCAAAAAACCCCCGAGAATACCACAGACTATCCTATGGCTCAGACTTAGCAATGACCCATTATTTAACCTGGGCCTTCTGTTACTTCTTAATTAAAAGGCAAGTTCTTGTTAACAGGTTTTATGCTTAAATTAGAATTAATTGATATATAGAACAAAGTGAACGAACTCCACCAATGTGTAATTCAGTGCCCCTAGGGCACCCAGTTTTCACTGAGTAGGATGACAACATCCCAACTTCACCACAGCAGAGGCAGCATGGCAGCATTGTTTGTAACGCACAGTAAACATAGACTGTAACTAGATATTGTGAGCTTACACAGCCTTTTACTGATGTTGTAGGATCAGTGAAAATGCTGGCAAACAACACTGAGGAATATATGCATAGACATCCTAATGATTTAAACATAACTGTCTTTCTGTTTGGCAGGCTTAACAGAAACAAAAGTAGTTACCTTGCACACGTAATTCTTGTTTGCAAATTTATCAGGCATGAAGGTCAATGGGTAAAACTTAAATAAACATGTTCTAAATCTCTAATTAAATTTAACAGAAAGAATGCAGATCTCGTTCAACAATCCTTTTAGAGCTGGGTTTTTTTCCTTTCATCAGAATATTCTGATAGCATTAGAAAGTACAGCTGAGTGAGCCTTGAACACTCATTCCCAGAATCAGACCTTTTATAGAAAGGATACACTACTTCATCTGTGTGCATTGATTTTATTAGGAAATTGACAGAAGCTGACCTGAGGTTTTTTTCAATTTTAGATTGAGAGAGGGCTTCTGGCTTGTTGGGGTTTTGTTGTTGTTGTTCTGTTTTCACTTCTGTTGTTTGTTCATTTGGCTATGGTTATTACAAGTTCATTGATCACATGTTTTAGTCTGAATCTCTGTAATATTCAAAAAGAAATATGTCCTCATTGCAATCGAGCAACAATATATTAACTACAATTATTAAAGCAAGCAAGGTAAATTATACTGGCAATTATCCAACAAAAAAAGTTGCAAAGTGTAGTTATAAGAGGGCTTAAAAATAACTGCTATCCAAAATAGCATTAGCTGCTCAGTTTCTCATATTTTAGCCTAAGCTAGAGCATCTCCAGACTACCTGCAACACAAAAAATGCAAAGACTCNCTCCACACAACTTCTGAAGGCAGAAATTAGCTTATTTCTAAATATATTAAGGGTACATCAGCTATTGAAATCAACTGTCCACTTTTAAAATTTTGCTTATACAGTATTTAAAACTTTGAAGAGCACAAGTGCTATCTAGTCATCCTATTAATTCTTTAATTGTGACTTCTCCCAACAAGTAAGTGGCAGATAACTTTTTTATATGCTAATATTAAAACTAATTTTTATTAATTGCTGCCCCAATGTAAGTTTTCTAATGGCTTCACTACATCAATAGGTGAAGAAATACAATCCTAACAGAAAAGAAAACACTAAAATAAAATATGATAATATAATTTAATATAAATAATATGATATTGGATATAAGTTTTTGTGTGTTTTCTTCGAAGATCAGAATTATCTACTTTCCCCAGGAAATCCCAAGTATTTAACTTTTAACTTTTAAAACAAAGGAGCAGCACAAAGCATGTAAATTTCCAGAAATGTAAATTCATAAGTTATCAAATCTGTACATTTCAATGGCAAAAACCACAGCACTGCAGAGGAAAGACATGTGACAGGATGTTGGGTTTTTGGAATCTTTAAATGTATAGTATAGCACTGAGGCAGCACCTCTGTAACACAGGGAAGTGAAGATGTCTTTTTGAAGGAGCAAGAAGAGAGAGCTAAGCATTGATCTCCTCCTGAAGTGCACTGATAACCACAGCCCTGCAAGGGAACATGGTCACTAATCATGCTGATGATCTCCTGATGATGTAGCAATACAGGATGCTGATGTGCCAGTCCATCACCTTGCCAGGAGCAGCTCAAGCAGCTAAAGAACCAGCCCTTGAGCTGCTATCCATGGCTGTTCTGCTCCCAGGTGGGCACAGAGGGAGAGAAAATGAACCACTACAAAACCAAACACCACGAAACACTGTATTATATTCACTGTACAGATCAAGGCAAAATAACAGCAAAAAAAAATTTCTCTCCTTTACATTTTAAGGTCTGTCTCAGTGTGTGCTTATTGCATCACTACAGCCAATCCTCTCCCAAACCAACCTAGACATTTCTTCCAACACCTGAAATCTGCATCCTCTCCTACTTTTTTCCCATTATATTTATCGACACTGAAGAACTGGAGCTAATAACATGATGTGTATATCATCACATTTTAACTCCAGCTAGTATCCAGCTGGAGCATCTTGAGCTTCATCTTAAAAACTTAGTTATATATGAAGACCTTTCAAATAAAGGGAAACCTTATGGATCAAGCTCTGAAAAACAATCATAGAAGAAACTTGCCATTGATACTTTTCAACACACCTTTCTATAATTAATTCATTTAGTGACTACTGAGCTAACATAAAATCAGTCTCTGATTATACAGCCAAATGCAAACATGAGCAAATGTCCAACTTTCCACTGCTTAATTTCATTAAACATATTTTCCATTTAACAGTAGAAATGTCCCTGGGTCTCAGGTATTTCTAAATTCTGCAATTAGTGACTATTAAAACTCTCATGTATTAGCTGGATTTTAAAACCATCTTCAGCATTTCCCTACTGTTGTAGTACTGTCTAAGCTAACAGCAATGCTTCATGCTCTAATCCTGGTGCAATATGTGGTTAAGGAGCCATCCTCTCTTCTCTCATTTATAAGGGGCTGGAGGATAGCCTGTCCACATCTGACACATCCAGACCAGGCATTCAACTCCAGAGCCTCATGCCAAAGCATACGGTTAGCTTTCAGTTTCCTGCCAGCTCCAAGCTATTTCCAATGCAGTGCCCACTTCTTCTCTTAAGAATGAACTTTTCCCAAGGCCTTTTCTGTTCTGAAATTAATTTATTGACAGTCAGAAATTTCCTAAAGATTGCAAATAAAGATAGAAGTACAGTATTTTATAACTTAAACCTACCATAAAATATCATCAGAATTTCCTAAAACTAAGAAAATTAATTTACCTCACTCACATTTTAATGGAAGGTGTCCCTGTCCATGATAAGAGGGTTGGAACTAGATGATCTTTAGGGTCCCTTTCAACCAAAACCATTCTGTGATTCTATGATTCAAACGTTCTGACCTGCCCATATGTTGAATAGATAGATATAAAATAGATATAAAGACTTATCACAAAAACCTGGCAGTGGACAAGATAAGGAAGCATTTGACACAGACCACTACTGCATTTCATCATAGACTGCATCACAACCCAGCAAAAAAAAAAAAGATCCAGTCATCTTCCTGTCCACTAATGATACACACAGAAAAATTTGCAATTATCTGTGTGCCAAAGCATGACCTGTTGCTGTCAGTTGAAAAGATAAGCATATTCTTCAATTATGTCCTGCATTGTACAAATTAAACAGGAAAACTAATGAAACCTTTCATTAACCTCCCAGAAAGTACATGTCCTTCAAAACAATTACAATCTAAAGAAAAATTACCTATAGACCAATTTTGTACCCATTCTTTAAATCTAATATTCTTTTGCCAGACAACAGAACACAGACATTATACAGCAAATTCCAAGCCATATGTAACTCATAACTTGCGTGTGACCTTTCGTTGTGGCCAGCTGATGGTTCAGTCTCTGGCTGGGAGGGGACCACAGCAAGACATGGACATTGACAGGGGGCCAACTGCACCAGCCAATCTGATCAGGTGTTCACTGGAGAACCCAGGCTCTCTCTCAAGTACTTAGTGCACTAAGAAGCCACTGGAAGGGTTTGTTCTCTGGGCACACCACCAAGATAAGGATAAAGCTCAGCATTTGAAGGTGGAGGCAGTGAACTGCTGCAGCCCAACAAGGAGCACAAAAAAACCAGGAAGATACACACAGAAAGCAACCCCCTGTCTTTGGGCAAAAGAAAAGACAGCTTTGAATTCTCCCAACCCAATATCTAAACTATATAAAAATCGAAATTGTAATAGTCTGTGGAACTGGATTAATATTCAACCAATGTCATGCTTAGATAAAACATTTAATACCTTCCCTTAATCAGTCTTAATTTTTAGGTGTTATGGACAATCCAAATAGAAGGATATACTCTACTGGATATCAAAGTCTTAAAATGTGAACTAACAGTACCACCCCAAAAACATCTCGAAATTGGTAACATTCTATATTGTGAAAATTATGTCCCTGTAGTGCAGGAAAGACATAGGTAGGAGATAGAATACTTTCCCAACTAAAACAAAAATGCATAGAGAAATTCTGAGCTCAGAAAGTAGCCAGCTGGCACTGAGATTTCTTGCTCATTCCAACAGCTGGCTGAGATACTAGAGCAGATATAGAAACCTAATTATTAACTATCATTTAGAATAGTATTTACTGATCTATTTTTTCCTTTGGATAATACAGATATTATTTTATACTCAAAATCTATTCTTTGTTAGAACATAGTCTGTTTTCATTTTTCGATTGTTGAGCATATGAACTAAAATGATACTGTGTGTGAAAAAAGAAGTTTTGGTTTATGTTTGCATTTTTCTTTTCCATGGGCAGTAAAACCAAATAAAGTTGTGCTACTGACAATCCCATTGTCTTGCCACTGAAGGCAAGTTTGTGAATCTCAGGAGAGCCCAAATTTCCCACCAAGCTGCAGACTCATAAGGAGCTGTTAACATCAAATGCCAGAGCCAGGCCAGAAGTCTCTTTTAATTAATTTTTTTAAAGATAGTGAAAAGATAGTCCACAAGAGTGGGGACAAATTGTAGTGTCACAACTACCCAAAAAACAACAGAATCAAGAGTCAAATGACATCAAAAACGGTTAGTATACATGACTGTACCTTGGTCTATCATTTGGAAGATATAATTTATCAGTGCAAGCAGTGCAGCTTGTCTACTATATTTAGGGCTAAACCCAGATGGATTCAGTCAAGGAAATCTGAGGATTCTAGATGCCACCAGAGTCGCCTTGCGCACAAGCTTCCTTATAGCTTTCCCTAAAAAACAAAGAAATTCAAGACAAAAATGGTGAAAACTTTCCTCATCTAATGATAATTTTTCAAGCAGGAACAAAACTGCTGACCCTGTAAGCAAGAAAGCACCTTGTTCTCCCAATCACTTTCAATAATAGAAAAATACTTCCTCAGTGGACATTCCCAGACTTAGAAAAGTGAGCTACAAACTGTGGCCCAGATCTTTCTGGCTTCTATATTCACCTACTTCAGTGCAATTAGCTGAGATTCAAGAGAGTTTCCTCTCTCATTCTCATAATCCCAAAGAAGTAGAAACTAACTTTAGAATTACCAGCCCTGATCTAAGTCACTGAAATAATTAAGTACCTTGAAAATTCCTTAATGTGAAACCCATTATACAGCTGTTGAAAGGATTCAACTCAGATTAATCAATTTACCCTCCATCAATAGTTCAACAGAATGCCTGTTGAAGCAGTTTTAAGAAGCATTAGCTGCTTCAGTCAATAAAATTTAAAATGGAGCCCACAAAATCTCTCTACAGGATCTAGAGAACAGGTGCTCTTTCCCTTTTAAAGGCAGGATCTTCCTAATGAGAAAAAAAAAGTGATAAGGAAAAAAAATCACACAAGCATATAAATAAAATGCTCTATTTCACAGAAATAATCTGTATTTTCACCATCTGAATATAAGGAGAGGAAATTAAGGAACTGGATTTTATATTAATATTGGTATTCAAACCAAAGCAGTCTGAAGTAGCAGCTTCATTCCAGGTCTGTATAACATCAAAGAGAAAAACTCTGGACCCATGAAGAAATATCTTCTCCATTTTAATTTGCATTTTGCATTTTTCAAAAGCCTTTCTTTTCCAGGAGTTACATCAGAAAGGAAATACATGTAAGCACTAAGCAGGAAAAAAAGAATATTTATTATACATTCCAGGTTGATTTCTATGGTTATTTACACATGCTTATATTCCAATTTGCAGATCTCTGAAATTCAGAAAGATGAAGTGCTGTATCAAAGCAGTTCTTTTTATTAAGGCATCATGTGAATCTGGTCCAGACAGCAGCAATCCATTCAAGTTAGTTACTCAGGTGTGTATTTGCACGCACCACGCTCTCATGAGAGTTTTCTTTCTACTTATATTTGCACTTTTCAAAGCAGTACTTTCAATAAATAGCAAATCTGAATCAAGCCCACACTATTTCTTTGGTGGAAATGAGGCAAGTTCTCTGGGTATGTAAACATCACACCTCTAATACATAATTTCCAAAATCAGTGGAGGTGCAATGCATACACCAGCAAGGGACTGGTGTCCACCAGCACTTGCAGATTAAGTTTCAGCAGTGCAGAATTATCAGCCTGAGTCTGCAACCCATGAATTGTCAGCAAAGCAACATGGAGCAAGCCATGGCTTTGAATAACCAATCAGAGCACAGAGTATTCTCTAGGTAACCAAATTTAAGGACACTTCCCATCTCTCACATTGCACTTCCCTTAAAAAGGCAGAGCTCTACTAAACGAAATCCCACTCCTTATGACTTGCCTTGCAAGCTGGATGGCAAGTGGACATGAGGAATTACTAGCCAAGGGCAATTTCTAAGTGAAGCCATACAGGAATATACATGTACTTTAAGGACGACCCAAAAACCAACCAAAATTAATACCCTGCATAAATAAATGTTCTTGAAAAAGTAATGCAAGGGACACTGCAGAAACTGCTTTCAAGAGCTTGAATATTCTTGTCTGCTTTCTGGCTTAAGAATTTTAGATGCTCAATACTTTTTAAATGATATAATAGATTTTTCTTGACTCAAAACCAAATTAAGTTATTTCTAGATCATCTATGCCACCACTGGAAGAAGTAATATAACTATTTATTTACAGCAAACAATTATACAAGAACTCTGACAAGCCATATTCCTATTATTTCTCTGGAAGCCATTTGTTGAGGTTTTCCACATTTACATTCAAACCATCATCCGTTAATAAAGTCACTATATCCCTGATACCGAGTGAAAATCCAGACCAGGGACAATAATTGTCACTTAAATGCTGGCAGTGTGCTTATGAACATTTTGATTTCATAATCACCTTCAGAAAGTCTTCCTCAGTATTTTAATACTCAGAATGGTTACAAACTAGCCTTGCTTTCCATAAGGGCTCTCCATGCATTTTTAATGCATGCCACCAAAAGGCTATGTCCAAGAAAAAACAAACTCTCATTCTTTGCTCTCTCTCCTGTAATTACAAAACTATTTATAGCCAAAAAATCAATATAAAATGTCCCATGTTTATTAGAATGCAAAAGTATCTGCCATACTTTAATGCTATAATGCCATAATGACTGCTGGTCGTTTGTACATATCTTGCAACTTAGCATGTACTTCTTTAAAGTAAGTTAAAAATTAAGAATAAACCAAAAAAGCTCACATAACAATGAAAATCTCAACTGAAAATATCAGAAGATAAAATATCAGTGAATTCTGTCACTAAAATCACATTTATAAAAAGAGGGCATGATTAAAAACCATCTCCTGGATGTGTGGTTTTTATGTACTCATGCATCCAATGGCAACAAACAAATGTGAAATACCACGTGTTAAATTTGAGCATCCAGACCTATAAACTCAAAATGTATTTGCTGATCCACCCAGACCTTTCTAGGGTTTTTGCTTCACTCAAAAACCTTAGGAGATTGTCCCATGATTTTTTTTTTTTTTTAAGCATAGACTTGACATAAAGAAAAATTAATAACGGACCTAAAAAGACTTTAGCCTATTTAGTTACACAGTCAATAGGAACAATCCATTTTCTACTTATTAGAATAGAGGAATCCCAGTGAAATAAATTAACACTTACTCCATATTATAAGCAAAGAAGAGTTTTACTCTTCCTTTTACTTTGCTGTGACACGACTGATTTAAACTCTACTGGTTTTCAGTTTGTTTTGTTTTTTAGTACTATCTTGGGGAGTTGGATTTTTCATTGTTTGTTGAGCTGATGCAAATCTTCATCTTGATATCTTGCAAAGTTATGTACCACACACTTACAAACCTGTGTTTCCTGAACATCCTTATGGCTTTACCATTCTGCTTTACTATTCTGGTGGCTGCACAATGAGATTTACTGGGTGTCCAGTGACAGTGAGGAATTCAAACACTGAAATTGAGCTATTACAGATGGCTACCAGCTCATGGTCTCTACCAGCATCATTTAATGCCTCTCCAAGATTCAATTTCATCACTTAGTTATTATTTTTGGTCAAATCCCTGACAACTACGAGGAAGTTTTTGTTCACAGTGAGAGCAGAGATACCATTATTCACTGCCAGCATTTCACTCCACAGTGGGACATTATTACCTGCATACAGAAATGAAGGGGGTAGCATGTAAGGCTCTGGGAGAGCAAACAAACCTCTCATGACTTTTCTGGGAGGAAAAGGTAAAGGCTTCTTCAGAATATCCTGCTATCTGCAGGGAAAGGACTATGCCCCTCTATTGTACAGAGCACACAGGAAAAAAAATTTCTAGAAGAAATACCTTCTCTGTCTAGTTATTTCAATGTTCAAATACGTGTTTCCACATACTCATCAGGTAGACTATCTACATCTTGATGGACTTATAGTATGCAGCACTGTTTTTTGAAAATATTTCTAATCTGAAATCTAAAAGTTTCATTTTTGATATAGGCATGAGTTCAGCAGTAAGTTTCTTTGTATAAAACAAGCTCTGTTTTTCATTTATCCTGCTGACACAACAGCAGCCTGGGTGGGTAGGAGAACTACCTTACCTTCAAGCCAAGAAGCTTAAAGCCTTCAGAAGATCAGCAAAAGTCCACCTTCCCTTTTTGAGTAGCTCAATTATCAGAATATCTCTCTGTCTAGCTTGTCTTTCTTTTATCCTTGTAGCACTGCCAGCTACATGTCAGCATCATTAGAACTTTAAGATCCTTAGAGATTACCTAGCAGTAGTCCAGAATTTTCTGATTAGCCAAACAGCAACACTAAAAATGAGCAGACAAGCAGCAGCCTGGTAATTCTCTATGAGCAAATACTACCCTGTGTCAGAAACATACTACCATTTAGTAACACAGTGACAAACAATCAAACATGGATACAGACTTTTAAAAACTAATATTTTTTTAGCTATGAATTACTGATACCTTTGGGTGGTAAAACAATATAGAGAAATTAGTTCAGTCATTCAATATTTACCATCATCCTGGAAAAGAACAAGTGCCTTTTACCACCATTACTAGCATTTAACTACACATCACAATATATACCATAAACATAGATATTTTCTTGAAACTCATATTCTGCCACTCTCCCAATCCCTCCAGAGTCTTCAAGCCAAAAATACCTGTTCTTTTGATACAGCTCTAGCCTATGTGACCAATTTTTTATTCTGGGCTGAATCATTACAAAACCCAGCCGATTGGTTAAAAATAAAAAAAAGAATGCTGAATACCATAGCAACTGGCTTGCAGCCTTGCTAACATGCAGGAAGGATTTTTTTTTACTTGAACAAGAGCTACAAGTGAAAACACCAGGCCAAAATCAGGTCTGGCATAATATCAACAATGCAATAGAAACACAGAAATTACTTGACACCTCTCCAGTCTCCTCCCTGTAATGTCTTTTGTGCAGCAGCAAATCTTCTGGTTCTTATTAAAATACAGTTGAAACACCGAAAGAAAACATGTGCCATGGTATTGATCCTACATATACATCAATATGCAGCAGAACCTTTGCCAAAACAAATAGGATTGAATGGGGAAAAATCAAGTAATGGAAGCAGAACAGAGTTTGATCTTCAGTTTTAATTAATAGTCATATCACTCCATAACCAAAACAACTAAAAAGTTTCTAAAGGAACATTTCTAAATACAGATAATTTTAGTGATTTAGTGATCACTTTTACGGACATATCAAAGTAGTCACTTAATGTCAATACCCTCTAAGAATTGCATCAAATCCATAAGGAGTACATTTGAAGCAGCATATTGCTCTGGAATTACTGCAAGAGTATGTGTTCAGGGCAAGGTTTTGGCAGGGGGTTGGCTCTGTGGGTAGAGACCAGAAGCTGTCCTATGTTGGACAGACCCATTGCTGTCCCAAGCTGAGCCCACAAGTGACACTGGTGGCACTTCTATGATAACATATTTCGGAAAGGGTAAAGTAACCTGTTTGGCATCTGTGAGAGTGAAATGAGAAAACATGAGAGAACCAGCCCTGCAGATGCCGAGGTCACTGAAGAAGGAGCAAAGGCACCAGAGCAGAAATTTCATTGCAGCCAATAGAGAAGACTGTGACAATGCAGGTTGTCCTCCTGCAGCCAATGGAAGACCACAGTGGAGCAAATATCCACCCTGCAGCACATGGAGAACACCAAACCAGAGCATGAGGAGATGCCCTAAAGGAAACTGCAGCCCATGGAGAGCCCGGGCTGGAGCAGACTCCTGACAGGAGCCATGGCCCATGCAGGAAGCCCACACAGAAGCAGATTTTCAGGCAAGAACTGTAGCCTGTAGGAGCAGCACATTCCTGATGGACTGTAGCCCATGGAAAGGATTCTTACTGAAGCAGTGGAGAAGGACCTGTGTTGGAAAAGTTCATGAGGGACTGTACTCCTTGAGTGGGACCTCATGGTGGAGCATGGGAAGAGCATAAGGGGAAGGAGCAGCAGAGATTAAATGTTATAGACTGAGAGTAACTCATTCCCCATTCCCCCTGCTCTGATTAGAAGTGGCAGAAGGTGGCAGGAAATATAGGAAGGAAAGAGGGAAGTAGAGTGTGAGAAAAGAGAAGGGTGAGTGGAAAGTGGTTTTAGGTTTGATTTTTTTTTAATCACTAAATTTCTATATTTTTAATTAGCAATAAATTAATCTTTCTCTAGTCAAGTATGTTTTGGCTGTAACAGTAATTGGTGAGGGATGTCCTCTCCTTATCCTTTCATCTTACTTTCTTTCCTTGTGCTGCTGCAGATGGGGAGTGAGAGAGCAGCTTGCTGGCCACCTGGCAGCCAGCCAAGGTCACTCAACTACAGAGTTCTTGCATTTGGGGAAAAGAATAAATTTCTCCTCAGCAACTTAAGCTATGAAGTCTTTGCTTTGAAGCAGAAATAACCATCTGTTCTAGGTCAGCTCTAATAGGTTTTTACTGCATTGTACAGTGAAGAATCACAGCCCTGTCTCTTCTTCAACCATGTTTAGGGTGGTTTTACTCAGAAGACTATTTGCCAGCATTGAAAGATGCTCATTGAGTTTGGCTTTAAAGGCCAGTGGAAATGTTAGCTCTGTTCCTCTTTGTGCATCATTTAAGAGGTATTCAAAACCTCCTATGAAGTATTGTCAAGTGAAGAAAAGATACAATACCCACAGCACTGCTTTTAATATTAGGATCAATTTTTAAACTGAGTCAGAGTTAAGTCCATAACTGCACAGTATCAAATTGATTTACTTGTTCTATAAGCATAATTTCTGAACTTCTACTGGCACTATGCAGTGTTACAAGCCACCCACATCTATGAAAATCCATGTACTTTTTTGCTATTAAAATGAGAGGAAGAGCCTTACTTTGGGTTCCTAAAAATAGTAGCCTTGTTTTCTATCAAGGAAATAATGAACTATGGGTATTATACTATGTTTTCTGTATCTGACAATGGCCAAAAAATGTTTAAGATCTTTTAACACCCAAACTCATGCGGTCTTGCAGGAACTTTATATTCCCAAGAAACTCCTACATCAGAGACCACAGACCTTGAATCAAAAAAATACACTTTGGTTTTGGGAGGTGATTCCATCATACTGGTAAATTGTTTGACATGTTCTGTGCATGCTGAAAATGGGCATGTTTCTGTTTTGTCTCAGATCTCTGATGTATCATAATTCAGACGTGAAATCAGCCTAATTTTAACCATATATCTGTGCTTGATCTGTACATATCTCTAGATATGTCTGCATTTATTATATATATATATAGGATGAATACTGGCTTTGTCAAACACTCTCTCAGAAAGCATGTATGCCCTTTATTTTCCAAAAGATACTTTCTTTATTTCAAAGTCACACTTTATTTACTTCACATGCCACAAAACAGTGAAAAAATGGCTCATTTGACTCCACAAACAGTAGATGTCAAAAGCAGAAATAAGTAAAAACAGGACAAAGAGAACCCAAGAAACTTAGCAAAGCTATATTCAGAGTTTTAGTTGCCCTTGACTTTAAAATGTGTGCATTTCCACTACTTCCCTTGCTCATCAGATAAGAATGCTTGCTGGGATGATTACCACAGAGTGATCACTCCTACCCCTTTTTCATACTTTTAGAACAGGATTTTATGGTTAGCTTGTTTTGATTTACCTTTGTTTGGTTTACAAGGGATGAAGCAAGGAATTTTTTTTCACTTGAGCTGCTACCCAGGAATTCACATCACTTGCTTTATGAAAAAATATGAAATGGTACTCTGTGGTTACTATTACTCCTACAAGCACACATTTTCCAAGAAAGATCTATACATAAATGTACACTGGAAATACTGTCATGCTCCTGGAAGTATGGCCCTAGCAAGATTAGATTTGTTGAGTATTCTATTCAACTTATGTCAATGACAACCTATTCTGTTCCCTGAACTGTAAATTTTCTCTCAAGACTTTACAATCTTAAGTCAGAATCCAGAATGCAGAGGACATGCCAGATAAAAGGTTATTCATTCTGCATACTTAAATGTACATACTCGCTAGCTAGAAAAATGTGGATCAAGGGCAGTAACTTATTATAACAAAAAAGGTTAAACCCAAGGAGGACTGGAATACAAAACTGTCAGTGACCTCAGCTCTGAAACAACTCCTCCATGCTCAAATTGGCAGGAAATCCATGACAAAGATGCAGCAGAGATTCGGTGACTGAAGCACACAATGATAAGGTCTAAACTAGTGCTCAAGAGTAACCATCAGAACAATGGCTCCAGCTGTTTCCAAAACTTTGGGACAGGGCAGCACAAATGGCTCAGAAAGTCGAAGACAATGCCAAGATTCTGTTATCCTTCATTTGCCTAGCAGGAAGGCATCATTTGAGCCTAAATACTTCCACTGTTCTTATTACAATTTATTATGACAAAATTATTATTATGACAAAATAATTATTTAATAGTATTATCAGAAATTTTAAAACTAACTTGAACCACCAGTTTCTTTATTTTAAAAAAAAAGTAAATTGTTTAGGAATATATATTTGCATGTCAGACCAACTGACAGGTGTCTAGAAGCAACTCATTCATGTGAAGGAAACTCAGTGGTAACACTGTGGAAACTGCTCCTCCTATTATACAACACTGCTGATACATCACGGGCCCAGGAAAAAATTACAGAACTCTTAAACACAAAAGAAGGCATCTTAGCACAAGCACAGTACACTCATACAAAAAATAATCTCCATGATTACAATTCAGTCACAGAAAAACATCAAACCATTAAACAGATGTGAAGCATGCAGAGTCTTATGTTATTACGACCTTTTAATGTTGAGCCTCATTCTTTCCCATAACATTTAGATTTCTAAGTTCAACAGTGAGTCCACCATGGCAGTTCAAGGTGTTCTGCAAACTGAAGACGTTTGCTTGGTTAGTCTCAGAAGAAGCTGTGTTAAACCAGGAATTTAAAACAGACAAGTCTATCCAAACACCTTGTCAAATCCTCTGCATTACACACAAAATCAGCAGCCCTGCAGAAATATGTAATATCACTCACTCTGAGAAAGTTTTCGCCCTACTGTGAAAATAATAAACCACAGTACTGAAGTGAGGTAATTTGTCAAAGGGCATTTGTGGAATTTGTAGCTAAATAAGAACAAAGACTCTATTTTAGATCAGTGAAAATGTCTACATCTACACATGGGTCACTAATACAGAAGACAGAGTCAGTGTTACTTAATTCAGTTTTCTGTAGTCCAGTTAAAAATACAAATGAAACAGTGTGCGCAGTACAGTTAGTGCAGGAGATACAGAAAAAGGAGAAACAAAGAAAGAGACAAAAGGATTTACTTTTATTGTAGGTATTTAGGGTTTGTATTATCTCTGAGACATCTCAGACTAAAGAACAACACTCACAATGTGGACTGTCTATATGTAGCACTTCCTCTGAGACACAACTGTTTTGAAAAAATTTTATTCACTGCTTGTAAAGTGACAAAATACAATCAATAAAATGTAGACACCTGTATCACATTTGCTTTTTGTAAATTCCAAGGCCCACTGTCATAAGAGATTCCTGTAACCAGCCATCTGGGATGAAAACAAAAATAAGTGACAGGCATCCCTACCTCCCAGTCCATCTCCAGAACCAACCTCACAGACACTCTCCCCTTCCATATTGTCTTTAGGACACAGCAGAAAGCAAGATCTTCCTTGAGTGATTTGCTCAGGCTCCAGAAGGAAGCTGAATCCACCCACTCTGCAGCCAGCAGGTGATATCTCTCAAATGAAAACATAAAAACAAAGCTATTAAGCCATGTCCGGTATACAACAGATTCATTTGATTTCTCCCTTAAACATGCAACTTTTAAAGACTGTGTGTCAGTTAGTTCCACATCCAACATTGCAGCTCCTTAAATCAACACAGTCTCTTCACTGGGTATCTGAGCTCCTTTTCCCTTGTAAATTCAATGGTGATTCACAGTTCAAACCCTCCACCCAATATAAAGAGGTTACATCAGTCCAAATTGCAGGACTCTATTAAGGTGGAGAGCCTCAGCACAGATTCATGCTCGTTCACATGGCCTGACAGGACTAGGAGCTGAATATCTGTATATCTACATGATCAGCTCTTCTCTGGCACACTGTGAGTATTGTGAAACTAAATTACCCGCAGTTTGCAAACAACTACACAGACTGAAAACACACAATTCATGTGGGTTCTCTTTCTTACAACTTCTAGGGTTATTTTAAATATAGGTAGAGAGACAGCATCTCAGTTTAGCAATGGATTTGATTTGCAGATAAGTATAAAGGGAAAGTGTAAAGATGGGTGTAGACAAAAGAATAAATCCACCTCATTTAAGAGAAGAACAATAAGGGAGGAAAATTTCTTACCCTTAAATTGAGCCTAAATATCTTATTGTTTTGCTATTACTGTTCTGTGTAGCTAGTTTTTACCAGCACCTTCTCCTTCTGAATAAAACAGAAATAACTGTCAATTAATTAAAATAACTACTAAGGAGTCAGGAAACATCCTCATATTAGTGCCTTTGAGAGGTAAAAACAGACAAAAGGCAATCAGAACACCATGGAGTTACTAGATTAGCTTTGCAGCAAGTGGAGAACTGTGTCAGGATGTGTCAGATGCTCATGATCTAGACAGCAAAGCAAGAATGAGTTCCAACACTCATCTAAGTGTAAGATCTGCAGTATGACTATTTTTAAAACAAAGGAAAATAGAAACCAAAATGCATCCAAAAACAGCTCTCTGCCACAAATGAACTTAGGCCAAGAACAGAAAACACAAGGAGAGAACAATGATCAAGTATATGAATGATGTGATACATGAAACTGTTAAGGTATCATTAGTAACTTTGAGCTTGTCAGGCAGCAATGTATTAGCTGTTTCCTTGCCAGTTTCAAATGAGCAAATGACAACTAATTTCTATTTGCAAGTCTATGGGCTTCTCTTTTGCTTTTCCATGTCACTAGGAAAGCATTCAAACTGTCCCATGTGACTGTGTCTTATTGAAGGTGTGGAAAAGGGAAAAATATTGTATTAACATAAATTGCCCTGCATTCAACACACATTCCCTTCTTCAACTTCCTATCATAAGAAAACAATAAATACTATAAACAAATCTGTATTCAGACATCAGGTAAAAGAAAATCAACAGTTCAAGTCATTTTGTGGACAAAAAGAAGAGCATACCTAGAAGTCTCACATCAGATGAACTCTATTTCTTCAGCTTCTTCAAGCATCTCTCTTGGCATCTGCACGTTTTTGTTGATTTTCTGCTGGTTGAGCCAGTGTAGGTGTATGCCATGTAACACAACATGCATGGCACTGTAAAACACTGAGCAGAATTCCAGTGGAGTGAAAACTGTAGTACAGCCACCTTATGCAGCTGATGCCTTGTCTTAAACTTTAATCAGCAATTCAGTGTTCTTCCAAACCCACCTGCATGTTTTTCAGAAGGTGGGCTACTGCAGTTTTCCAAAGAGTGGAGACTCAGAAAAGATCCACCATAATTCTGATTTTTAGTGATCTGCTTCAAAAATTTGGTAAAAAAAAAAAATCCAGACTCCATATATTAGAAATTTTAAAATACTTACCAAATAAATAAATGGGATAAAACAGTAATAGTATCAAGCTTTGGCTGAGTATTTACATCTGAAATATGTATGGTCCAAATGCTGATTTAGGATACTCAGAAGAACATTAACCATCATAGTTCCTGTTTATAAAAGCAAATGCCCTCAAGCAGTGAATATTGGATTCCCATGATCAAAGTTCTACTGTCAATGTCACAGGATTTTACTACTTTTTCTAGACAAATAGATCTGATGAACAATTAACCATAATTTTAAAAAGTCAACCACAGCCCTCCAAATGTAAGAACTTTCTTGTAAGTTTGCTTTTGGAAAGATCACCTTATTCTGCTCAGGTCTGGGTTTTTATGATGAATGCTACACTCCTCCTGCACAGTAATACAGAAACATGTTTGTATAAAATAACTGACCATAGGACATAGGACTTTGGGCACTGTCTAGAAACTAAACATTACATTTTTACCTCGGCCTTATGCCTGCATTTGTGAAGAAAAAATAATCTGTGCCCAGGATAAATGCCTACTCCTACAACTACTTAGATACAGCTGTTGCACAACCTAATGTGTTCACTTGTCTGTAAACAAAAACGTGTGTCCTTATGAAAAATCCATCAAGTGTCCTATCCATTCTTGTCTTATACTGATTAACTAAATGAAATCTGCATGCCTTTATTAAAACCTGTAGCTGTAGAAAGCACTAAATTTCAAGGCAGTCAATGCATAAGGGTTGATAACTAAAATTCAGTATCAGCATTGAAAAATACAAGTATTTCAGTGCAAGATTACTAAGACAGCAACTAGAACCAAAGTCTCTGCTGCCTAGTTAGAAAATTACTACTATTATTCTTATAAACTGAGATTAAAAGAAGATAAACAGAAGAAAATCTGGTTTTAGATCATTTATTATTTTACATACATTTAATTGTGAAACAAATTACTTGTTCTTTATTACATGCTTGCTGTCTCTTCCCACTTGGCATCTACACCAATATTGCTTTTAATAGCATTTCACTCATAGTTGAACCTTTCGGGGGTGAGAGGGGAGGCACTGTTAGTAGATATGAAACTCCCTATTGTTCTGTTCTCTGACTATGAAAACTTTTAATTAAAAACTGAAAGCAAAAGCATGCAACAGCACTGAAATCTAGAGCTGCTCAAATGTAATCACAGCAATGGAGTAACCACAGAGGTGGAATTCTTTGTAAAGAACTACTTCATGCTTGGCTGTGTGTTTGCCCCTTATACAACAGAGAGAAAAACCTGAAATGTTTCAAGTCAATCCTTTCACAAAGGAAAAATTCCACAGTAGAAAATCAAGAGAAGCACAGAAGAATGAGGTATGTGTGAAGTTGTTTTAAAACAGAAGGCAGCAACAATTTTGATACTTTAAAATTACACAGCATTTGAAACCCACATTACAGGACTCTTTTGGTCACATAGTTTCAGTGTTTGGAAGTTTCTTGATCATCTTGCTCATTCAAGTCCTTCTCCCTACCAAGATCATTCACTATGTCCCATTTTCCACCATCAAAACAGAATAAAGCCACATGCGACCCAACTGTCATTTGGTCCTATCATCTGGTCCTTAATGAAAATGCTATCTTGAGACGGGGGGAAAAAAAAATGAACATGTTTACTTGAGTCTTAGGGAAGATATTTTTGGTGTTGAGTGAACTAAATACAGAAGGAAGCTCAGGAAGTCTCTCCATAAGATCAGTTGTTCACAACTTCTACCTCAGTGTTCTTCACAGAGCCATCCACATCAGAGCAAGGCAGTGGGTGGCAGAAAGAGGAAGTCAGGAATGTTTAACTACTTGCATGACTTACATTTTTTCTCTCGGAGTGGTTAAAAAAGCCTCAGTGCTGTTTTAACCCAAGCCAAGGGGTTATGTCGCCAAGCAGATGTGCAGAAGAAAGAGCAACAGATAATTACTGTCATTAGTCGCCTTGTTCAGACCAGAGCCTGGCTCCAAGTGCTGTACAGTGGGGTGCAGAGAAATCGCATATGCATCCAAGAAAGCCCAATCAAATATAAATGACTTGCAGTCCCTTGATCTTTCTGAAATGATGTGGTTTGCCCTCCAGCTGCAGATATTGCATTTTGCAGCATTAATCCCCACTAATGTAATATAATACTACCACTGGAGTATATGTACATTTTGATAACAATATATGAAGAAGCACAAATTGTGTTACAAAAATCAGAGTATGATAAGAATATTTATATTTGCACACGTTAAACCTTCGGGGAACTTGACAAGTTTAATTCTCCAACTAAAGTCGGAAAGACCACAGTTTTCCACATTTCAAATCAAGTGCTGAGATAACAAACATGCCAGAATTAAAATGCAAAGGTAAGACTCAAGTTACAGACCCACAGAATCTTTGAATGGTATGGATTGGAAGGGAACTTGAAGACCATCCAGTTCCAACTACTTGCCACGGCCAGGGATATCTTCTACTAGACCAGGTTGCTCAGGGCCCTATCCCTGTCTTTGAATGCTCCCAAGGGATAAGGCAGCCACAACTTCCAGGGGCAACCTGTTTTAGTGTCTCATCACCCCCACAGAGAATAATTTCTTCCTAATATTCAACCTAAACCTCCCCTGTTTCATTTTAAGGCCTTTACCCCTTGTCCTGTCAGTATATAGCCTTGCTAGAAGGCCCTCTCTAGCTCCCTTGCAGCCCTCTTCCAGTACTGGAAGGACACAGTGAGGTCAGCCCAGAGCCTTCTTTTTTCCAGACTGAACAACCTCAATTTTCTCAGCCTCTCCTCAGAGGAGAGGTGCTCCAGCCCTCTGAACATCTTTGGGCCTAAGTCACCACAGCAGCACACTTCTCTGCTAACTCAAAGACCCCAGTAGTCTCAAATACATGTTGTGGGTGCACCTTTTCAAACAGAATTTTTCACAACGGATTCCTACATAAGCCCAAACTTCTAAGCTGCCACTAGACAAACGTTTCTCAGGTGTACACAGTCAACTCCTGCTCATAAATCCCAGAGGGTGGTGCCATATCTTCTTCTGAAAAGGTTATGTTTCTCAAAGTTTACCACCAAATGGATCTACAGTGAATTATCAGTGACTTCTCTTTAGTAGTCCTGTATCTCTGTAGGCAGCCAACCTCACACAAGGAGTCCTGCTAAGCTAGTTATTTTTGCTTTCTCTTCATTTTACTCATTTGTTGTAGGAATTTATTCAAAGCTAATGAATCAGTCCAAAATTCTTCATACATATTTCAGTGTTTTTTAAGAAAGAGATCTACATTTTAGAAATGGGCATAAATCTTGTATTCAGTCAGGCATGACCATGCTTGAGTTGTCCTGCAGTAATACACTAACAACAAGCCTCCCTGACTAGCAGACTTGATAATCGTAATTCCTTCCTAACAAGGCTTTCAGTGAGACTTTATTATTCTGAGAAAGTCTAAGTTTAATTGATTCACAGTATTTCACGACAACGTTGCATTTTTTGAGGTATCTCCATATGGAAATCTCAGTGAAGTCAAAAGGAAGTTTGTTATAGACACAGGCATTTTAAAAACTGACAAAATCCTCACTTTCCAATACATTAAATAAGCTGCCACTCAAAATTTTGCAAAATATGGTCAAGTGCTAAGCAGTTTGCCGTGAACAGCCATGAAAGGAGATTTGAGTATTTTAATCCTGCAAAACACAGTTCAGGGAGGGGACAAAGATCATTACCAACAGATGAATTTCACAACTTCATTCTTCAAAAACATCCATCTGAATTGGCAAGAGGAGTGATTTCTGAGGTACTTCATTTCCACACACATTTTCCTAAATAAAGTTTATATTTCAAATCCTTACCTGTTTTACTCACCAAACTGGTTTGTGCTCCCATCACACAGTACTTCGCTTTACAACTGCTTTTCTTTACATACATGTTGTGACCACTGTAAGAAAGTTACTTCATGCACTAATGTGCAAAAGGTTTGGCAATTCAGACATTGTTTTAGCAGAACAGAGTACCACAAAACCTTTGCCACATTAGTGCCTTGCAGGCCAGTGCCATAAGGTACAGTGTGGGCTGTGCACTGGAAAACAATTCCCATCAAGCTAACACAATATTCTCTGTTATCTTAGAAAAACGATCATGCAATTTGGTTCCTCTGCTAATAGCAGAAACAGTAGCTATGACACGTGCAGAAACAGCGGAGGCCAAGATAGTGTTTTTCAAAGCCACCTGATGATGTTGATAGTGATCTGGAAATAAACTACATATTATGGTTTCTGTTCTAGGCATATGAATTCAATAACAGAGGGCAGGATATTATATCAGAAGTATTTCCTTTAAAGATGTGTCTAAGAAGCCAATTTCTCCAACTCGAGAGTTACTACATAGTCAGTAGGAATCTGTGCATTGCTGCCAAGATTCATGAAAGAGTCAATTTGACATTTACACAAATTGATTTCTGCACACAGTTAAGCTCTACTGCTGTTACCAACACAAAAGCAAAACCCAATGTGACAACCTGCAAAGAAAACCATAAAAACACCCTCAGAACATATCTCCTTGATAAGGTGAATTTTCAGTTCAGTCTAAATATAGTCTTCAGTTTAAAAAAATCATCTGCTTCACATTAGAGACGATGGTAATAAAACAGCAGGATTCTTCTATTTCTTGTAGGACTGCCTGTTCCCAAAAAAGAGAAGCTATATCTTATTTTGAAACCTACATTCCTACTGCAATTAGCAATGGCTATAAAAGCATACAGTAAAAAACAGACTAATCAAGACCGATCAAAACATGATTGGATAGGAACTATACAGGAAATCTGAATTAAAAAATAAAGTCAGAACAAGAAAGAACAAGTGAAATAAAAAATCCACTGTTTTTATTATTGGCATAGTTTTACTTAGCAGTTTGCAGCACAAAACCAATTTGCTTTCCTTAAGTTTTAGCTGAAGGTCTAAATGAAGCATGCATTACATACAGAGTATCTTCTCATTTGTTTTAACATTAATTTTCAAGACAGTGTTGAAAAGCTGAATTTATACGCAGCTGTAGATTTTATAACCAACCAAGAGAAATTTAGTGTGTATGCTAGAGCAACTGTGGAAATCAATTCTTAATCTATGACCTTGCTTACTACAGCTTGAAGTCTTGCAATAAATAAATGCCTTGAGCCACACATAAGAAACATTTGGTGAATCAGAGACAAATAACACAAATCTATATGTGTATATTAGTATTATAAAGGTCATATAAAATACAATACAGGTTTTTTTCTTGCTCTAACATAATAATGTTTGAAAGGCAAGACCCAGTAATTGCCTGCATTAATATCCAGGTGGTGAACAGTCACTAGAACCCATTTTCTTTTCAAATTACAGTGTTCATCCTTTTAGACAACTTCTTGTAGCCCATCTTTTTTTTAGTTTGGAAGATGCTAGAAAGCTTAGAAATCTTTGAAATTATCTACTTTCTTTGTCCTAGCATATGAAAAGTCTTTCTTTAAATCACATTTAAGCTTCCTTGTGAACATTGTGCAGTGTTTCATCACTAACAACAGGAAAACAAATGCCAGAGCTCATGTGTTAACCTGCACTTAGTCATAATTACCCTCTTTTATAAGCTGAATCTCTCAAATCCTTACCCCATATGTTATTACTTATTTCTCACTGGAGTATATGCTAAAAGAAAATAAAACGTATAGTAATGCCTCGTTATAAATATAGCATCATTAAAATTCACAAAAAAATCCTGTAAACAAATCTGTACCTCCTTCAAAACACACCTTCCATTCTTGATGTATTTGATTGACTGAAGATTTTAAAATCAAGTAGTACAACACAGAGCTAGTTCAGCTAATTTCCCTCTCTTGATTGTCTCCTTCCTGAAACACTGAAATTCAAATGTGACTGTGACTGACAGTCCTTTTGAGATTAGCATGGCATTATTAGTTTGCACAGCAGGTGACCAAAGTAACTGCTGGAAAGGTTTCCCTTATTTTAACCCTGAAGGATGTAATCTAATATGAAAAGAAAGAATTTGGAAGCTCACAATTACGCTTGAATTGGAATTGTACAAAGAAACCAAAGCAGAAAGAAGACATGTTTCCTTTAAGTAAGAGTTGCAGCTAAGGTAGATCATTAAGTGCTTTCTAATGTTACATTTTCACTGATCCTGCAGCACTTGATATTCAGAAGAAAAGCTAGGCTTACACTGAAATTATCAGGCTCATCCTACTTTGTGCTACCTGTGAGCATAGGCACACCTAATTAAGATCCTCAAACAACTCAGGAGACTTTTGAACTTCTGTCCTCAATGTATGGATTTATTCTAATCTAAGGGCAAGTTTTACAAATAAGATGCCAAGCACATATTAGTCAGAACTGATGCCTGGAAACAGAGAAACTTTCCAGAGCAACACAATTGTTTTCATACTGAAAACTAAGCTGTCTTTAACCCTACCCCAGAAGAGACTACTCTTACCAACAGCTAAGAAGAGCAGGAAGAAATACAATCTCATGCATGCTTTTCTCAAAAGCACCAATTTTTGCTTGGCAATGACCTTTCTAATACCTAGCTGTTGGGACCCTGGAAGGTGAGAATTTTAGGCTTTCTGAGCTGACAGGCACTGACCCTCAGGAAAACACTACATCTGGCCTGAGGCCGTGGAATAGGCTTCCAAAATTGATAGCACTGGGATTATGGGTGTGTAGTTTGGATAGAAGTGTGTGATATCACACAGTGGAAAATTTAGAGTTTAAGGTTTTAGACTATAGTAATATATATAAAGCAAGATGGAGGATTTAGGGTGTAGGCTAAGTTCTTCTTTTTAACCTTCTTCATGGGTTTGGGTGCTATCTTGTAATCAGGTAGAAAAATCCACATTGCGGACCATAGGTAGTTGGTTATTGGGTTAAAAGTAAAAATAATTTAGGTGTCATTTCATAATTGGACAATTTGTGCTTAAAAGACCTTGTAAAGAGACAGAAACAGAGCCATTTTTCACCTTGTTAACTAGAAGTCACAACTTGTGAGACTGTACGGACAGAGAGTTCTGTAATTTTGAATATTTGCCTGGGTTTTGGTTGGGGGCAGGAGTCCCTTCCTCATTAGTTTTTTAACACATTGATTCTACTGAATTGCTAACCCTCAGAAATGAGTCCAAACAAGAACTGCGCCTCTCAAGCATGTAATCTCGCCTCTAACAGAAGAAAAGAAGATAACAAACCCTCACCTAGCTAGAGTGACACTCGCATTCCAAACTGAAGCCCCTCAGGTAACAGAGGTATGCTGCAGATATGAAAGCACATTCAGTTCTCAACTTCCCAAATATTTTGTGAATGACACTAACCAGAGCCCTCCACGCTGGTTTGTGGGAATGGGCACTGTCATCAGAGCTGCAGAAGTGGGGAAGCCCACAGAGCCTTCCTGGGCAGCCCCTCACTAACCTGTGACCCTCAGCACCGAGCACCAGTTATTCCCAATGTCCTACCCAGCTCCACCTGCCATGTCCTATCAGGCATTTGAAATTAGTTTGCAGGGTACAGTCTTAAAGGCAGGTTGTTCTAACTGCAGGAGAGTCGCTTGGTGTATTAATTTGCATTGGCAGAAACTACTTCCCCACTAACAAAGCAACAAATTTACATTACAATGTGGAGCTGTTTATAACTAATGACCCTTACAAAACAAGATAAGATTTAATATTTGGGAAACAAAGCAAAGAATTCACTGGTGACTTTGTATCAGCATAAATGACTAATTACTTTAATCAGGAGGCTCAAAAGATAATGAACTTGATTTATTATAAACACAGGGGCTTGCCCTCTTATAAAAATTACTTGCTCTGCAGTTCAGGGCACATATTGATTTATGGAACTACTTGCAATTCTCTTATTCTTAAATTTAAATAATGGGTGGAAATGAATTAAAAGTAAACTAAAAAATACACTTTCCCAATATAATTTTACTCAATTCCACAGCAATATTCACACATTATGCATAATCCAGTATTTCACTAAAAGTAAAAATATAAAACGATTTTGAAAAACATGCAGTGAGTAAAAGATTCATTTGGTCAAGATTACAGAAAGAGTGAATATTTTTGGCTTTCTCCTACATGACCCCTCATTATTTAGTGATACCTGACATCTGTTGCTGAGACCAGCTGAACTCAATTCAAATCCAGTTTAGCTAGGAATAACTGACAGAGTCATAAAAAATCTCTGAGGATAGATTATGAATCAGTTATGGCTTAGAATTCCATCAGAGAGAGAGAGAGAGAGAGAGAGACTGAGGCTGCCTGGAATGTGGTAGTAGACAAGAAAATAACATCTTTGCAGAAAAGCCACTTTGGAGAGCACTTTACTCTGTCCTGATCCCCGCATCACCAGTCCTTTACCTCACTAAAGGGCCATTTGTGGACAGAGAGAGCACTTATGGCATGTCAGGTCCCGATGACAAGGCTTACAGATTTACTGCATTACATTCAAACTACACAACACAGTGACAAATTTTACTGCACATATCTCTTAAATAAATATAAAACCATTCATGTCGAATCCACTCACATTAAGATTAAAACGCTTAGGACTCTGTCACCCATGTGAAGCCCTCTAAGTTTCTCCAAGGGTGACTGCCATGAATTTTCTCTTTCTGTATATTTATGTTGTAGGTTTTTGAGGAACTCTCATGTGCATTTCTGTATGTTTTGCTGAAATGTTTTCACAGCTCACTGGTAACCAGCAAAGTTCTCTGGCTTAAGTTTTTTGGAGTAATCACTGGAGTGCCAGGTTATTTAAGGCCACTGTCACACAAGTGAGTATGAGTACAGTTGCTCAGTTATTACAGAGATTATTATTATTATTGCATTGTTATTTGCAGAAAATAAGGATGAAGGGCAACGTAAGAATATTTTCAGTGTGAAGATTGTTTTCAGAGACTGGGTGATCTACATTCTACTCTGGTGCTCAGCTAAAACAAACCATATTCCTCAGGGCACTGCAACAAATGGATTACCATAAAATAAAGACACTTGGCAGCCAGGTTCCTATTACAGCTGCTTCTTGTACTGACCAGTCATCATGACCTCATGTTCCCCCTGTTTTAATATATCCTCACAGTCTTTTTCTTGTCTCATACTTAACACTACATTCCTCTGGGCAGAAAGCATCTCCCTCTGTGTTTATGGAACCAGCTGCACCTAGTGACCCAGTGCTATCACAGTTTAAATAACAAGAAAGATATGCATCTAATACTGATTTAGGGCAGAGATGATAATCAAATGTGTTGATTAAATCTCTGCATTATCAAAGTCCATGGACATTTTTATTCTTGAGGTTAGGGTTTTTCATGGTTGGTACAAAGAAGGAAGAAGAACCTTTTTCAAAGAAAAAAGCTTTAGTCACCCATCAGTCCTGACACCTTGCAATTATCACCATAACCACATTGAATGTGAGTAAGAGTAGCATTTTCACTGGCAATTCTGTCAAATAATCTCTTATTTATCTCCAGCATTTCTACCAAGCCTGGTCATAGAGAAAGGAAATCCCAGAATTCAGACTGGAATTCTGCAGTTTGAAGGACACTCATCACAAATGACTAGAAGATACCTGATTTGGTCCATGAAGGGCACACAGGGGACTCTGCAATATTCTGTAGCCACTCACTGATGATCAGATACCAAACCACACCTCTGCAAAGCTGCAGAAAACCACCTGCTACTGCAGTAATTACAATAGAGACCAGGAGGTATGGGATACATACCAATGGAACACAGAGTTTCATCAGGCTTGGGCAGCCCAGTTAGCTCTGATAGCCTGTGGGAAGTCTGGGAGATGCTTATCCAATGTTACATGACAATCATGGTTGTCTGAAACTGCATACATAATTTTTAAGGACCATAGATTAAGATAGTTTATTTTCTTTGTTAGATTTTTAACTCATATAAATGCCTTACACATAAAGGTGCCCTCTTTCTATGAAGTGAACCATCTGGAGTTCTTTTTTCTTTTAATCCACAGTGTTAGAGGTCAGGTGGAAAACAAGCATCCAGGGGAGGATTTGGAACAACTAAAAAGGAATGAGAACTATGAATTAAAAAAGAATTAATACAAAAGAGGAATTCTCATTCACAAAGTGAAGTTCCATTATTTTACTCAAAAGAATCCCATTAATTATTAAATACATATTTGCTGGTTAAATCTGGGTTAATGCACTGATTTTGGCCAGGGTAATTTTCTTTACAGTGGCTATTATATGGCTTTCTTTTGGATTTGTGCTGAACACAGGGTTTGACAACATAGAAATGTTTTTGTTATTGCTGTGCAGCACTTACACAAAGCCAGGGCCTTTTCTGCTTTTGGTATATGGCCAGGCTGGCAAGGACGTGGGGGGTGCATGAGAAGTTGAGAGGAGACACACCAGGACAGGTGACCCAAACTGACCAAAGGGATATCCCAGACCACGTGACATCATGCTCAGTACATAAAATGGGGAGGAAAAAGGAGGAAGGGGGGGACATTTGGAGTTACTATGTTTGTCTTCCCAAGTTACTGTTACACATCACGGGCCCTGCTCTCCTGGAGATGGCTGAACACCTGCCTGCCCATGGGAAGCAGTGAGTTAATTCCTTGTTTTGCTTTGCTTGTGTGCATGACTTTTTCTTTCCCTATTAAAGTGTCTTTATCTCATCTCATGAGTTTTCCAGCTTTTATTCTTTGAATTCTTTCTCAGATCTTGCTGGTGGGAGAGTGAGCCAGCAGCTGCCTGGGGTTTGGCTGCCAGAGGGGGTGAAACCACAACAGTTCTATACAGAACTACTATGGCAGTGAGAGTGGTGCTACAGAGCAACATTTACTAGCATCCTGAAGACTGTCCCAACCTGTAAAACTGTCTTCATTGTGTTTTTTCAGAAGGAAACGTTTTGAACAAAAAATTTATGTAAAGCTTGTATTTTAAAAGGTACTTCTGTTATTGCAGCATTAAGACTGGAAACTCACTCTCCCAGGCATTTATTTCGTAACAATCATTTAATTTCATATTTGGTTATGTTTGACAACTCTCATGGGGAGCTAAACATTCTGCTCTGCCACTACTGTGATTTCTGAGACAAAAAATATGAAACAACTTTGAAAATGATAGATCAGGTTCACTGGCAGGCTTGTTCTGCTGAGCTCAGCAAGAGGGAAAGGCTGCCTGGTATCAGTCACTCCTAGGGGCTATTCTGACTTGCACTTGCTGGCAAAAGTCCTTCAAGGACCATCTGCCAGCAAAAACGCAGGGGTAGGGGGGGTGGAAATCATTCATGTGCACACTCAGGTACTGCCAAGTTCTCCCCCGTCCTCAAAAACTTCAAACAGTAGAAGCTACCACAAAGCAATATTTAAGATGTCAGTATGCCAGTTTTTTCTTCTGTATAGTGCTCAAAATAGAAGCACTTCAGCAGAAGAGACAAAGAGAGGCTACATAGAAAAAGAAGAAAACCGAACAGATAAAAGAATTTATCTTTTATAAATTTATCTTTTATCTTCAAAATGTCTTCAAATATTATGCTTCTTGTCACAAAACCACGGTCAGCATAATCAAGCACTGCAGGATAACTATACTGAAAAATACATCTCAAAAGGCTCATTGGAAAGACAGGGGGACACATCAAATATACACAACAGATGTTTGCACACTAAGCTCATATCCTCAAAATTGCTGATACAGGTCTATTTTTTTAACTTATTGCTATAAAAACACATGACAATCCCAAAGCATTCAAAATAGAAGTGCATAGCAGAGCCGCTTATGTTCCAATAAGAGAACATTGTCTCCCTCAATCAGATTTAAAGAGGTAGATCAAAGAGAAAACATTTAAAATTAAATGTAAAACCTTATTCTGATTCGAGAAAAAAAGATCATATACTAAAAATACGTAGATACATAACCTTTATATATATGTACATATATACATATTGCAAAGTTAGAGATTAATTGACTTAGCCTGTCCTGTTATGTGTACCCATTCCATGCTCCCAATTTTATTTTTCTGTAAATGCACCCTCTAAGGCATCAGCTTGTATAGAAGGGCAACAGCTGTTCAGCTCTTGGCATGATTAGGATTTTCTCCCTCTATGGTATTGGACAAAGACTATGGTGATCATAAATGAGCACACCCTACAGTTTTACTTTTAAAGACTTCTCTTCCTTCCCACCATGCATCTCTGTCTTTATCCCACTATTCATCACATACTTTTAAGTGACATCTAACATTTAGATTATACTTGGTCTTAGACACAGCCCATGGAAACCTTCACTTGAAATTGGCAAAACTGACCTCACAGTGAAATGTTTGGTTTCACATCACAGTGCTCTCTGCCCTCTAGCACAGCACCAGACCTTATAAAAGAGTGAGCAACAACAGAGGTTTTCCCTATCATCAAATCTTCAGTTTAGGTTTTATGTTTACTCGGCTCATGGAAAGAAAGAAAGAAAAAGGTTTACTTGGCTGTCCAGATGAAGCACAGTGTAACTGGTGACACACTGTCTCTAGACAATGTAAAACAAGTTTCTCTTCTGCAAGGAAAATTCTAAGCTAACCTGTAAGCTCCAGCCAGGTGAGAAGTAGATCTCCTTCCTGACACCATTTAGAAATCTCTCCAGGATGGAAGAGGCTTTAGGTTTGTTTTACGATGGCTTTTCCTGATTTGCTGGTATCAGATACTCCTCCACTCCCATTTCCATGCAGTTCTACAGCCAACTGCCTGAAACATCAGTTCAGCTGTTTCTTTTGCACACTGATACTACAAAACTCATCCTGTGAACAGAGAAGACGTTTGCTGTATCTAACTAACACAGTAGCATTTTCTTCATTCCTGTCCTGTTCCTGTGAAGGGAAGTCAAGGGCAGGATCAATGTGTGGAATAGATCTCTATGACAAAGCCTCATCTCTAAGCAGTTTCAGCACACTCTGAAACCAAGAGAGTTTCCTACGTAACCAAGTTAATAGCATCAGCAAAAGAGTATAAATATTAGAAAGAAAAACACTATCATTAGAAAGGTACTAAAAAATAATTATCTCTATCAGTATGAAACCAGCAGCACCACAGATTAAATATGCTATTACTTGCAGGCAAGGCTCAACTCAATTTGCTTCCCAGCTTCCTTTACTTTGTGAAGTGCTCAGCTCAAAATCAGCATGAGATTTGCTCAGAACTTGTGTCAGATTCCAGTCCAAGTTACAAGAAAACACACACTTGCACCACCCCCAGCAAAGAAGATTACTCCATACAAGAAATCCCTATACACTCACTAACAGGTTCAAGGGTAGAAGCAGCAAGTTCACAGTGCACTTATCACAGTCCCTGCACTGTCTGCTGTAAACCCAGGAAAGGCAAAGCATACAGGCCATAACATCAATTTTCTTCTGCATAAGCACTTAGCCAAGAGGACATTTGATAGGGAGGAAGATGCAGAAGAAAGCAGGGAGAGGGAAGGAAGCAGCAGCATCAGCATTTATCTAGCACCACCCACCCTACAGGGCCCCCAAAGGTCTCCCAGTGTCCTCTCCACCACTGGGGACAGCACAACCCATCAGCCACCAGGCAGGAGGGGGGCAGGAGACAACACTGAATCAATTACTGCCAAACAGACCTTCAAACTGCTCCCAACCATTCAGAACTTGGCAGCCAAACCTCAATTAAAAGAAACAAAAAATAATACCTACCTAAAATCCTAAGAGAAACACAACCCCAAAAACCTATTTACAATTAAAGTTTCCTTTCCAATTACACATCAAATTCTTCTGAATGTTTTTTCATAGTTCTAGAGGTTAAAGAATACTGTCCCATTGTGCTCTACCTGATATAAAGAGGCAGCCTTTACTCCAGCACTCTTACAAAATTAAGTAAACTAGCACAGAGACTCCTTCCTCACAAACCAACAATGTTGGTGTAAACACTAGGGGGAAAAAAACCCTCAAAATTTAAAAAAAAAAAAAATTAAAAAAGCAATTGCTATGCAGAATAAATGTAACTCTTATATTTTCTCCACTGCTTCCATCATAAAGAATAAATCAACCTCTCCCAATCTGGTCACAAACTGCCAGAATATATTTTTTCATTCTCTCCTACTTTATTTTCAAATTAAGCTCTTTTTCTTTTGACAAACCACAGAGCAATATAAATGGCACAAGGTCATTCAGCACTTAACACAGATAGGATCTGATAGATTGTTACAGCAAAACCTCTAAATTCCAGCTAACAACTCAGCTTGTAAATTCAAATCAATTTCCTGGGATTTTAATCACTGGGGTTTTTCTCATTACAGATTAATAAAAATTAAGGGATTGATTAAAATGTAAGTGCTGTTTAAGATGCATCTGTCCTTTAAAACAAATTAAGTTCTCTTTTTCCTGAAGCATGTTCTTAAGTATTTTTTATAAAAGAACACATTTCCTAATTTGCTCCATTTCCCATTAAGAGCTCAGAGTATTTGATCAAGCAAAAGAAAATATACAAAAATCCACAGCCTCCTGGCACAACAGCCAGCAAAGTGCAGGAGGAATTAACTATTAAGTCCAAATGCACATTAGATGAGCCTAGGAAAGAAACTGCAAACCATATTTAAGTGCAAACCTTCCTTTTGTCCCAAAAAAATCTCATAATTTTAGACTCTCAGTATTTACTCTGCTAATTTTTCATTTGCTGCATACTAAAGTAGAAAAAGCTTACAGAAAATATAAATTTCATCAGCCTCAATGCTCTTGAGCTCTTAGGTCTCATCAGGCTTCCCAGAAATTGGAGAATGACAATAACAAAAACCATGGGGCTTTGTAGTTGATCTTACAGTTTGACTTTGTGAAAACTTAGCTCATTTGTGAGCCATGATTTCATGGAATGCAGAGAATGATGGTTACTTGTGTTGTCATTATGATAATCAGATAGAATTCTCACAAGCTCCTGAAAGAAGATTTACATTCTGTATCACCTTTTCATTTATTGTCTGCATATCTCACCCTCTGTAAGCAGCATTTTTTTTTTGGTTGAACTGTTTTCAACATCTGAGTTCAAATACTCTGCCACAAGATTAAAAGTGACACTCTCAAAAGCAATTTCAGTAAGCCTAAATTTTCTAGGCACTCAAAAGAAAATAACTAAATGGGTGAAATCGTTATTGTGGGACTTGGGGCAGTATTTGCTTGTTTTTTCTTTGCACAGAGTCTGCTACAAATACATATCACCTGCATCCCTGGAATATCCAAAGACATATGGAGGGTTGGCTTTATGTGTGCACAGAAAAATGTATTCCCTGCCCTGTAGGCGCTCATGGAAACACTTCTGCAATGAGTTCCATGTGTGGCAACACTTAAGCCTTTACAGATGCCATAGTACTGCTGTAGAATACTAAACAAATTTAAAACCAAGCATTTTTCATACACTCTGTTCTACAGCTGGTCTTTGCTAATGGTATCTTGTCGCAATCTGCTGGCCTAAAGCTGGGAACCTAAAGACTAATGGACGGTAAAAACTTAGTCCTTCATGAAACCTAGAGAGACAAGTGACAAATTCCTTCCTACAGCCCCAATAATTCTGAACAGTAACATGATAGAAGCCTGAGATAACTATGTGATAAGTTTGTGAAACCAGTCGCACAGCCGGATAGCTGAGCAATGAGATTCCATTTCTGATAGCCTTGGTACTTTAGCCTCCCTTTTACTTACACATGCCAGTGGCATAAAGCTTTGATTAGAAGACATTTCCTTCTGCTGCATCTCAGTAATTTACTTTTAGAAGTCCATTGCTGACACCTGAGACATTTCTAGGTGCCTCAAATAAAAACTTCCTTTTGAACAATCTAAGATTACACAATTCCTTCCAAATCATTACAGACAGACCAATGTACTTCACCCTAACTCCAAACCTGCTAGGGAAATGCTTTTCAAGATGTATCTCCAGAAGACTGGGAATAAGCAAAGTTCCTTCTGAATATATTATAAACACAGATCTGTATTATTTTTACAGATAGTCAGTTAAAAAAGGAATAACATTTTAGCATGGGGGTTTTCCAACTGTGCGAAGATCACACATTATTCAAGATGAACCTAAAGTGCTTCTTATTCCTTGTCTGCAGCCTCTGTTTCTGACACTTGATCCAAAATTCTGACTATGTCCCTTAAACTCTGTTTTTAGTGGTTGGTGAAGAAAATGAGTTTGTAAATTGAGCCTGAAGCCTCAAACCAATTTACTGCATCTTCAGGAAAATATTTATATACACTCTTGAAAGATTGATTTAATATTCCTTTACTCCCAGCCCCTGGGCAGAAGCTCTGAGAGGCTGTACAATCACTAAGATATAACTGTAGGTAAAGCCAAGTTGATAAAGTGGAAGCTCTTAAGATAGGGATCTGTAACTATGAATGTAATGCAAAGCCTCTTCTCACATAAGCAGTCACAGCAGAAACATCAGATTTAAGTTAGAGCTCCAAGATCAAGGAGCTCTGGATGCTCTGGGCCATATGCTGGTTTACAAGTGTGCTGCTTTAGGTCACCACTATTCAATGTAAATATGCAGAAAAAATCAGACTCTGTATTAATTAGTATTCACAGGAAGCAGATGCAGAGACAGAAAGATGAATGTGGTATGAATAAATACTGTGGGAAGAAAACAGTCTCTAGGACCATTTTTTTGTGTTGGTACTGAAAATGTATTTTTGTACTTGAATTTAAAATAAAGTCTATTATAAAAAAGGTTCAATTGTGACAAGGTATATAATTATCTTCAAAGGTTTACATGCAAGAGAGGGAGGTTTGAGCTGAAATTCTGGGCTTCAGTGTGTGGGAGGCCAGCTCTGGACCTCTTTACAGCCTTGTCAAGATCAGTAAGAGATTAGCACTCTGCACTGCATTCAAAAGAGCTAAAAAAAGTCAAATCCACATGATTTATTGGCACCATACAAACATTAAGTAAGGTGACTTATTTGCAAATGTCCTAATGTTGTGTATTCTCATGACAAGGATCCTCAAAATGTTTTCCACTTTATGGATCAGTCTCAAATGACTTCTCAAAATTTGTCATTAATTTTAATTATGAACACAAGTCCATAGCCCCTGATACCTGACAAAATTTAAAAAGAAATTAAAAGTCAAGAACTGTTTTAGCTGTATATGGAATGAATACTATTCTGATTCATATCCTTTAAAGTGAAAAAATTAAGAAATCCCTTCAGGAAGTCTACTTTGACTACAAAAATTAACTCTTCTTACTCTATGATCTCATGGAAACAGACAAGAACAATGCTCAATTCATACAATTATTGAATTGTGCTACGGTCTCTTGTTATTACACCTGTTTAGAAAAAGCCATAGAAACAGAGTTAAACAGACTTAAGGGCCTCAACTACAAATGACAATCAAGGCATTGCAAATCCTTTACACAGCATTTGAAACTAGAAAAGTAATTCACCATGACCTAACAGCCTTGCTAAGCCTTTGTTTCCCATTTTCTCAGATTTATTTCTGTGTTTAAGAGATGTAAATTTGGCTGAAAATAAAATACTTCTCATTGTATTTGAAGTATGTAGTGCTTAAGTAACTCCAGAAAGGCATAGGAGAATTAATTTGCCAAACTGGTAAGCACTCATGATTATTGTTCTGAAAACTTGCATCAGTCATTAATTCCTCTCACACAATTTATCACATATTTCTGGTTTGGATGACTACTATCTATTGTAACTGCATTACATACTCTTTATTTTCATACAGTGTAGAATGTTGCATGTCTAGCTTTAGATAGGCAGATTTCATTAATTGTAAAATAATCTAATAAAGAACATTAGTTTACCAGCTTAATTGATGTTAATATCTAAATTACATAGCAATTATGAAAAGAGAAATGGTTAAGATATGGCTTCGCAACAGAAACCTAATCATTCATTTAGATACTGGAAACCAACATACACTTTCTTATCAATTTCTGGTGCATTTCAAAACATGCCTCCTGGTCTAGTGCCCTACAGCTCCTCTTGCACACATGCCTGTCACCAGTAACTGCTTTTCTGTACCACATTTACAACCAGGCTGCATTCAGTTATTCACATGCCACTTCGGAGATGTGTACGTGAAGCATTGCCCAAGTCTTTAACAATAAAACAGTGCAAAAAGAAAAAAAATGTACAGGTGCCATCCAACCACAAAGAAATATCAAAATGTGACAACAGTCAAGCAGAATAATGCAAGTCAATGAATCCAGCCCACGCTGCTTTATGATACATAAACTGATTATCTGTTAAAGACTGGTGGTTCACTCAAGACAAGGGGTCAGACTCCATCCAACAGTCTGTCCTGCAGGAGCCACTGCCCTGCAGCTGTCTCTGCACAGACAGAGACTCTTCCACCCACTCACCTCCAGAAGTGACTTCTTCAGAACTGGGCTGAGGAACATTGGCAGGACAGTGTGGGGAAGCTTGCATTGCTGCTGCCCTTGCTATACCTGTCCTGTGGAGAAATAGAGGACTTAATTTCCAGGGCTGTCAGACAGCACCTTCCACATTACAAGTGATGGAAAAAGAAATTAATTTGAAAATGCCTGATTTGAGAGAGTACATTTTGGGGTGTGGTGAAGAACCCCCAGTTCCTACAGAAGTATTTGGATTACTTTCACATCTTCCATGGAGCTCCGTTAGCAGCAAGCTGGATTCTTTGGTTCATGAGCTGATGATGATCTTGCCAGTTACCTATGTAGCAAGCTGAGATATGGTCATTGAGAACCAAAATAATGAGATAGACTGAATAAAATAATTAAGGAAATCATATTTAAAATAATCTCCCAACTCTGATATGAACAAATAACCATTGAGTAGCTCTTCGTTCTACTACATTTTCAAAATGGCAGTCTTCTGCTCTTTATACATTTCCTTTACAGAAACCATTACTATTTGAATTACTTAATAGAGAAACAGTTATTTTTCCTCTCGTGTCCAACCCATTCCATAGAGGCATTTTATTTTTACTTCCACATAAATCTACATAGGATTACCACAGGAATCTATCCTAACAAAGACCTTTTTCCTTTTTAAAGGGAAAAAGGAAACTTTCCTCAGTTCTCCTGGTTTCCAGCTGGGACAAGAGTTTTCAGCCACCAGTTTTCAGTATGACACATTCAAATGATTTGTATATCCCAAAGTGCAGTCCATTAGAGAGACAGAGACAAAAATAACTCTATCTGAAACACATGAATAAATCATTCTTTTGAACGTGGTGATGAATGCAATGTTTTTCAATTTCCAAACCAACTCTCCAAAGTCCTACTAAAACAAGTGGTTTTTTCCAAATGTGATCTCTGTATCTTTCAGGAGTACCGCAATGGGTTTTTTTCTGAGGAAATGTGAAGTTTAGACACCAAGGACTGGAAGCTAATGACCAACCACTTTATTCTGGTATGAGTGTGCACTGAATACTGATGTTCACAGACAGGAACAATTTCCAATAATAAATTGGAAAAATATCAACCGTCATTGCATTTGCTTAACTTTGGTCAACAGCAATGTTAATCCTCCAAGTGAACTGAAGGACAAGAAAAAGCCTATACATGTGAGATTTATACATAATTCAGAACTGCTGAAAAGCATGGAAAGCAAGACAAGAAAAACATGATAATTATATAGCAGAACAACTCTACTAAGGAAAAAAAAAACCTAACCCAGAAAACCCACACAAACTTGTATTGCATCTATTACCTCAACTGAAGAGTAAATGTAGGGGTAAATACAATTGCTCATTTCTTATTTGGGCAAAACAGACTCATGCATCAATCACTTCCTTAACAAAATGCTACAGCCTGTTTTCTTCTTTTGTTTTTTATTTTTTATTTGCAACTGCATACTGTTTTTCTCTAGAGTTCCCAGTTTCCAAAATACTAACCCCTTCAAAGCAATGAAACAGTTTGTGTCTCTCAGAATCTGCTAATTGGAGTATAATTATAGCTGTCTATGAGCTATGACTATAAACTTGACTTTGCCAAAATATTTGAAAGAAATCTCCAAGAGAAATAATAATAATTGGTCACATATATAGTAGTATATTTAATAAATCCAGTATATTTAAATATAAAATAAGATACAGCAGGTTGTCTTGAATAAATAGGACTGATTAATTCTGTTCTGGACACTATGGATTGATGTCCTGTTCACCTTCTAAGAGAGTAGTTATTCTCAGTATTAGCAGGAATTTTAGTAAATATGCTCCTTTCCTTCATGTGACAAAAACAATGAATATCAAAAAGAAGCAAAATGAAAAGAAGCTGACAACGTTAGGTTTTATGTGTTGCCTAAAGCCCTCTCAGAGTGCCCAAAAGGTCACGATACATGAATAATCTAGATATTACAGTAATAATGCATTGATAGTACTGATCAGTTCTCCAGAGAAAAGAATTCAAATACTTTGAAATACTTGGCAATATCTTCTAATAATCATTGAAAGGACTAGCACTTCTAATACATTTACTCTCACTGAAATGCAAACTGGTAAAGGCTAAAACTGTGGGGAGGGGAACCTCTACAAGTGAAAGCAAGAGCTGAATTGCTGACAGTGTGGATTTTTGTTTCTTTACTATAGTAAGCTACAAAGATATCCATACCACAGTTTTCACACTTTGAGGGTACCATACATTTATTTCAAAAACAAATCTTAAGTGTTCAAAAACAAACACCTTATGCATTAAATGCTTCAAAGAGCCTTTCATTTGCTTACACCATCCTGATTTTCTCCCCACAAATTACTGTTCTCCAGCCTCCTACAGTCTGCACTGACCTATGCACACCAAGCACTTCAAGAGGCACTTGAACCATATGGGCTATTTCTAATAGGTAGGATCACTTTTCACTGTCTGGGAGAGTAATTCATGGAATAAAAAAAGAAAACAACTTTGTCTCAAGGAAGATACATTTCTCAAGAGATTAGTCCAATTCAAACAGAAAGCTCTTCCATGACAGAAAGCACATGCTATTTTTAGGATGAATATGCATCCTGCCACCAAATCCAAGCTAGAATACCTCTCCTCCCTCCTTGTTTAAATCTTATGTAGAATCTATTGTGCATATATGAACTCTAATACAACTCCCAGACTGACTTATCATCTCCACCAGAAACTTTCCTGTGATTCCTATAGAAATCATTGGTTTTCCTTCAGTTCATCTTCCCTTTGAAAAAATGAAAAAAAGCCACTTTTCAGTCTCCATGACTTGGAAAAAGAAATGGTGAGCAGTACATTGTGTGGGCCTTTACATGAATGAATACATGCATCTATATCTCTGGCTGCAGCAGTGGATTGCCAAGGGACAACATTCAGGTGTGCTTGAGCATAAATTTTTCCATTGCCTGCAGGTGTGAGAGGACAGTAGTCCCACCTGGGCCTCTCCAACCAACCTATAGCTGATGAAATAAAATAAAACCTTTTGTACCTACAGCTGAATCATATCAGTCATCAGTGTTACAGAGCCCATACTTAAATCCCAGCATCCAGAAATTATACTGCTCGTACCTGAACTTTAATCCACAGTCTCCACAGAAAAAGGAAAATGGCAGTTTCAATATACTACATGGTAAGATTTTGCTAAGAACCTATGATTTTTTTAATGCAAGCTAAAAAGAATATTGATTTCTTTCAAGTCCACGGTGCACTAAATATAATTTTCCACCATTGCTATTTGAGATATCAGATAAAAATGCCATCTTTCTTACTAAGAAAAGAATCAACAAGTCTTTCTTGAAGCAGAAATGCCTAAAGCTATTTAGTATATTTCAAACAATCTTGGCAGCTGGTGGTAGACAAAAATGTGATGGTAGCTGATTCATGAAAAAACATACAGAAAATTCACTCTGGTGACAGCCAAGCTGTATGTTCTGTATGTTCACTGTGCACTGTGGACTTCAAGACATCTAAAACAATCTAAAATATCCACAGTGATAACTAATATTGCAAACTCAGTGCTCCGCCTCCAAGTTACAAACTAAGGGAAGGCAAGAAATGGGGGGAAAAAAAATCTATATGGACTCTGAGTAACTTCAGGAGGTTCAGCAAGAAATGCAAAATTCTGCATTTGGAGCAGAAGAGCTCCAGACATCTGGCTGAAAAGCATCTGTCTGGAAAGGACTTGTGGTCATCCTGGATGCTAGGTCAAATATGAGCCAACAGTGGCTTGACATCAGCAAACCACATGCTGGCCCAGCACTAGGAAGAAAAAGGCCAGAAGGAAGGGAAATCATGCTCCACTCACCCCTGATGGCACTACATGTTGAGCAGTGAGCAAGAGTTCAGTGCTCTTCCACAAATGACTGAACCAGATTATGACAAAGTTAACCACTTTTGAAAGACTGATTAATTGAAGCCAGTAATCCTGCACGTGGCACACCATTTTTCTTCCAAAAAATGCAACTGTGCAAATTCTTCAGCCAGTTTTTTTCCTTTACAGTGGGTTAATCTTTCAGGTTTGTCCTCAACCAAAGAACTCTGGGCTGCTCTTAACAGCAGTCACCAACTACAGAAAGACTCCTCATCAGCTTAAGGGTTTACCTAAATGTTCTGCACACAGCTCAAAATCCCCTCTGTGTCATTATGACACTGTGAACCTTCTGGAATCTGTATAAGCATAATTTAGAAGGATAATATGAACCTAACAAATTAGCAAAAACCCAAATGGGCAAATGAAGGGAGAGAAATTACTGTTTTCTTAAGACATACATTTTTAAGGTTCTGGTAGACACAACCCTAAAAAGTATCTGTAACAAAGGAAAATTATTTAAGGGCTAAAACTATGTTACTAGCATTCATGAAATATCCAGTAATTTTTTTTCGAGTGGTTTAATTATACCTTTCATACTACTCATGCATTAAAAGATCTTCTGGTTAGCATTCATTTGAATTCTATTGCCACATAAATTAATACAACTTAGACACATTTATCAGCCCTTTAAATAACAAAGTGATGTGTCCAGGCAGCATATTCTTGAAAAGGAGAAAAAGACATACAATTAAAACCTGAACTGCAATTACTTTACATTTCAGAAAGTTAAAAAGTAGCCTGGAGCAAATTACCTCCTAGAGAAAATCTGGAGAGCAGTTTTGCTTCAAGCAAAGACTTAACAGTATTTAAAAGAAAACAATATGCAGCATGAGTAAATCATATAGCAGACGAAAAAGTCAAAGAAAAATAAATGGGTTGTACTCAAGGTAGTATAAATCTGAATGCATTAAGCTCCTAAGGAAAGACAGTATTAAGGTCACAGTACTCAACTGGATAATTTTAACCCTGATTTTAACCTTAAATTTAATAAATCATATTATGCATGAGAATTTCCAAGTAGATTTCCTAACTCATTATGCAAATGAACAAAATGATAACTCAAAATAGCTATAGTAGCTACAAAAAATCTGTTCTTCTGGTTAAAGGACAGCATATCGTTTACTGATGAACAGAATTGCAGTAAACTCTAATAAAACTAACAAATCCACATAATTTTAGCTCTCAGAAATTTTTGTGCTAAACTGCAGAATGTACTTATATTTCCTGACAGTAGTAGGAAAATCTAAGCTTTGTAGAGTCTAACGATTCTGAATATGGTAGATGGAGTTCAGCCACATTTTCATCTTTACCTACTGCTGTCCTAAAGAACAAAGACAGCAATGGTATTGAATCTCTGAAGATTTAGCACACTTGAAATTTCCAGAAAGTTTTTTGGTGAGCACTGAGATAAACTCTTCAAAAGAAGGCTCTTCCAGCACCAGGGGTTATAAACTACATCCCCACACTAAACAATATAGTACTGAAGACAAAAGCAACTAAGGTTACTGTAGAAAGTAGTTAGAACAAATAGATAAAGAGATTAGGACAGATGAATAGATGTATAGATGCAGAGGTGAGACACTGGAACAGGTTGCCCAGAGCAGCCGTGTATCTTCCTTGAAAGTGTTTAAGGCCAGCTTGGATGGGGCTTGGCGCAACCTGGTCTAGTGGAAGGTGTTTTCAAGGTCTTTTCCAACCCAAGCCATTGTATAATTCTGTAAGATTAAAATCATGATTCAAAGCACAGAAAAAATATGTGGTTTGTATATACATACATATATTTTTCTGGACTTATAATATGTACACAGAGTACAGCCATGCAAAGCCATGCATCTGGATCCAATCCTGCTCCAGCCAGCAGCAGGTTCCCAACAGAATTCATTAGATACTAAATCACACAAAGGCTGTTAACAACTTGTCAGGATTTTAAAGATTATGTTGTTGCTGTCTAATAGAAACATGTACAGTAACCTTGCTGTCCTAACAAACCCTTAGTAGTGCATTTCAGTTTTTTAAAACTTACCAGAGTAAAAAAATAAAATGAAATTAAAATAAAAATTTCTATTATTTAGTCACTACCATTTCTATAGCAGAATGGCATGAGAGACTGAAATGCTAATGGTTAATGACTCAAACAATCAGCCATTTGCATTAGCAGTGGGTGCTTTGCTGAGGTTGGCTTTGCAAGGCCACAGCCCAGGTGCAGAGGGGGTGAGCACCCACCAGCAGAGGCTACAAGCTGGGGTTTGAGCCTTGTGAGGGAGAAGGCAGGCAAGAAGCAGATCCTGCAGAGGTGGGATAATGCTTTTTATCACCCTTAGATAACAGGCTCAGTTGTACAACTTCTCCCTGGGGAAGGACAAGGCATCACACATAGGCCTGAAGGTTTTCATCCCTTCTGATGGGGCACAACTGGATCAACCACACTGGTATGAGAGACAGCTGTCATGTCTTAGAAGGCGTCATAAACCATTAAAAACCTCCAGAGTGCCCCCTGACAAATTTCTGGGGCCTTCCCAAAATTCCTCAGCAGAGGACTGCAAGTGATCCACAGTGTTACATCAGACAGTGTAAAACTGACCACCCAGTAAGGGGGGAGATGTCTGACATAAAGCTGAACATTCATGAACCCATTGAACTTTGTGCTTTGGGGGCTTCTCCCACTCCCAGCTGATCTAGACGGAGATCATCACTTCAACCAACAGACACCAAATAACAACAATCGAGTCTCCTTGCTAGATGAGTGGTGATATCTTTCCTCTCCACTATCTCATATCCTTTTCTCCTCATTCTTTCTTTCCCTTATGTATTTTCTGAAGAGGTATCTTTATACTTTTGTACTGTTATATTACTACAGGTACGTAATAACCAAAATGGCTACATACCTCCTCTTTCCACGGCAAGCACATTATCCTAAAATATTCCCTACATAAATATATATTTTATATATATATAAATAGTCATTCAGTGTCATTTCATTCTAATCTGCCACAAGAGATCTATTAACAAGAACCTCAGCCACCCTCACCTTCAGGGGTGAGTCAAATATACATATATATATAACAAATAACAAAGAGAAAACGCCATTAGCTTTTCCCTTATGATAACATGGTAAAATCCTGACCCTGTCCTTCAACCAGGTCTGTTGATACTAACATATTTAACTGGAACCTTAACCAAGAAGGCTGCCAGACCTCCCCCAAAAACTCCTTTTCAGCAAAATGGTGCAGAAGAAGGGACTCTTCAAATTTAAAAAAGACCTTCCCCCTGCACCTGAGGGTCATCTACAGATCAATTAATCAGGTCCAAGATGATTTTGAGTCACATCTGTGTCCTTTAATAACAGTAAAAGTGGTACTAAGTGATACCTCCAGTCTTGCCCTTACATGATACAATGGATATACATACAGACACCAGAAAGAATTTGGCAAAGAGTACCAAATGAGTTGTGGTTTTGGCTGGACTTGTTTGTGTTTTGTTGGTTTTTTTTAATAAAGATTCCTGGAACTCATTCAGTAGCAAGTACTGGAGATAAAAGCCAAGTATCACTACAATCAAGTCAAACAGTATAATGGAAAGGGAAAAATTGTAGTCAAGGATGGAATTCTGTATCCTTATTTCTCTCCCCAGCAGTGCTTGGATCTACATATTCTTGATGTCTCTGAAGTCTGAGAAGGGAGTATTACTTCCAGAGAGAGAAATTCTGATAATTTAAAGCTTTAGGGTCCTGCTGGAACAGAGATGGAACAGTTGCCTTCTGGCAGGAATTAAAGCTGGCATGGAAATTTCACAAAAGGAATTAAAAGATGCTCTGGAAAGTGGCCAAAAGGAAATCAAAGGAACTTTAGCAGTATGAAGACACATACCAGAAGCACATGAAAAGGAACTTCACGACAGACCATTAGGTTTAAGAGTTAAGGTTACCCATCTGTTCTGGGTAGAAGGCTGTGTGAACCAGGGGAAAATGTTAATTATTCCTGTGAGATATTTAGTCCAAAAATATTCATGCTCTCTTACATAATTTCCAGTCTTGACCACATGTCAGATGTCTAGGGGAGCAGATTTATTTTAGATTCAGCCCAAATTTTGAACTATAAGAACAATCAATGTAGCCTTCTTCCAGTTCTTGAAGCGTGATATGTTACTGGATCTGAGAACCAGACTGGGGAAAAAAGACTATCTCATAGCCAGTCTGACAGCTATTTGTGGGTTAAAAGATCTTAAATACAGATAAAGTATAGCTTATGCTTTATGTCACATTTATTGTTGTAAATATCTAATATAGACATGAGTAATCAGTTATTTTACAGAAACACAACATAAAAAGTGGACAGTTTTTAAAACAGCTAGTTTTGAAAACAGAAATGGAAATTGATGGAAATGATCTGGGTAGCCCCACAGCTGAAGAGACGAGTCCTGGGGACTTTGGTTTGCAGAAATGTTAAAGGGAACTGTTGGACTACTGCTTTTAAGAACTATTATGATGAACAGGTGTTTCACCCCATCTCTACTTTAGCCCGATGTGCTACTATTGCACTCTGTCAATAAACTCTGTTCATGCTTCCATCAATAGAAGCAGGTTTTGAAAAATAAAACTGAAAAAAGGAAAAACTTTCTGTGCTCCATCAGAAGGTTTCTCAGCAGGGCACAAAACAAGGAACAGAAAGAAAAAATGACTCTTTACATAAACTCACAAGAACCACCCCTTACAAGCTGAAACACAAGATGTTAACAAGTTCCGTGTTTAAGATGTTTAAACTAGTGACGCTAGTGTTTTCATGTGAAAAAAACTGTGCTCAAGTTTGCTTGAACTGTGCAGCAGCTTTCCTAGTGTCAGGTTCCACCTGCAATGGCATGTCCTAGTTGAAATCTTTAGGTATCTCTTGCTGCCACATGTAGTCAAATCTCATCTAGCTGCTTGCATTTATTTTAAACTTGCAGGTATCAACACTATTTCCCTAATATGTCTTGCCTTGCAAAATCCTGCAGGGTTTCACTTACACAATAAAATCTCAGATTTTGGAGTCACAATTTCTGGACTGCAGTGCAAAACCACCAAAGGCAAAGAATAGGAGACTCTGGTAGGCTCCTTTATTCCTTTCCTCAATTTCAATTATTTGGATTCTATTATCGTGTTAGAGTACGTCTGTCCCATATGCACAAATTTCTCAATGAAGATGTTTGGATCAAAGGTGACTTAGCAAGAGGGACATTAAGGGCTTTGAAATATTTGCAACATTTCAGAAAAGGAGACTGCCAAACTGAGTAGTTTTTCAAGAAAACTGTAAATTCAACTGCTCACAATAAAATGACTGAGTTCAGTCATTAAAATGTAAAATACAGGAATAGCTTCCTGAGCTAACTTCAATATAGCTACCTCCATCAAGTCTCATCTGTAATAACCAGGCTGGTGTTTGCTCTGTGGAGTCCAAATTGCTAATTCTTCCCATTTACAACTCCCTGGCTTTCAGGAACAAAAATAATTTTCTGTCTAAATATACTTACACTTAACAATCAGAAATGAATCCCTCTGCAAACAACTCTCCACACTGGCAATCGCCTTTGTTAGTAATTATTTATAGTGCAGAAGCATCAAAGCTTTCTTCTTTCACATTTAACATTACTACTATTACTACCATTTCCCAGGTACATCCAGGATAGCTGTTAGACATTTTTCCAATATACTTAGTTTGCATTTCCTCCCTTCTTTCTACTGTGCATAAATATTGCACAAGCCTTATAACAAAGTGGTTTTGAAGGAGCACAGCAGCAAGCTTCACCACACTGACCAAACTGGTGCACACCAAGCAGGTCACAGGAGTAGCAATGGGACTCTGATGACAGATGACAACTTTGCACCAGCAGAAGACAGCACTGCCCATGGTCCCTGTCCTTTCAGGAGTGGGCAGCTGTGGTGGTTCCCTCCCTGCCAGGGACAAAAGTAAACCAGGCCAAGTTTGCTGACATTTTCTGAAGAAGCCTGTGTTGGTGGGCTAACCAGAGCCTCTTCCCCTCTGCTCTGATACTTTCCATGCCACGGGAGTGGCTCCAACACCAACAGGGAAGGAAAGATAGGCATTGCAGGGTACAGACTCCTCTGGAGAATGGGCAATTTGCTGACAATAATGGCATCCATGTCAATTTCAAACCAAATTTTCAGGGCCCTGAAATTAATTTGTAGGTATGAAAAAGTAAAATATATTTTCAATATAACCATTTTAAACAAAAAACTGGGAAAATCAACACAACAAAGTGCTAGCTGTTTGTACTCTGTAAAAATCACATTCAGCAGTAATTTCTGCACCACAATTCAAAGTTAAGGCAACAAAACCCCTTTACTTGGATGTGGTGTGAATTCTTGCATCTAGTAAATCTTGACGCTTTAATATAATTGAGTGATTCACAGTATCATAGCTACTAACAGATGCAACTTATTTGTTTTAAAACTAGCCCCTGTTGTAACATTTACATAGTAACACAGAAGGCCTGTGCTCTAGTTTCTTCATTTTTTCTGAAATGCCAATGAAAAAACAGAAATGTCTACTCTATCCAAGTAAGGACACACTTAACCATGGAAAACAGAATCTATGTTGAAGAAAACAGCTTTTCAGAAAGCTGCAGCTCATCACCACCACAGGGAAAATCAGAAATTCAAGGGCACTGCTTCTCACACCATGATGTAAGTAAAGTTTTGCCCCAGTCACAGACAAGTCTCACTCCCCTGACCACTGCTGTCACATATAGATCAAAACAGTCTGTGAACCATGTGGGACTCGAAGGACAGTGGCCTGCACACCAGCTCTTACTGTCTCCCAGTGCTGAAACTTCTCCATAGCCATTCCAGGACTTCTGGATTCACATTTCAAGCATAGCAGCTGGGAGGAATGCAGACAAACCAGAAACATGCAGCAGCAGTAATCCACAAAACTTCTTTGAGTGTAGCATACACTTGTGTTAAAAGTGCACACAACATGCACAAAATTATATTCATATTGTACCTGAGCAATGAGAATAACCATCATCCATATGACTTTACTTGACTCTTAGTAAGGCATTCCAGGAAATTCTGTAAGATGTAATAATTCATACCTACCTATTTCAAAGAGACTGCATATGTGAATTCTGCTTTGAGCTTCACTGCTGATTAAAGAGAATATACTTGACCTAAATCTTCCATTCAAAAGAAGACTACAGAATACACATCTGACTTCATCTTGTACTGGTTATTCCCATATCACAGATCTGCATGCAGCAATAAAAGATGGCAAATCAAGCAGGGTGTCAAATTAACACATAGCATGAAAAAGTCCCATGTGCTACCTTGGCAGTCAATTCAGGCCTACACTCACCAGTCCACTGTGCCTATTTGTTGAATTTTTCTAATTAATTATTATTGTAATTGAATTTATTAGTTGAAAATTTCTTTTTATCACAGCACAATGTAGAAATAAAGACAATCAATCAGAAATTATTTATGAAATAATAAAGACAGATCCTGATTTACAGCTATACACTTATTAAAGACCTCGTGGCAGGTTCTATCATAAATTGAAACCTCTCAAACAGTATAACATGATGTTTTGTTGACTGGATGAAAGTTTGGAAATAAATTATTGATAATTGGTGACTAGCTCATTGCTTGAAAAATATTTTTAGTTTCTATTTTAAATGTTCATTTAACATCTTAGAATAAGGAGAAATAATATGGAGTCATTAAAAACTGAGACAAGAAGATAAACAATCATTTACTTTTAATTCAACTCTGATGATCTTTATTTCTACTAGAAACTAGCCCAGAAACTGGTAGAGCATGTTGTGGCTGTCTTTAATGCAAACAATACTACCACAGGCAGTATTAACCTCAGAATTTATGCTAATGATGTTATTTAGTAGAGTCACTATTTACAGTCACTGACTATTTGCAACACCTGAGTCACACAAACAAGAAAAGCACTGCAAACAGGAAGAAGTCTGGCAACAGTAACTAAGTTCTAATCAGACTTGAGCTGAACTAGAGAATAATACACCAACCCTTAGTCTTTTACTTTCTTCTGTGTTCTAACTAAAACACAAATGTCATTATAACACAGATGTTTGCATCCTTTTCTCCTCTTTTTTGTAACAGATGGATCATTGAATATGAAAGAAACAAACACTGCTATATTTAACACTACAGATCCCAAACCCTGTCATATTAATAATTCACAAAAGTCACTGAACTGCATGGCATGTAGTGCTGAGATTTTATTAGGAACCAAATCTCTTAATGTACATTTTTATTATATGTCTTTCACTGGCAAAATACAGTCTGCTTTTACTTGCATTAAAGCAATAATAAAAACAGGAACAAGAGCTTTTCAGCAAGGTAACACTCCTGAGAAAAGGAACTCTCTTACCATATATATGTTGCTTTGCTCAGTGGGGCTTTTGTTCTTGGTAAAGAATTGGGTAACTTCCACCAGGAACCAGTAAAATAGACCATATTCATGACTAAGGGCAAATTTAGTATTAACCTAAGAACTATGGAAATAGTCGGTCAGGAAGTACCTCAACATGGCTAGAAGTTTATTTAAAACCCTTTAAAATATCCCAAAAGTCCCCATACTAATTTTATCTAATTTTCTGAGATTATTACCTTTCCCTGGCCACAGGGAAATTAGCCTGAAATTACACTGAGATTAGGCAGAAAATACTTTGTGTTCTCTTAGCATACAGTCCTTGAGACAAAGCTTTGCTATGATGATTAAATAAACTGTGGATGGAAAGTTTCAAGGATACAACTAGTACTGATGTTGCAACACAACATAAACACTACAGATGGATTACCTTTTTATGGCTGTAATAAAAGACAGCTCTTCTTCATTATAAAATATTCAGTGTTATTGTATAGTGTTTCACACTTTAAATTGATGCAAGTGCAACATCTACCATTCTCTAAATTCACCATTTAAATATATGATGTATTGCTGAAATGCCTGAGGTTTACATGTAAAACATATAGAAAATATACTGCTAAGTACAGTTATAATGATACATAGACTAAATAAACTGCTCCCATGTTGAATGACACTGGCTCTGCCTGCACAATGTTGTTTAGTTTTACATCATTCAATACTTTTAAACTGTCAGTTTCAATTAGAAAAAAATCTGGCAGAGACAGCGAGCTTGCATGAATCATATTTCTATGCCCATGTTTTATCTTACACACACATTACAGAGTTCATGTCCTGAACTTCTGTTTTTAAGGCTTCTATGTAGCTCAATCTATTATATATAACAGTTATATAGTTGAATATACTATAAACGTTTCTATTTATAATGTTTCTAGTCTACTGGCACCTGAAAAAGCTCCAGATTGGTACAAGTATGTTCCTTTTCAGCTCCTTGTTGTCACTGCCATGGAAGGAGCTCGGCGTTAGCTAATATTCTAGATGGTTCTTTTCTTTTGTTAGTACATCTCATTCACTTCTCCAGGACCTCTAGCACTATACAGCAACAAAATACATTCATTATTTAGATAGTGAGTGCAAGATCATCTGCTGATTACATATGCATGCAAAGAGAGCCAAGGTTGCCATCAGTCCCTAAGGGCAACCCACCAAAGCCACTGATCCAACATCAGAGATTTATTCCTTTGCAAACAGGAAGATTGCAGCCCAGCCTAATCACACTTGGTAAAGCTTTAAAGGGTACATGTGACACTGGTGATTAACTGTCATGTGGAGAACATGACATTAAATGAAGATCCAAACCAAGTTAACTCCATGCCCTTGAAACACATCCTGCAGCTCAGAGTGGCTTGAAGTGCCCTTTAGGATGATCTAACAACCAGTCCTTAAAACTACCCTCGTCCTTGAAGAGGCAGGTCTTTTGGGGAGGGGCAGTAACAAGTTAACACTAACGTGCTCCTGCTCTTCAGGAATGCTGGGAACAGCAAACTCCAAAGTCCCAGCCTAGATCAACCATCCTAACCCCAATCCTGATTCGTGATTTCTTATCAAGTACATTTGGCAAGCAAAATAGAAACAACAATATTATAAGCCTAATAAATGTAGTATGAATGAAGTACTTTGAACGTGTAGCTGGTACTGCGTCACAACAAACACTGCTGACAGTGTAATTCACTCTGGCTAAATCCATACTGCCTTTTCTGGGCTTGTTGGAGTGAATTGCTGGCCCATGTCACCCATACAGACATTGCCTTAAATATCTGTGCTGTGCAGATCCAAGCTTCAAGCAGTACCAATGTTTGATTTGCCTGGATGCTGACCCCCACATCCAGCTGCAGGTTTGAGCGAGTGAGCAAACTGCAGCACAAGGCAGCATGACAGCAACGCTCCAGCTCTGCCTCCATGCCTTCACCCAGCTAAGCTGCATGAATAAAGATTACAAAGTCAGTAACATCACTTGGATGGAATAAACCTTATTAATCCAAATCTTCAAGGCTACCCACAACACTCATCTGAATATCACTGTGAATAAAAGAACCAAATCCATGCACAGAAAGACATAACTATATCCTGTTTAACAAGGGGCAGAGTTATGCTTTAACAAGGTTTACCCCTATTCACTCGACTCAAGGAAATAATAAATAACCCAAGCAACTAGACTAAGAATGAGCAATAATTTCCATGGTAATTCTAAAACTGTTTCTAAATGAGTTCTGTAAAAAGATTAAAATCATCAGTATTCACAGCATAAATCCTGAATTGCTGGAGGTTGAGAGGAAGTTACCTTCTGTACTTTTCTCTATAAGGAGAAATCAGTGGACTAGACTTACCAATGGTGAGCCTGAGCTAGTAGTGGTACTTGTTTGCTATATTCATCCAATTAATAGCTCAGGTATTAAAGCCTAATTCAAATTATATATGAGATTCATATTTTATGAAAGAAAATCTCATAAATATATTTCTTTTTGGCAGATGAAAATTGATAATTTTTTCTAATTCTGATTACTGAAGAAGAGAGATACTGACTTCTTTTGTTAAGGCAAAAAAAAATGCCCCAAAATATGTTTTTGTTATCTGCAGAGGACTTTTCTTTAAAATCATTAAGAAAAAAAGGGTTCCTTTATCCTCTATAATAAACATTTCACATGGTTATTATTCAATATGTTTTACACTGCACTGCTAATTCTCATTATTCTACAAATATCATATTCGAGGACATTAATACACCATTAACACGATTAACTTTTTCACAGAAGTTAATCCATATGGAACCAAATGGCACAATTTGGCCATGTAAATGACTAGATAGTGCAGGTCACCTTCTGCCCCACTGCACCAGTGCAACTCTGCAGGCTCCACTTGCATTTGCAGGCCAAGACCAAGGGAGGAACCTGTGTCTCTCCAGAAGCTGGAAGTATAAACAACTTTTTATTCCTTCCCAAAACAGAGATATTCCATAAAAAGGCAGGGATCAATTCATATGCTAGACTTGTCTGCATGCAACCTGCAATATGCCTTCATCCACCAGAGAAGCATATCTCCAAATAAATTAGGGACCATGGAGGTGAAACACATCCTTTAACACAGTTTGGCAAGAATAGAGAATTTTCCTCATTATTTCTGTTAATTGTTAAATCAATAAAATACAGAGTAACTGAATTAACCTGGCCATTGGGTAAGAGAGTGGCACCATTGAGTCTTGCAACTTTTTGTCCCTGCCAGGAATGCAGCAACCATACCAGGCAATTCACTGTTCCAAATCAGACCTTGTATGGCTGATGCCAAAGCCCTGAGACAGCCAAGTGTATCAGCAGTCCTGTCAGTTTTACCATTAATCTTAAGCACAGGTAACATCAAGGGAACTCTAGGACTGAAGGACATCCTCTGCCTGCTAAAGCACAGAAGCCTCTTTCATCCCCCTTCCCCCAACTCATAATTTTCTTGCTGTCTCCCCAACAGACTCTGTCAGTACAGTAATGAAGGATCATGTTTCTCCCATCCAACCCATCTTCTCTTCCCGTGTCTCTCCTCTCTCCTCAGTGCTCCTACAGTTGCTGTGGAAATAACACATTTTACTGACCCAACACCTCCTGGGCAGCTGGTTCCCACAGCTGTGGTGCAAAAGGCAATTAAGATAAAACACAGCTCTGCAATGAATCACAAGCCTGAACAGATCTCAGAGGTCATCTAGTCCATTCCTCTGCCCCACGGGAGGCTCAGCTATCCCCATGTCATTTCTTACAGACATCTATGTCACCTGCTTTTAAAAACTTCAGTGATAAAAATTACACAAGCTCCCTAGGCAATATATCCCAGTGTGTCACCACCTTTGCAAAGAAGTTCAATCTTTCCTCACAGCTCACATTTTCTACGCCTCAGATCTTTTTTCTCTCTTTCTTTACACGTCTTACCAGATCTTTTCTATTTTCCCTCACACAAACAATGCAAATTAAAGCAGTTTGCTTCAAAAACTACTTTTGAAAGTGATCATTGAAAAATTTACTGTATATTGCAGCTGGAATTAAATCACCATTTTCCATTGTGGAACCATATCACAATTTTAAAGACTTTAAATTACAAAATTATTCATTTTCTGCTTGTTTTAATGCCATATTATAGTTATGCATATGCAACAGGAGAAAACCAGGTTGTCACTGTTGTCACATGTGTGTCTATAATGCCTATTACAAGAAACAGTATAACAACAAATCAAAAAATTGTTGAGATTTAAAAACAAATTTTCCATATTCAAGGTAAAGCCACATTTGTTACAGAGAATCCCAATGTTAGAAAATAATGACCTATCAAAGAGATGAAATTTGACTTTGCTCAAGCAAGCAGTTTTCTTAGAAACACATTCAGTCTACTAGCGAGAGCAGAGGAAAACAGATTTGGTTCACAGCTTTCCTATACCCTGAATTCCTATGTCATCTGACTGTTTGAGCTTTTTTAAAATCACTGAAAAAGTAAAACAGGAAAAGAAGTAAAGCAATGCTATAGTTAACCCACATCTTCATGATTACTGCTGGGTTTACTTTCCTCAGTGAATAGTTAGAGGAAGAAAGTACATATAAGGGTTAGAAATACCTCTTTTTATAAATCAATTTAGTCTGCTGCATGGAATAGCAAGGGCAGAGGACACCACTTACCAAGATTTTAATACTCTGAAAACGAGATAAAATTTTGGTTATTCACACACAAGTATGAATTGGTAACTTCTCTAATACACTGGACACAACATAAAGCATTTCTTCATTTTAAACTGTGGATTATGAAAGCCAAAGAAAAACTTGGATTGAACCCCAAATAAGTATCACAAGGTAACACATTATTGCCTTTCTATTGTTGCTACATACTGCATTTAACATGTCACAGGACCAAATACAAGGCCTGTGAAAGGAATACAGGCCTTTACCGATGAGAAAGTTCTTTCATGGAGCCAAATCTTTAAACAAAAAAATACAAAATCCCATAGAAGAACCAACAAAGCACATATGAAGCACCAGTTTAAATAATGTATTCATTATGCATTTTAAACAAAGTGTATCAATGAGAAATTAAAATTCGTGATGCTTCGCTTTGAGCTGAAGGTCTCCTTGGAAAAATTTCACAGATAAATCCATTCCCTCATGATTTCCAAGATCATTTAAAAGGTGTGGCAATGTCAGATATAACAGATGTGGAGAATTCTATTACGCCTGACAAACTCTGCATTCCCAACAAGAATTACACTAGTCCAAGATGAAAAACTAACCCTTTGCTACTGAAGATTTCAAGAACAGATGCCAGCATATTTCAGGATGACTTCTGATCACAGGAAAAATATAATACAGGTCAGCACTGATATTCAAACTGTATTTTGACCCATTTCAGACAAGCTCCTGCATGTGCAATGACAGAAGAACATCCAATCCTTATGATCCAAGTATCAAGCGAAGATAAAATGTGAGAAAAAATCTAACACTTGCCCCAGCAGTGTTACAAAAAACACTAAACATCTCCATCTAATTTTTAGAACATTCAAGATACATAAAAGAGTGGAATACAGATTTGCAAAATCCACATGGAATTATTTTCCTCAGATTACAAAACAGAGAGACTTGAAAATTCAATTTCATTATAGCTGCACATCTAAAATTCACCGTGTATCAAGAACACTGCAGTAATTATACTGTGCATTTCGCAGAATTCAAGGCACGAATTTAAACAAAGTTTCTTCAAACAGGTGACCACATTCAAAACATCAATCATCATTCTGAAAAAAAAAACCATTAACCAAAACTTCAAAACAAATTTGAAACTGCACCAAAACACAAACCAGAGTGCAAAGAATGTCCCAGAGGCTAGATTAGCAAGCAATTACAGCAGTCACTGCTAACAGTTACAGTACACAGCATTTTTAATTTTTCTTCAGAAAAATCTGCCTTGTGGTCCCAGTATGACAAAATCATCCTAATGATTTCTCTGGTCTCAAACAATTCAAATCATCAATAATCAAGAGAGCATCAGCTGATCATGTTTCAGGCTGCAGCATGGGAGGATTAAGTGACTGAGCATTGATCAAATGACGACAGAATCTGGAGACTGTGTCTCAAGGAGTATTGGTTGACCCTGATATTAAGTATGTTCATATTATATAAGCCTACACTGAGTTACTGTTTCTGCTGCTGAAAAGTGCTGTTAAAACTGCACATACAAATATATTTGCAAAGTCAAGCACCTACAACACATTTCTCCTGTTCAATCAATCTTAAAATGGCCTACTCTTAAAACAACTTTCTGGCAAGGAAATACAGACCAGTACCTGACCCAACCATTTCACGTTCTCAAGGTAAAGTCTCTCAGCATTTAATGTATGTCACCTGCAGGAAAATTCCTTTTTATGTAATAACCTGCAAGTCACTGAATGATTTAAAATGAAGGTGCCTTTTCTTTCATCATGTACCTTGCACAGACACAGGGGATGGAAAGAAGGCAGCAGCATTTCAAAAGATGATGCTTACATACCCCTTCTAAACGCATTCTAAATGTACATAGTTCTCTAGGGAGCAATCAACTGAGCAATGTCTGTACTGCTCAGGATATAATTACCAAAATGAGATGCATAACCTTTATTACACCAGCAAACAGTTAACTTCACAGATTATTTCTCTTACTTTGGTGCTCTCAAACCTTTTTTTTTTTAAGTAATCAAGTGCTTCCAATTCTCTACATTGCAGCTACTGTGCATTCAATGCCAGGTGCTGCACACCTCACTAGCAGAAACTCAGCACAATACAAGACCTTCTCCAGCCCATGTACTTCCATATACTGCTGTAGCATGACAGAATGTCTTTGGGATTTAGCAAATTCAGACAGATTCTGTTGCTACATCCCACAGTAAAACGCCTTGAAATTCCCCCTGTTTAAAAAAAGAAAAAACCGAACAGCCTACATCGCCAAACATGACAGTGCATTCCTGGCACAGAATATGCAATGCGAGAAGAGAAAAATGACAGTATTTATGTTACCTTCAGTCACATAGTTGTGGTCTCGCAGAAAGCTGTGGTTAATTTTCCGTGTGTCCGTGTCCTCGCCCATTTACAGCAGGATTACTCAGCATGCCTATCCGCAGTGGACTGATAGCATCAGCAGAGGTCGTCACAAGAGCACCATCCATGCTGCCACTGCCTAGCAGAGGCGGGGAACACACCGGGCCACTGAGCACAGCATAATGAGANGGCCGCCACCGCCGCTCGCCTCTGCTGCATCAGCGCTGGCCCCTCCCCGCCCGCCGCCCGCGGCCCAACCGCACCGCATCTGCATGGAGCAAAGTGAAAAATGACACTGCAGGTAATTATTTCAGCTCTTCTGCCGGGGAGATGGGCAAGGAGAAAAAAAAAAACTGAGGGAGGGGATGAGGGAGAAGAAACTTCAAGGTGATTAAACGCGTTTGCATCGACACGTACTGCACACGAACATGCGGCCGGGATTTTGTGCTAGTCGTGGTGTCATCTGCAGCAAAAGCAACAGTCGTTCAATGCCAGCCTCTATAAATATTACCGAAATTGCCAAATATCTGCCTGTGCAAAAGGATTCGTCATAGGCAAGGCAACCATTCAGAGGACGTAAGACAAAATAACAGTTATTTATCTTTTTTACCTGCAGTTTTGTAGATAAATGTAAAATTACAAAGTGTTTTAAAACAACCTCTCTGGTTTCCCTGTATAGCAAAGAAAAGCTGGACAAAGGGAATGTTTGCAGGTCACTGGTTGTCTTAAACCTGCTAGTCTTTCAGTTCATTATCCCATCATCTTGGAAAAGCAGTGTTGAAGAATGTATACTCAGAAATATGAAAATAAGTAGAAGAAGAAAATTATTCACTTACTGTATAAAATAAAGCTTGCTCTTTAGTCCAAATGCTTAATGTTTTATATTACAGCAAAATTCTTTCAACAGAACAGATAAACAGTTTCCTTTAGCTTTTGGTGTCTATTCAAGAAACCACAAAGTGTTTGCTGCAGAAAGTATGTATTCAGAAAAGGTAAGCACCACTGAAGTCTAAATATTTGAATAGAAAACAAATGGCTATATACCAAACCACTACTACAGCATGGTAAGGAAGTCCACAACCACACAATCAATTGAGGAGAGAGAATCTTGTGCTTTAGGCCCTGGAATTGAACATGGAAAGTACAATTTGGTTGTCAGCATTACTACAGCATTTTGTGTAACACTGGATGAATTTTTATCGGTTTTTGTTTTTTTGGTTGTTTTTTTTTTTTTCTTTTTTTCTAATGAACTAGGACAGACAGTTCTTGAAGGAAAATTCAAATACCCTGCTATTCCTATGAACTGGTATGTGACTTTGAAAAAAGTAGAGGACTATGTAAAAACCTGCTCATGGATACACATCTAATTTCACTATGAAGCAAGGCTGGGAGGGAAAGAAGAACAGTGATAGAATCACCTTTTTATTATTATTAATAGAGCAAAATAAAACAGAACCATCTCCAGCCTAAAAAGTAAATTTTGTAAAATCTTTACATTTGAGCAAGTGGGAAAGTAAGAGAAGTTATTCAGTACTTGAACCTGTACAGAACACATTTTACACATATAGGGGTTTTGGGAGTGACAATACTGGAAATGCTATTTCTGCATTGACAACATCATTCACTACTGTGGTGGTACCAGCAGCTCTCCAGTATCTGCCCTATCCTCTCTAGAAAAGAGGAAGGAGACCTTGCAAATACTGATATTTAGTTTAGGCAAAATGGTTCTAATCTACGTGATAGAGCTGGTTTATTTTGCCCTTCTCTGACATAATATGTTCTCACCTTGGATTTTCCAAAGACAAAAGGGTCTATGAGCATAACACACTGCACATGAAATCCCAACTCCGCCGGAGTCCTTGGCAAAGAGTACCACAAACAGCCAGTTTACTCTCAACTCTTTAACACAATGCTTACACCAGTCTGGGTCAAGAAGCCTCTGTGCAAACTGCCTGGCCTTACAAAAGTCTGTCCAGATCCCTTTGTAAAGCCTTCCTGCCCTCCAGCAAATCAAAAACTCCAGTGGTGACCAGCTGCCAGTTACATATAACTCCACTGACCACCAATGCATGGGCTCAGCCATCCAGCCAGTTTCCACCCAGCAAAGAACACACCCATTCAAGCAAAGAGCTGCTCGTTTCTCCAGAAGAATGTTGTGGAAAACTGTGTCAAAGGCTATACTAAAGTTCATGCAGGCAACATCCACAGCCTTTCCCTCATCCACTAAGAGGGTCACTTCACCACAGAATCAGATAAACTGGGTCAAGCAGGACCTGCCTTTCACGAGCCTGTGCAGGCTGGGCGTGATCCTCTGATTGTCCTGTATGTGCTGCATGATGTTGCTCAGGATGATCTGCTCCATGACCTCCCTTGGTCACTGAGGTCAGGCTGACAGGCCTCTAGTTCCCTGGATCCTCCTTCCAACACATTTGATAGATGGGCTTCACATTTGCTGACCTCCAGTCAATTGGGAACCCACTCCTCCCTGTCACCCAGGGCTGGTGGTAAATGATGGAAAGTGCCTCAGTGAGCACTTTCACCAGCTCCCTCAGTCCCCTCAGCTGGATCCCATCCAGCCCCATAAACTTGTGTGTGTCCAAGTGGTGTAGCAGGTCACTGATCATTTCCTCTTGGATTATGGGGGCTTCATTCTGCTCCCCATCCTTGTCTTCCAGCTCAAGGGGCTAGGTACCCAAGAACAACTGGCCTTACTACTAAAGACTAAGGCAAAGGAGGCATTAAGTACTTCATCTATTTCCTCATCCTTTGTCACTGTTGCTTCCCCGTGCATCCAATAGAGAATGGAGGTTTTCCTTAGCTTTTCTTTTGTATTACAGAGTGTGGATGCCCTTGGAAGGTAACACTGAGAAGCTACTACTGTGATGATTCTAAAACTGAAAGAAATGTCACCTTGCAAGGCATTTGATCCCAAAAAACAAGCAGGACATTTGAGTAGGAACAGCTACATGGGAACAACTTCTGTCTGCAAATACACAGAAAATGAGCATGTGTTCTGTCCTTTCTGAGAAAAAAAATCATATGGAAAACTTATTATTGACAAGAAATAGATAATAAATTATGGAAATGATTAGTACAGTACCAAAAAAGTCACACTGACAGTCTGTAAAAAAAACCCACTGGAACCATTTTCTTTGTAAATACCTCTACATTTATGTGACCAAGGTGGTTGAGAGAATTCTGCCCTTCTTATTGTTCCAGCTCTTCCATGTAAACTAACCAATAACTGTCTTTTATTTGTCCTCAATCAGTTCAAACTTTACAATTTCTATGGTCTATATTTTAGAGCTTACCCTGATTATTTTTAGGCTGTAATTTAAGCAGTTAGAAATGTTTTCATTTTTCCTAGGAGCAAAATTTTTTGTGATGTCAAAACTGTAACTCCAACCATAATTTTCTCCAGACACCATTAGAGAGGTTCATGGACAACTTCTTTAGGCATCACATCTGGGTCAAATCACACTTACCTTGTTCTTCTCATTTTCAAGTTAAAAAGAATCTCAGCAGGAGGAACAGAATGAGGAGGAAGCCTTTAACAAAAACCCTAGACAATATTCCCAGTGTGCATGCAAATGCTTTCCCTAAGATTATGAGCCAAATCCTTACTGTGTGGCAAATATTAGCACTCCACTGACTTAAGTAGGTCAGTTCACATGAGAAAGATTAGCAAAACTCTGCTCTAAATTTGTAGCACAATGTAAATTTGTGAGCCAACATTTGCAGATAACTAGCTATGCCATTTTAAAATGCTACTTATTATCAATCCCACCTATAACCTACCTAATTTGATCTGGTCAAATACCCAGGGAGAAGGTAGTGAGGAAGGAAGCTTTAATCAAAAGTATATCAGTTATTTGGACTTTCATAGTAGTTCACAATCCTACTTATAAAACAAACCTCTAACTGAGCTGAATACAGTACAAACACAGAAATGAAAGTGTCCTATCTTAAAGAATTTATAAGTAAACTATAAAATAGAAGAGCTACATACAGATCAGCAGCGACATTTAGGTAAACAGTGAGTCAGTAATGAGGATGGAGTCCTGGTTTAGAGCTTTCTTCAAAAGAAGGTCATTAGAGACTGTGGAGAGAAGCAATAAACTGGATTCAAGAGGTTGAAAAATAACTGCATAACAAGAATAAAACATGCTTAGACATAAAAGGAGGAGAACTGGCCAGCAGGTCAAGGAGGAAAGTAAAAGGCAAGAGCAGGCATGACATAGATGCCAATACAGACTGTGTGTGTCAGTAAAAGGAGAGTTTAAAGGAGCAAAACAAACAAAAAATGGATCTATGCCAGGAGGAGAAAAATCTCATAGGACAGGGAAAGAAAATATTTAAAGAGAGGAATAAATGTACATTTCCCTTTGTCAGAGTTTTGGGCAGAAGAATTAGAGAAAGGGGAAGGTCAAGTCAAAGGGAAAAACAAAAAAACAGTCAACCAACCTACCTACCTACCAACCAAAAAAAAAAAAAA
>VXBB01016722.1:840851-854063 GCA_013399915.1 Illadopsis cleaveri
AAAACAAACAAACAAAAAAAGCCAGAGGCAGCCAGTACCCCAAGGAAGGAATCAAAGCCTATTTATGATAGAAATGGAACTGAGAATGTAAGGATTAGTAACAGTGTAGTCTAACAGTAAGGAATTGAAGAAGATGAGAACAAATCTTTGGCTGAATGACTGTTGATAGTGTTTGCTCATCACATTTCCAGCAGCAAGCTTGGCAGCAGAAGAGAGGGAGGAATTAGGCATTAAAAGGCAGTTTGTCTTGAAGGTTACTGTGTAATCCTGTTTATAAACACCTGTTGAATACATGGCCATCCTGGTCTGCTCCTGCAGAACATTTGTGTTCTTCTCTTAAACACATTTTCCTGAAGAGCCTCTATTTAGCTTTGTCAGACACTAAGAGCATAACCTTTAATAATTAAACTCTCAATATCCAAAATAGAACATCATCAGGTACTCCATGTCTCCACTTTACCCCTGAATTCATCACTCCATCTGAATTAGAATAATTAAGCTTGAAGTGCAATTGAAAGAAAGAGTAGTGGAATACTTAAATGTTTTCTTCGTCCAACTAAACTTTTTGTATACATATCATCCTGTACTTCATTTAGCAAAATACAGTGGCTTTAAATAAAATGAAAGTGAATTTTCAATTGCCACAGAACTTTAATTATTTGTAAAGAACAAGAGATTTAAAGACTGTGATGGTAAAAAAAACCCTTAGAAGTTGCACAAATTTCACCAAAAGCAGACTGTCTTAAAATATTACCTTAATTTAATGTTTGTGACATCAGAGGAGGGTTTTAAGAGCTTTGACATTTGCTTCTAACCATATCCTAGTATCAGCAAACTGTGCAAAACAGTGCAAAGTTTCTTCAAGTGAAATAAGGTAACACATACAATTAGTCAGCTGCAAAAAAAAACCACAACTAAATATTTAGCCAACTCTTGACAATCATAACTCATTGCATCTGAATTTGCTTAACAACAAAAAATGTTTATAGGCCAGATATTGTCTCCCTTTTACATATGTACAGAGATGTGAAATGCCCTGCTACTGATTCTCCAGTTAACTAGCAAATTAGTTTTGCTGTTCATTTATTTATTCATGATGCCCACAAAAATAACATTATATAGTACAGTCATACTTCTGCTCAAAATACTTTCATTTAAAATGACAAAGCAACAAGGAATTACAATGGGATAAAAAGCTATTGCCCTAGTCTTCCTCCAGTTCTACTCAGCTTGACAGAGAAGGACTCAGAGCTTTCAGACAGGTGTAGGACAGCATATTCACTCCCTTGAGTTTGTGTACTTTTCCTTTGCAAGTCTTCTGAAGTCCTTTTGTATTTGGTTAATAGTCAATACAATATACATTATATATACTATTATGCAGTTCCTTTTTTGATTATTTCTGACAGCTAAACAAAAGCAAATACATACTGCCAAAAGCAAACATAGAAAGCAATAGAAGAAAAATTATATCAATCACAGCTCTCAAGTAAAAATTAATTTTGTCTTAATTTAATACCTCATAAGTAATCATTTAGAATTTTTACATTTACAGCATTTAATTCATATTTTGCTACAGTCTTCAGTTACATTTAATATTTACTATTTAAATTATGATGCAGCCCAACAATTTTGAAAAACACTAATGGCTGCTATCACAATTGGAAAAATATGTCATTACTCAAAAAGGGGAAATTTCTTCAACACACTACCTTTTGCTGTGTTAAATCTAAAAATAACACCTGCCCAGAAGAAGTAATTTATTTTCAGCCTACATACTCCAGGCACAGAGTAAAACTAATGCCTCCCAGCAGCTGGTGATTCTGGAAAGCAAGCAATTAAAAGTTATCATTGAGTAATTTAAATTACAGAAGGCAATTTCTGTCAATGTCTTTCACCCTCTCTGTTCAGGTGAACATTGCATAAGGATCCTGGGCTGAGCCAGTACCATTTAAGGTTTGCAGAAAGCCAGAGCATGGGATGAACTGGATACACACCACACTCAGTTTTTCACAGAGGAGACAGCAGTTTTGCTCTTATTTTTCTGTGATGTGCTGATGAGAGTGGTGAAACTAATTAATATGAAGAGCTCTGGGCCCGATTTAATGATTTTTACTAACTGAGAGAATGCAGCCAGGATATTTGGACACAAGGGCTCTTGCAAGGAGGCTCCCTGAAGCATGCCCTGAGCTATGACACTCCTGTGCTCTCAGGATGCCCCTCTGTCCCTCTCTGGGGCCACTGCATCATTCTGGCTGCCTAGGAGGTTTCCCCATCCTACCAGAGCAGCTGCACACCATGACCTCTCTGTGCTCCATAATGTGTTCATCCAGTCTGGCAACCTCCACTGGGCACTGCTTTCAGGTGTTTGCTAGGAAGAAAGGAAGAATTTGGAAGCATAAACAGTTCCCTGTTGACTGGCCTGAATCAGGCCAGAGCAACCCCACAGCCAAAGAGCTGGAGCTGTGCTAGAAACAGCAACAATTACTTTGTCTGGTCCTTTTGGGGTTAAACTCACATCTAAAATGAGTCCTGCAACCTATCAGCCAGTGAGCTCAAGGAAGCAGGTAACAAGAGCATGAACAAATTCCAGGAGTGAGTTCTGCACACTCTAGGGGCAAGTTTTAATTTGGCAAATTTCAGAATACTGTAGCAGATTTCAGTGGGATCTAGGTTTAGCAAGAGATGGAAAGCAAGGCTGCAAAATCATAGGAGAAGGAAAAGCAGAAAGAACAGATAAGATGCCAAAAGGAGATGCTGGAAGTTTTCCCAGAACTTACTAATCTGGAGGTTAAGCCTATTTAATGACTGCAGCAGGAATGGTAAGAGTGGTCTAAAGGAAAGAACACAGGATGAAGAATAAAAGACCAAGCACTAATGCCATCTGTGAGGCTTTAGCCACATCATTTATTTTCCTTATTCTTTTTCACTCTTCCATTGCCTTGCCTATTTAAACCAAAAATTACAAGAGCATAAATACTGTCTTTTCTACTGCAGTCATCACATGGAGACTGATGCAGGACCCTTGGGCAATGCTGATACTTATGAGACACTGTTCCTAGCTAAATAAGCTCATCTGTTTCTAAAACAAGCTTCTGTGTCCTCTAAAACACAAGGCAAATTATTTACTCCACTGCAAACAACACCACAATAAAACATATGAGAAGGGTTCAAAATGAATTTCACATAGAAATGCATTTTCACAGTGCCTGTCCCTGTGCCAAGTAACCCAGGGACCTTGGTGGACAAGGAAAACAGAACCTGAGGAAGAAAGTAGGCTTGGGGACAAGTGTTGAAACAAATGCTTCCAAATTAGCCTTTAACTTTCTACAGAGGTTGTCTGCTCCCGAATTTCTCAAATTGAAATGCTAAATACAAATATAAATATATTCCAAACAAGAAATATTATGTTAGGTTTGGTATAATTGCATTACATGCTGGAGAAAGCCTACTTCTAAATTTGATAATTTAGTTTAGTTTTAGAAATACTTTATACAGGTATTAATTAACTCAAATACAGCATCACTTGCACGTTGCCTCACACCTGAAGTGTGAGACAGCATACACTTTGTTACTGCTGTTTGGTGTGCATGGGTCACTTTCTCTCTAAAGGCACACACTATGACAGCATCTTCTCTCCAAATTACCCTACAACTTCAGTAAAGCTCACCACCATGTCCTCCTGCTGTGCAGGGGAGAAAAAGTGTTTAAATGTATGTGTCTACATGCAAGCCTTTAAAATCATGCTGTATATAGTTTATTCAAACTAGAATTTTTGTGTTATGCCCTTTCTTGCTCACAGAAAATCTACCCACACTACTAAAAAAAATATGGATTTGTAAAGCAGAAGTAGATCCTAAGATGGATGGTTAAAGTTCTGCTGGAAAGGGCTGGAAATCATGAAGGGAATGTTTCAGTGGCTGTTCATGATGAACAGATCACAGGCATCAGAGCACACAGTGCCAGAAGCTGCTGATGGGGACTGTCACAACAGTGGAGCCTCAGGACAGAGCTGTGTGCTGCCTCCCCAGCAAGTCACCCAGCACACTGTCAGAAATGCTCTCCAGACAAGACCTATCAGTGCACAGCCGGGGGAGGCTGCAATTACAAAACTAACTTCATACCCTAAGACAAGATGACCCACATCTCAAATAACTTCTGTAGGTGTCAGGCTCTGGAGTGGGACATGAAGCCTGCTGAGACTGAAAAGCCTGGAAAGAGACTAAATAAGAACCTACACATATATATATGGTGCAAAATAATTATAAAGTTGTCACTTGAAGGGACTGGAGAATCCAAAGAAACGTTGCTTAAAGCACAGATCAGAAAGGGGCCTGATAAAGGTATTTATAGCAAGGATACTGGCACTGTCAGAACTTCTTTACACTGTGTAGACATATTTATCCAAGAAAGGAGCTGGGAAGAGAGGGAGAAAAGCAAGTGAGAACAGTTCCAAACCCATGCTAAGGGTCATATTCATCCTTCCTGAATAGCAATGGACCAAAACACATATTTCAGCAGTACCCTGGTGTGGCATCGGGGTGGTCAGGCTGCTACACTGTCAAACCAGAGAGAAAGGAAAACACTCTTTAACACAGCTTCCAAAACTCAACATTCTGAAAAGACCAAGCTGATTAGATACAGGAATCTTGAGAGATGGAGCTTGAACAATTTCAACAGCAAAAATAATCCAGAGGAAAGAGATCAAAGCAAATATAAAGAAACAAACTTTCCACACCAAATCAAGTGAGAAAACATGAGATTCTTTTAAATACTGTGGCCTATCACAAAATATCAGAAGCTGACTGAGAATTTGTAACACCTCTGAAATATTTGTTAGGAACTATAGTGAAAGGACAAGGAGTGCAATTTGGTGCAAATTGAAAAGGGGGAAAATTGAAAGAGGAGAAATTTAGATCAGATATTAAAGAAATTTTTTACTGTGAGGGTGGTAAAGCATTGGAACAGGTTTCCCAGGGAAACTCATTGGCCCATCCCTGGCAGTGTTCAAGGCCAGGCTGAATAAAGCCTTGAGCAACCTGGTCTGGTGGGAGGTGTCCCTGCCCATGGCAGGGGGGTTGGGACTATGATCTGTAAGGCCCATTCCAACCCCTTAACATTCTATGATTCTATGATTTTTCAGACATTAAAAAAATAATTAAAAATCAAATCAAACTAGCAGATTATATTCACTCACATTAAAATGCAAAACACAGGCACTCTTCCTAACATTTTGCTAACTCAGACCTCAAAATGCTTCAGGTAATAATAATTCAGGAACAATTACTGCCCATGGCAAGTCTATTAAATAAAATCAACATACAGGATCATTTATTACTGGTTTTGAATTCTATACACAGTCATACAAAGATGTCACTTTGAAGAGAACTTGGACCAAAAGACTATGTTATTCACAGGACCACAGAATAATGACATGGCATCTGAGAGGACATTCAACTTGACTCCTTCCTTTCACCAGTGTAATGAATTAATTCAGATAGGTATGATGCAAGCAGCTTTTTCTCCAGCATTACCTTACACCACAAAAAGTAGCTGCATATTTCTGTGTTCCCTAACAACTAAGGTGACATGCAAATGGCAAATCCAGGCAGCTGAAGTACCTGCAGATCCCAGCCATCCTGGATTTGCCACAGAGTAAAAAAAAAAGGCAAAACAAAAAGCTGTTCTAGAAAATGATACAGTGCTAGATTTTTTTCTTGTACATAATATTTACTGCAATATTGCTAAAACAGCCTCAAGAGAGAGGAAAAATGCCAGTTGTGTCAATATAAACAATGATTTTGCTGTTAGCCTTTCCTCCAGATCATGCCAATATTTAAACTACTGTACCATCAGATGTACAATAACAAGTGCTGCACCTGCTGTAAGAGCTGAAATAATACTTGGTTGGCAAAACAAAAGCTAAAAATAAATTCAAGCTTATTTAAAATGGGAATAAAATACCAACCCACAGGAAACAAACTCATAAGCACTCGATGATGTGAGAAAAAAAAAAAAGTAATTTGTATGCAGAAATGTAGAAAGAAAGCTAGTACTGAATGACATTAAAAGTTTGCAAGACACGTTAAACCCAGAATTTTGAGGAGTATGAAATCCCATACTACATTGCAGTAAACAGCAAATGCACCTAAAGGTTCTGTTCCTCTTCTGGCCACTCTAATACCAACAGCAGCAACCAAAATTCAGAAAAATGGAACAAATCACAGAGGTGATCTGACACTGGAATTTGTGAATTCCTAAGTAAACAGTGACTGAGTAGACTGCTGTAGCAATCAGCTGCAAGGAATGGAAGCATAAACATCAAATGCAGTCATTTTTATTTTGGCTCAAGACATAGTAAGTGCAAATTAAATTATAGGAAAACTTACAAGGGAGAGTACAAGTGGAAAGCTATTAATTGATTTTGCAACCTGATGAAGGACTAAACACCTACAAATTAAGTGCTGCAATGAAAACAACAGCAGTGCCTGCCCCCAAGGAGAATTTGGAAACATGGGGTAAAGTGCTTCGCCTACCCAGTGTGGAAACCTCTCACTCGGGAGAACCAGCACCCAGGAACACAAATGTTCATTCTTTCCAAAGCATAGAGATCTCAAATAAGGTCATAAACGAGACATGCTTGTTGATATAAGATCTAGACCCTGAGTATGAATATAGCCCTAATAGGGGGTGACACTGAGTATTATTCCCTGGAAAAAATGGGAGACAGTCCTACCTTATTATATAATGTGTACTGCTAACTCATATGGGAAATACAGTATCATTTGCTTTAGTACAAGAGAAAAAAAATCTGGGTATGGACATTTACCATATTTCCGGCTTAAGTTACCCCAGGCATTAAGAAAAAATGTATTATTTGTAGAACCAGAAACTATAAGTAAAATGAGCACATGTGTGTCTTTGTGATGGAGATGCTCACCACGGCCAGGGAATCTCAAATTTTTGAGCCAAACCTGAGGTCAGTTTCAAGTTTTTGCACTGACAATTACTTTATGTAACAGAAAAACAGTCACCTGAACAGGATCTGGAACCACAACTGCATGCATCAGTGTGTAAGAGAAAATTAAACTTGGCAAAAGGGAAAACAGGAGCCCTCACCAGAGGCCAAAATGCCCCAGCATATCCTGCTGTTGGAGAAGAAAGGTCTGCTAAGCAAAACCAAGATCCAGTGCCTCACTAACCACTTTAACAACAAAGGGGAGGGGTGGCCACTTAATAGTACAATTTCTGCTAAACTCTGCAAAATTATATTTAACCTTACTTGCAGCTAGACAGGGATTAACACAGTTGCTGAGCAAGCGTAAATGCTGGGCCTTAGCACATCTGTAGTCTGTAAGAGAATGAACTAATTTCAACTAATGAACTGCTGAGCCAGCGCAATGCAAAGACCAAAGCATGGGAAAGGTAATGCAATAATGTATGCTTAAGACAATTATAAATCAAAGAAAAGAGAATGATGTCTCTCAGCTTCACAGAGCAACTACCTGGGGAGGCATGAAGAAAACTATCTCTGAGACACCATACTTAAGGGCACAGTGACCAGAGATCTGAGGATGGAACAGAAGCAGTACAACAAGTGAGTAGTCTGGGAAAGCAGGGAAGTGAGCTGTGATTATGGCAGTTTGGCAGGAATAAAGGCAAATTCAATAGTCAACATGGTGGGCACAGCAGAAGAGGATAAACACTGCAGACCCTAGCAGCAGAAAACTGACCTTTTGTAGAGACATCAAGGTTTTTCTCTGAAAAACCTTGATACACCAGGAGGGATGTCCTTCAAGCCCACATGCCATGAGCGCAGGCTGTGAGAGAGGGGGGGTTGGTGTATCTTATGGGCTGGGAGGGCACAAACACCTTAAAGTCAAGGTGTATGCCATAATCACAAAATTACAGATTCACAGAGTGGTTAAGGTTGGAAGAGAGCACTGGAGGTCACCTGGCCCAACCTTCCTACTCAAGCAGGGTCCCCAAGAGCACATTACTTGGGATTGCATCCAGACGGCTTTTGAGCATCTCCAGAGGGAATTATACATGCTAATGACTATAGGCTGTTCCTCATTCCCACTGTCATTTATGTAATCTCTTTAGTTACAGAATTCCTCTGTTAACACTCCCACTGCCATTCTTACCTCATCATAGCCTGCCTCACGGTCTGATTGCTGACACTGCTCGTGATCCTGACTTGTTCTGATTATCCCATGGCTAAGTGCCACTGATCTTTAGTTCTCATTGCTTTGCTTTGCCCATAAACACTGTCGACCTGTATAAGCTTTTAAAAAATCCTGTCTCACTGTAAAATGAGTCTTCTTCTCCTTGCCAGATAACACTGCTGCACAGCCCCTCCATCAAAGCTAACCCACATTAACACAGTATCAAAAACATAACAAAAAGGAAATGCAGTTGCTTTTTCTGTTAGGCTAAATGTATGCATGCAAGAAATACTCTAAGCCTGGCTTGAGCTTTCAGGGTAATTTCTTAGATTCAGAAACTCAGTGGAGAAATGGGAACAACATGGTAAATTTAGCCATTTCCACAAAGTGGCACCCTGTGAGCTTGACTGCATATATTCAAGTATATTTAAACATATAGCTAAGCACATCTAACCATAAATCTCATCCTTATATCAGTTAAGCACTTTTATAAATTTTAACATGCAGCTATATTATCAAAAAATTCTTTCAAATAAGATATGGCAGAAACATCTGGCAGTATGCAATTTGCATAGTTCTATTTAAAGAAATTTAATCTAAAGATTTCCTCAGTAGCACTCTTAGAAGTGTAATTTCTATAACTCCTTGGGACAGTAATTAAGAGTGGCTTCTTAATTATTCAATTAATCTATAATAAACCAGGAAGATTTATCTTTTATTTGTGCCAATGATGGCAGCTTTTCAAGTTCACCAGAAAACACATGAATAGACCAGTAATTTTATACAGTATCATTTCACAGGAAGCACAGTAAACTATTTATTCTATAACATCACATTGTTACAGGCAAAGCTCAAGAATAAACAAGCAGGTAAAAATATTTCAACAATAGTTGAAATAATAATAAAGGAATAAAAAGAGAAAAAAAATTTGCAATTCTTCATTGCATTTAACCATCAAATTCTCCCTCTGACACTCCAAGATCTCACTCACCTTTTGTGAATATGGTTAATTTGCCCCAACCTCCACTGTGCAGCTGAGTTGTCCTACAGCTCATTGGTGTGGGCAAACACCAGCACTGCTGTGTCCTGTAAGACAGCTCTGGCTAGCACAGGCTGCAGGGCTGGCTCAGGGCTTTCCCACCACCATTCCCACATTCCCCAGCACTGAGGACTCACATGAGCTACCACAGGATGAACAGTCACTCTACTCCCTTCCCGTCCCCAGCTTTGAGTGTTCCTGAACCAGAACATTCTTTCAACTTCAAGATCATTTTGCTTCTCTCTTACAGTACCATCAAAACCCCTGAAAACTTTTACAGTCACATATACAGTCACATAGATGAGAAATACTTGTTGCCACAACGATTCTTCAAAATTCTGTTCCTGCCGCCACCAGTAAAGGTTCTGCCATTAACAAGAGCCTAACTCACCTCTTCTACATTTTATGGCCAAGAGCCAATGCTATTGCATTGCCTATATTCCGTTTGGAAAAAAAATCCAATTAGAATGGATTCCTGACAAGCTAGACTCTGACCTTTAGTTTTGACTTTGGCTGCCTTTTGTTTGTTTGTGAGGCCCTGTAATTGTTTACACACAATATAAATTGAATCTGTGGCATGTGAAATCCAGCCTTTGCAGCCTCTGTAGGTAACCTAGGGTTAGAGGTTAAAAAACATTGACATTATGACAAATTGCTGTAATTTGAGGAATAATCTGAAATCCTGCTGGGACACAATTGAGCCTATGAGCCTAGTTGTTAATGATAATAAAAGCTGACACAGTAAAAATGATAAAATTAAAGAGAACACCCAGTAATATAAGTACCTCCAACATATGACATTGACGATCCAGTTAAGGGGGCCAGTAAAAATATCACTGGTAACTTAATACTCCATTTCCAGTTACAGAACTCTCCACTCATTTGTGGAAATGCTTTTGTCTGTTCTGTGTACAAGCTATCTGTTTTTCATAATTTTCAGAACATGTAGTTTTCATAATATCTTCAGTAATGCAAGGTCATAATTCCACTTTCTGATTAGTTTCTGTCTATGTACAAGCAGATAAAACCTGTATTTTTCATACAGTACACCCATGATACCTTTCTCTGTCTCTCTGACATATCATAAACCAGCTGGCAACATAAAATATAAATTGGCTAGCTGTAAGAACAGATGAATCATTAATTACTTATTCTGTACCAAAATAAGAGAGACCAATTTTACAGTATCAAATGGCAAGTGTAGCTGCTAATTAAAATTATATTTAAAAAATCCCCAAAGTCAATGAGTATTATTTAAGATTGGGTTGAAGACGATCTTTAAAGGTCATCTAGNAGTACTGAATTTTCCTCTGGCTTTGATTCTGTATTTTCATTCTCCAACAATACTTATATATTATGGATCAGTGCATTCCATTACAAGAATCTTAAGGTTTTTATTCTCTCATACTACATTGTACTTTTCACAGGCCTCACATTTCAGATTATTATTCTCAGCTTCACCGGCTGAGGGAATAGTATCTTCTCACAAATACAACTTACAAGACATAAACTATATGCTGCTAATGTGAAAAACCCACAAAAATCCCCAAACTAAAGCTAATCAGTGTCTGGCATCTCTTCCTTCTGATAATACGGCCATCCAGGAGTCAAGAGCTTTCCCTGAGAAATTTGCTGTATGATGAAGAAAAAGAAAGGAATACAACAATGGACAAGGTAGACTGACAAAAGCTGAGAAACCACATGGATTTGTTTTAGAAGTGCAAGAAGACTAAGATCCATTATTTGGATTGGATGCTGTGATAAAGTCTAAAACACTGACACTTGGCTTGCTTCCAAACCTCTTCCAGCTTAATCCCTAAAATAAACACTCAACCTGAAGACTGAAAGGTTAAAAAATGCTATATCTTTATTCATAATTAGCTGGCAACTGCCACACTTTGCTACAATATAGAAAATGAATGCAATTAATCTGCCTTTTAATGGCAAAGTGCATTTACAATTCTTTCCAGGGTTTTTTTTACATCATTGAAAACTATGCATGAGGATCCAAAGCTGCACATGCAGCCTGTAATCTTCATGCAGTGGATTTTGAAGATAAGGACTGTTACACAGAATATCCAGTGCCTTTTGGCACACTTTTATGTTGCCTGGCATTCAAAGTTTTATATTGCTACATATTAAAACATTCTGAAATTGCTACATTTTTGTAAGCTATTTTATCTTTTTCTCGTACAACCTTATTTCTCCTAAGATACTGTATTTTCTCTACTCCTCCCCACATCCAGCAGCTTCACACTGACACCTGCCAAAGAGAGCACCAGGGACAGACCAATCAATTTTCTTCTTAGTAGCTATTTCTTTTGTTGAGGTGGAAGCCTTATCAAGGGAAACAGCTTTCAAGAGCCCATCTACAGAACAGAAAGGAGAAATACTGCCCAACTGAAAATAATGTGCAAATTAGGTTTTCATTCAGGGCACACTATTTAACCACTTCACAACTGATAAGGAAAAACAGCATGAAACCCTTTACTGGTGTGAAGCACATCGAAGTAACAGTCCTAAGACAAGTTCTTCAAAAGCCTTGGCTTTGAAGGGTCCCTAGGATAAGTTGATTGACCTGATCATTTCTTCACCCGAAGTGCTGTCACTGATCTCTGTGTTGCTTTGTAGGCTTCTATCAAGTTCTGCAGACTCTTCATAAAGGTCTCCAGATCATACAGTTTAAAAGTTACAGGTAATGAAGTAATATTCAAAGCAGAGTATTTCCTGTCAAATAAGATTTTCAGAAAAACTTCTACATCTAAACATTGCAAACATTCAAAGTTTAATCAAACACACAACTAATTAGTATGCGAGCTGAGTGTGTTCTAAACACTCTTGTGTATGGAAAATAGCCCTAATTATTTGGTTTGTCAAAAAAGAATTTTTAAAAATTTGATTTTAATTTTTGGTAAGAATTAAATATTCTAAGTATAAATGTATTTTCAAAGTGTACTATAACAAAGCAACTGTAATTATACAAAGATGATGAGTGCTTCGTCCTACTTTTTACACCAGATTTTTTATCCGTGCTTTTATCCTTTCTTGATCACGACAAAGCAGCATGATCACAAACAAATCAAGGCTCCACACCATGGACTGATCCCTTTACTAATTTCCCAAGGACCTTCACAGATTTCACAAAGAACTCCCTCTTGAAGCAGACTGATTTTATAGGAACTTTTGCACGGATTGTGCAAGATTAGGGCCCTTCTTGCTTTGTTCTTGGACAAATGAGCATCCACTTTGGCACACTTGACATTAACCCCACATTTCTAAAATTCAAGTGTTTTTCTGAGCCCATTCCCAGCCCTAGAAGAGAACAAAAGATGGAATAAAACTACAAAAGTTGCATAGCTTCTTATTTTGACAGTATCATTTTGAAAATTCTTATACATCATCAAGTGTCAAATTTGCAATTGTACTGCCTGTAAAAACAACAAACAAAAACTGCAGTAAACCCTGAAACACAAACTATGCACAATTCGACTATGCTACACATGCTAAAAAAGAATATCTGGAATATAAATGAAAGAACTTTTTCCAAGATCTTTCTTGTTTAAGAAAAGCCTGGATGTGGCACTTAGTGCCATAGTCCAGTTGACAAGGTGGAGTTGGGTCATAGGTTGAACTTGATGATCTCAAAAGTCTTTTCAAACCTAGTTAATTCCATGATTCTTTGATTCTTTTAGGCACTGAATCACAACTGATGATGAAAGACAGAAAATAAATTCTAGTAGAATTGCACTGCATTTATACAGCGTCTTAAACAGGAACAAGTCTTAAAAATAATACTAAAAATAGACAACACAAACATGTAATAAAAGGTCTCATATGTATCTTTATATATTTGCTGTGGAGACATTGAGCTATCTAAAGAAGCAGCTGAGTTTTACCATATGAACAGATGCTCTCAAATCAAGTCTTCCCAGCTTTCAAACATATTTCCTGATACTAGTGATTAGAGAAATGTATATTTTTTATAAAATATATAATAATATGATTTTT
>VXBB01016722.1:854103-872815 GCA_013399915.1 Illadopsis cleaveri
AATATAATTTTTATAAATGTATAAAAATATAAATATATGTATATCATTATGACAAAATTAAAAAATAAAATATATTTTAAAGCTTGTTAAATGTTGCAGAAGGAACAGCTGAATGTATCTAGTAGTTTCCAAAGACAATTTAGAATGAAAAATGGAAACCTCTTTCTTACTAAGAATACTTAGGTATTCTAGTGCTCATTGCAAAGATAAAGATAAATTTAGATTTTATAACTAACTCAACAACACATTTGAACAGGGATTTAGAGTTTCCCCTGGGAACTTCAAGAATGAAAAAGAAGCCAGAGCAAACCATGACATGGTTGCATACCTATAAAATGTTAACAGCTAAACAGAAGAAGTAAAGTTATTTTCCCTTCTTAAAACAAGCACTATAGTTTAAGAAAGTCATTGCCTCTAGGTTTCATAGTAAGTCTAAGGACTCATAGCCTTGTGAGCAGCCTCTGCGGTTATTAATTTCAGTAACATACTTTGCATGAAGACATTTTAAAGGGCAAAAGATGCAGAACTTAATACTAAATAAAGATAAAACATAAATTAATATTGCAAGGACAGACAGGACACTGACCTTACTAATACTATTTATATAGCATCTTTAATTAACTTAGTATATTTAGAACACACTATTTTATCTGTAAAACACTAATTTCAAATCAGCTACACTTTTGGAAGATTATGGAGAATTCATTAGAACAGCACCAACAATATGAAACACTAAATGGAATGTTATCTTGAAGTAGCATTTAAGCTAGGTATATAAAAATTGCACATTACATAACTGCACATATTGTAGAAAAATCTGAGTATTTACTCCATGCACAGATTTGGGAGCTGACTTTCATGTCACATCAACTAAATAACAGCTCTAGTAACATTACTTGGAAATGCTGTTGTAGGGAGAAAAATGAGGTTCTGTTGTTTCTGCTAACTGTCCTGACTAAAAATACTTTTATGCAATTTTTAAATTGACAGTGCAGTTATAGGTGTATTTCTCACTTTCATATCTTGTTAGTGAGGCCTTTGTTTCTCCTTTTTAAAAATACGATGAACTTCACGTAAACTTTAGTTGGGATTACAAGACATGACCTATTTTGAAGATGCACCTTGCTTTCTACTGAAAATGTGTATTATCTAACACAATACAAATAGGTCAGTGCTTCTGTTCTAGTTCTTTTGTTATAGTTAAAACCAGTACAGACTAAAATTAATACACACAGCAGATAAAGAAAATAGAAGTTATTACCATAGCAATACTCAAGAGATACAATTAGGTCACAAAAACTGGGGGAAAAAGAGCAGAAGCACCACTTCAAAATCAATAGGCACTATGAAAGGATGAACTTAGCAAAAACTATTGTGCATTAAGCAAATAACAACTATAAAAAGAAAGGAAAAGATGTTCAGCAGAGGTTCAAAATTACAAAACCAGTAATTCACATCACCATAGTATTACCAAAGCATACGGTGGTATGCTAGCAAGCCTTGGAATTTTAAGCAGAAAATCATTTCAGCAGAAAATCAGTAACTTATGTTCATAAAATTTCAGTAACAGAAAGGTGAGGGGCTGACGAAGTAGTTTATTTTCAAGTCCACAAGTGTAACTCAAATGCCATTTCCTTATAAAGTTACAACATGCTCAATATAAGGCACAAATTGTTCTTCATCATATTTGTTATGCAGCACAAGTCAAAGAGCAAAGTTTTGCCACAGTTCTCAGTTTTCTTGTAGTCACAACTGATGGTCTGAAAAAAAAAATCAAAAGTCAACAATTGCAGTTAGAAGCCAGGATTACCAGTGCTACAACTGGTATCATGTAGAAAGCTAGCACAGGGATGGCGAACGCCATGAGATGTCCTTTCTCTTCCTCATGGAAATTTCTCTGGCTTCTTGTGCTGGCCCATTCCCCCTCCTACCTCCTTCCTCACTTGCCCAGTTCCGGACACACACCCTCTGTTTTAAATAGTTAATATATCAAACATATAAATTAACATTATAAAACCTCCTTATCTTACAGTTTTATGTAAAAAAATGCAAAAAGAAGAAAATACCTATACCACAATTTGAATACAGCCAATGTGTGCCAATTATTTAATATGCACTGTATAGGTTACATTCTCATTCCACAGTCATCTTTTGTTTGTGTCTTTCAGAAGATCAGCCTTAAGGGACAAGGGTACAATATTTGTATTGTATTACTTAGCAGCAACATTTATGCACCACTATTCTCTCACATAAAACTTCTTGGAATGACAAAGTTTCCCGCTCTGTAAGGGCAATATCAACAAGATGCAGATTCAGAAACTTTTCTTTTACAGGAGTTTCTTTTTTAAACAGCTGTTGTTTCATTTACAAAAATGAGACTGAATATATCTGAGCATGAAGAGTGAATATTCAACACTTGCAAAAGCAAATATTATTGGGAACTGCAAATAGGAGCATCAAAACAGCAGTTGGTGCTCAAAGATCCCTATATGTCAGTATCCTAACAGGAACAGCAGTCTCAGGAAGAATATAAAGAACAGGGACAGCATAACCTTTTCTGGGGTCCAGCAATTTGTAGATCAGGGACTACCTCAAAATATAGCTTTTGGATTTCTGTCAGTCTCTCCCAGATCTTTCTTCCATGAATGTATCCAATTGTTCTTGAGCATATGAAAACTGTGGATGTCCCTGTGGCAGCCATGTTCCACAAAGTGTTGTGTGTCAGGGCATTTTTAACAGTGTATAGGGATACTTCTGCATGAGCAATTATAGCCCAACTTATATATATTTTAATCAGAAAATAGAAAATCTGAGGTTGCATTTTTTTGAAATTAAATGGTTTATAACTAGAGTATATCGGAGTTTAATGTAGTGCTTTTTAAATGCAAGATCCGCTAGGGCTTTTAAGTCTGAATATATTAACATGTTGCAACTTTTGGTAAGAAATGGCAGCATTTGGAACAGCTGCTGGCTACTAACAAGAACAGCTTGCCTCATACAGAAGTATGACAGGAACAGCAGCATCCTTCCATTGTGCCTGTGGATCAGAAATGGAGTTTAGTGCCTTACTCCAATTAAAGCTGACTGGTTCCCATCCACACTGCTGTGAACGAGCACCTTTCAGATCAGCTCATTTCATGTTCACATTGCACATCACCTGGCTTGTAACTCTTCTGGGCTATATATGGTGCCTCAAGATGCAATGGAAGTTGTTCTGCTGGGTTTGGTTTGGTTTTTTTCAGTTCAAAGTGATTAAAATGATGCAAAAGCTGTGTTGCACAACCCCAGAATCATGATGCCAAAGGCACATGCATAGAAGTAGGTCAGGTTAGGGCATACAAAGATGCAAGTACTGCTGGGGCAGAGCTCAAGCACAGCCAAGGTTGGCACAGTTCACATCTATACTGCCCAGAGCAGATCCTGAATACACTACACCTCTTGTGCCTGGGTTTTCTCTGCAAGGGAACTACTTCAAAAGGAAGTGCAAGAGCTAAATTATCACATCAAGTGAGCAAAGTGTGGGGTCAAGCCAAGCTGGCACCATGGAGACACTGTGGCTTTGTCTACATTGCTAAGCTAGAGACAGAGCATGGGGCTGGGTGCTGGCATGCAATTCATGTCCCATTAAGCTGTTACAAGAGCTTCCTGAACAGCCTTTGTCTGTGTCAGCTAGAGCTCTCCTACAGTGTCTGGGAATGGATTGAGGACAGCACAGGCTAAGCACCATACCAGTGGGTAGTTCAGATGTATCATGCAACTTTGCTCTGGAGAGGAAAAAAGGTTAGCCATTAAGATGCAAATTTTTATGTTTCTTGGCTTTAGAGCCAAAGCAGGAATCCTGGTCCCTTTTATTTACTAGCACTATCTCTTTACCACAGCTCTATCTGTATTCTTAGTTCAGCATGACCTAGGAGCTCAAGGCAAGATCATTCCACTTCCAACACCTTCCTTCCTTTCACAGAAGTAAGGTCAAAGCATACACACACATTGGTAATAGCTTAGTCAAAAATAAAGAAACTCAAAACCTTCATTGTCTATACTAGGTTAATGAATTAATTATATGAGGAAAAACCCCCATTATGCTTCAGTAGAGAGCACTGTAAAATTCTGCTTTCTCTGGCTTTGAACTCTTGCCCTCAGACACCTCTCCAACTCAGAACACATTTTATTGTGCATAAAATAAGAAACAAGTAAAAAACAAGAAGTTAATACCTTTCCTTATGCATAGACGGCCAGAAAATTAAGTTTTCAGTAGTTGCAAGGATCTTGTGAGTAGAGGCCCACTAAGGAAAATGCTGTACCTAATGGAAAGCAGGTCTGGTTCCCCAGTGACAACAAAATCGTAGTAAAGAATGGATTCAATACTACTTGCAGTTAACCAAAAATATCCTGTTTTAAACAAGACTGAATCAGTTATCAGTAAACCAGTGAATAAGTGATCTCTAGATATTAAAGGAACTTTACTTTCTAGGCAAATCCATATAGAATTCACTTTTAATTAAAAAAAAAAACACCTCACTGCTTTTAAATTCATCCCTAACCTCTGGTTGGTCTTTGCTTATTTGATTGTTATTATTTTTTCTCTTTTTGCCATGACACTACCCAAAGGCTTGCTCAGATTGATATTTGAACTTACATTTTCTGAAGCATAAATAACATTAGCATTAGCATTTACCAAACTCAGTTATATTCAAAAGTCATAATAAAGACATAGAAAAGTAATGATAAAAATAGACAGACCAAAGAATTCAAATGAGCAGGCTCAGTATCCTGGGAAAATGTCACACTAATCCTGGATTTTGATCAATGCAATGTATCAAAACAATACAGAAAATTTACTGGGTGATAAATTTTTGAAGGTATACCACATTATTAAGAAACTTTCTCCTAATACAGTGGAGAAATATAAATATGTTTTCTTATGTTTGAGCACATACAAAAGGCCAAATGCAACTTCTTCTTTCAACAGATAAATTACCTGCTGTGCTATTTGAAAACATATCCTGAATAGTTTCAGCAAACAACCATCAAATAAAGTCTGAAAATATAGGCCTGTAAAACTTAAGAACAGAAAAACTTGATAAAGAAGTATCTCTACTTTGAAAACTTACTGTCTTGCAGCACACTTTATTTTGAATTAATTGTAAAAGTTAAGAAAAATAAAGGAGGCAGGAAGACAAGTGAAAAATTAAAACAGCTATAAATCAAAGAAAAGTAGCACAAGTATTCATAGAGAAAATGTGGAGGCATTCACATCCAGATCTGGACCTGAATGTTGAATACCAACAGTATTTGAGAGCTGACAACTGTTATGTAATCTGGAAAATTCACAAGCTCAGACCAGCTGTTGCCTGAACCAGCTTGTAAATCACACACAAACCATCTGAAGAGTGGGTATCTCTCAACCCACCCATAGCAGAAAAGCCAGAGACTGAAAGGGTAAGCAGAGTGACTAGGCATGTAAACTGTACAAACCTCCAGAGACATAGCCATATATCTAGTCATATCAGCTAAGGGAATCTGTACTGTTTTAATTACAGCTATTCTGGGCAACCTGTTAAATGTAACCTGCTCTCAGGTCAAGCCATTTTGCAGAATTATTTCCCCCACTATAACCCATAGGTTGAGGTAGGTAGAATGGCAACGGATATAGTTGCAAACTCCTGCAAAAAGCTTTAATTGGAGTCTGTTATCTGAGGTGAACTCCTATCCAGCATAGAAAAATAGTGGTAAAAATAGCAGTGAACAAGGCAGGAAGACATTCAATTCTGTTACTGAAGATGGAAATCTCCTCTGCTATTACAGAGGAGAAACAAAATCACAAAGAGCTGTTTTGTTATGCAAGACAACAGACTACTACCTTTGCCTTATTTTTTTAATGGTATCTGCAAAACTTATACCATTTCAGTATGGTTGTTTATATACAGATACAACTTTCAGGGATGTTTTTATTTTAACCATTTATCAAAACTGAAGTTCATTAACAAATACTTTCCATAATCTCTCCTCTGTACCAGGTATTGTGCAGACATTTACTATTGACTCTAACTTTTTAAACTATTTTGGTACTGATCTTTTCAGCAGGAAGAGCTGTGGGAAGCTGCAAAAGGAAGGAGAGAAATGGCCGAAGACAGACTCACTGGGAAAAAAAAAAAAAGACGATGGAGATGTAAAGGACATGAATTACAATTCCAGAGTTTTAATTTACTAAAAAAACTTTTAAAATAAAAGCTCACACAGATAAAGAAAAAAATTAATATAAATTGTACCCAGTGCAAACTCTGCAGCTTGGTTCTACAAGCGTAAAAATGTCACAATTGGAATAAAATTAATCACTTCTTAATCTGACTCCCGAAGGCTGAAAGTGAAGCTAAGTTCATTTAAAAATTAGTAACAGCAACAAAATGTTGCTGCAGAAAACTTCTCATTTCCTTTGATGCTCCCTGTCCATGACCTCCCCAAAGAAGAAGAGCATGTGAAACATGTGGGCCTCCTGTTTCAGTTTGTCTGCCAGTGTTAGTGAAATAAATACAGAGCAGGGAGCAGCCCCATTCTCGTCAGCCTCAACTCACCATTAGAGAGACTCGTATGTCAATGCACAGGCTGAATAATCAACATTTATTTCCAATCAGTAAGCTCAGCTCTTCAGGTTCAGGCTTGTCTTTAGCAATCTCCCTACTTACCCCCTCTCCCACCAGCATCACTCCTTATGGCTGATGGCACAAATTACCATGTTAATGCTTACAGTAAAAGCAGTGACCATGGCTGCTCTCCAGAACAGCAAGAGGGAAGATTATAAAGTCATAATTTCTGATTGTCTCATAAAGTAACTGCCCAGGCATCCTGTGCTCCATCTGGTCTGTGGTTATCAATCTGTGATATGCCACCCCACAGCAGGGACTCAGGCTGTGAGGGAGGTGCCATGTCAGATGAAAACAGGCAGACTGACTTCCTACCTGTGCAGGGCAGTAAGACTGAAACTGTGCTGCTAATGGTTTTGTGAACTTCTTTGAACAGAGACAACTACATCTGAACTAAATGGATGAAAATTAATGCAATTTCAGTTACCTAAAATAACTTCAGAATATTTAAAAGCTGTATTCCCTGCAAGATTAACCTGAATTACATTATATTATTTTTTTGTTCTGATTATATCTCCATTTAACACTATAGGTGAAGTCACATCCTATAATATAAGCTCTCATCGTTTTATATCACTCTCAGCTTTCAAACATGTTGCACATCAACATTTTTGTTTTAAAAAGACTTTTTGTGACTCAGTATGTCTCATGTTGCCTTGGTTAAATTCTTCATGATTCTTTTCAGCTGGCACAGTAGAGACATAGCTGCTGTTTGTTTCATTATACAGGCTGAAGCCCTGCAGTCTGGGCTTTTGTTTTGTAATCACCAAATCAGGAGAATGAGAGGACAGATTTCATTATAAATATTAGAAAAATACTTTAATTTGTGCTTTCAAAGCTAAATAGACCATAAAAAATAAAGACCCCAGTTAGTCCCCATTTCCTCCAGAACCTTCTAATTAATTTTCCATAATAAAAGGAAGGTTACAGATGGGGTAATTGGCAAAAACTTTACTGCTGAAAGACAGAGTGGTCTATTATGCCCTCAGAAAAAACACCTTGCATGACCCTTATGAAACAAAAAAAAAAGAAGAGATCTATGTACAACCAATATTTCCCTTTAATTGGAGCTTTCTATGTAATACTGCCTTGCTCATCTTAGTTTTGTGTTTTTAAGCTTCTGAAAACATCAAGATTTCTAATAAGCAATATAGAAGCTAGTCAGCATTTGCCTGAGCTCTGAATTCAGTGTTTTCAGCCAGGCATTGGAGCTCATTCACAGCAACACTCACATTTTGTTTTGGTTCTTTCCAGAGATTCAAAACTAAGCCTCAGAAAAATAAAAATAAGTCTAATTACAGCTTTAAAAATCTCAGGCAAGAGGACTCTGAAAAACTAGCTGGACTAGATGTATCTAATATTTGTAATGGGTATGCACATGGAAGGTTCTTCCTAAAAAGGGAAGCTTCCTAAAAGGGCACAAGACACTGGAAAATGTGGCTTCCCATGGCTAACTGTAATTCTTCTGATTCTGTAACGATCAATGGAAGAAAGATACAGACTGATGAGTTTCAGAGATTCCAAGACTTATAACCAAGCCCCCAGGTGACTGGGCTTGACCTCCTGAACACACCACACAATTCCTGGCCGAATAAACTAAATTGGGCAGGGTGGCAGGTTAATATGTCCCTTCAGTTTCCAGTGTCTTTACACTGCTCTTCCATTTAATCTTTCAACAAGGTGATTTTCCATCCCCAGTTACTCAAAGAAGTAAACCATCCATCATTCACTTTCCAATTAAAAAATACTTTTGTTGTTGTTTTGCCATTAAAACTGTCATAGATTAGCCATGTTTAGATCATCTCTGTGTCAGCTTAGGCACCCTGTTCTACTGAAGCTACTTGATAGACAGTCCCTCATTTTTTCATATTTTATGCCCTATCATCACATTTAGTTCCATTTAACAAAACTAAAACTCTTCCCCATCCACACTGATTTAAAGATTTCATTGGGGGTTTTTCAGTCATTTTAAGGAGCTGTGGCTGACCCTGTCTTATTCAGTCAGGCAATTTCTTGAAACCAAATATGTCTGCTAAAATACCATGTCACATTTTTAAAGTTCTATGTCAACTTTTTTCATTCAGAAATTGTGCAAACCTCTTTATTTTCATATAATAAACAAAAATTCATTTATTTTAAAATACCATTTTGCTATCTTCATCCTCAAGGTCATGACGCTATTAGCTGCTAGTCCTGTACGTATTACAACTTAATTTATTGCCTTGCAAGTAGTTCCAAAAAACTTTCACACAGACAATAAAAAATCATGCAAGCAACTTCAACAGAAGAATTTATGATCTTTTCCCATCTGTAAGGGAAAAGGTTTCAGGCAGATAAGGATAATTTGAACATCATCTTATTTGTACAGGTTTTTTAATCTTTGTAACAGTGCAGGCTGAATCTACATATTGCCAAAAAATCAAATAAGTTTGCAGGACTGTGTGTTGTTATAAAATATTTTAAAAAGCAGGCTGAACTTTCAATTCATGATCAGGGAAACATCTTTAGATTTCAACCCAAAAGCCATCCTTGAATTCTAAAACCTACGTGGTCTTACACAGGGGAGGTTCTGAAAGGCTTCAAGAGGCCTCTAGAACATTGTTGAGAACTCCAATGAGTAAAGAAAAGCTGAAACACCTGAAATCTATCCTGTATAATGGTGACTTTTAGCACTGGCACTTTATTAGTGCGTAGAGATTCATGTGGCAGACCAGAGCCTTGTGTTATAGGCACCCCACAAAAGCAGCTCTGTAAATTCTCCTTAAATTTATCCTTTAAACTCCTTAGAATGATAGTCCAGTCCAGTCTCTATTGCTGAGTAAAGGTTTTACATGGAAGTCGGTTTTTCCAGTTCTGACAGGGAAATATGCAGTGTCTATGCTACAGCCTGGCAGCTCCAACCTATCAGCAGACCTAGGAGAAAACTAGTAAATTCTTGGAAAACACAGCCAGATGATAATCACAACAGTAAAACAGACCATAAGAGCCTGAGATTGGTTCAACAGGCCGAACTCTGAGAAGGAAATCAGATAGAAGATGAGATGTAGAAGATCAGATTGAAGGAATATTCTGCTCACAACACAATGCTCCGCAGTTTAGATACTGCAAGCAGTACAGAGCAGTCTGCTCCAAACAGCACAATGATGGAAAAGGAGAACAAAGCCAAAGCAGACTAAAATGGCTCTCTTCTTCTACAGGACTCAGCTCTCCCTCCAGGTCACAGTCCTGCACCGTGCAGCCAAACCTTTGATGTCCCAATGCTGTTTTACATTTAACAAATCCTTACCAAAGAATGGACGCAAGTGGCAGCAAACACATTCATCAGTCGTCTGCAGTGTTCAGAGGTGCAGGTGCAGGTCACCAGCAAGGACTTGGTTTCCTAAATCACAGCATCTTGTCTGAGGACAGGAACCACTGCTGGAGAGAGGCAGAACCCACCTAACCTGGACCAGAGAGAACATATTTCCACACAGGCTCACTGAATCCACTGCTTTGGGGTTGGTTTTTGGTTTTGTTGTTGTTGTTGTTGTGGGGGTGTTTTTGTTTTGGTTTGGGGTTTTTGTTTGTTTGTTTGGGGTTTTTTTGGTGGTTTTGGGGGTTTTGTTTGTTTGTTTGTTTGTTTTCCCTAGGAAATAGAGACCAGGGCCATAAGCAAGAGAGCAACATCTTTCACTCCTGTGGGTAGGGATGTCCTAAAGCCTTCCTGACCAAGTGAAGGGGTTTTAACCATGTAGACATCTGCTGAAAGGATAACACAGCACTACACTGGCAGTGCAGGTTGTGGCACTGTCACTATTGTACACCACAACAACACAAAAACTCCAACTTCAGAAGGCTGAAAAGGTGACTCCTTTATTCTTGGGAAGCGTTCCCCTTTTTACTCTTTTACACAGACCAATTTGATTGGTGACAAGAAGACAAACCTCTTCCATCACATTGGCCAAACCAGAGGTACATCAAGAAGCAGCCTCTCCTAGGGGAAATATGTAAACATTCTTACCATTACCAAAACATCTCTTGCTTACAGAAAATTCCCTGGGAAAGGAATTTCAGAAACCAAAACATGTCAGGCACGAACCAGGGCTACAGTTACACTGCATTGGTGGCAATTTCCTAACACAAACACTGAAGGGGCTCACTAGCAGTAATGCTGTGTAAGCTGCCTCTCACAAATAGAGATAAACTGGTTGGTGATCCTTGTTCGGTGGCCTGGGACCTCAAGATGAGTGGCTTGAGAACTTGGAAAAAGGCTGGAAAGTTAAGCAGCAGGGTGAGGAGGGATTTTAGAACTGCAGATTGGGGTTTATTCAAGGGAACAGCTGGGCAAAATCCCAGGAGAACAGGCACAGGGAAAGCCTGATTTCTGAGAATTCAAGCAAGAGGAAGGCCCTGTGGAAAGGCTAGGAGTTCCGGCAGTATGCCCACTTGGCTTAGGAAGAAGCTTTTTGATGAGCTAAAATTTAAAAAGAAAAAGGAAGATGAGAACCAGGACAGTCAAAGAAGAAGAGTACAAAGCACTGTTCAGAAACTTGGGCACAAACAAGGGAGACCAGAGTTCACCTGAAGACAGGTCTAGGAAGGGACGTTTCAGGAATGTAGGGAAGCCATGAGTGTGACAGCTGTAAAAGGAACTTCAGAAAATGTGTGGGTAACAGATGGGGGAGAGAATGCAGTGACAGACAACAAGAAAGACTCAATGTCTTTTTTTGTCCCCATCTTTACACAAAAAGCTTCTGCACATAGCAGCACACTACATGTGGGAGGCTGGATCATGTAATGTGTACATCCCTTCAAACTACCTTCGTAGGGCTAAACCAGAAGTCAAATAACAAAAAATACTGCAGAACTTAGGTACAATAAAGGATTTATTGTGTGCCTCCGTGCTTGTCTTATAATGACACTCCATACTTGAAGCTACATATATCCTTTAAAGAAATATTCTTGGGGGATTTGAAATGTAATTTACTTGTTCCAATTACATCTGCATATGGAGTGTGAGCAGGTCATTCTGAAACAGTTTTGTTATTCTCTGCAAATTACAACCAGAGAAACACAGACTGTCTCATCAATCAAGACAAAACTGAAGAGACATGTTTCCAGTAGATTTTAACTGCTCATAAGTGCTGATAATTTTATCCTGTTGTACTCTTACTGCCCTACAAGGGTGCTGTGAAGGACAATCAAGCAAGCTAGAGAGAACTGGAGAAACAAGAAAAGAAAAACAGAAAGCACTGTTCCCTTAATCTGTAGAGGTCATCTACCCTCCCCACCAAAGCATCCCTCCCTCTAGTGTATTTCTGGATCCTTTGTCATGTCAGGTGATATTTGCTCGCTTACTCTCTCCCCTGGGTAAGCAATGTTTCAGGAGAAAATTGTTTTTAACACTTAGGCAGTTGTCTGTGACTATAAGTATTCTTTATGTAAGGAAAAACAAGCAAAACATTTTAGGAATAAAAGGTACTTTTATTGTGTTTAGAGGGAATAATAACAATAACAACAATTTTTCCTCTTTTTTTTTTAAGTGAGAAATCATAAAACATTCTCATACTCCAGAAAACATGAGAAGACTACCTAAAATTTTCTTTTTAACTCCTCATGGTTGCCAAGATATCACAAGTATAAGAACTTATGTACAATATACTTACTTGTCTGTTCTCACCTAAACTGAACTCTGGAAAAGTCCTCATCCCTTCCCCCAAAATAGTCCTGCAACAGTTGTTTCACATGATCTTGAACAGAATGGTGAGCACCACAGCTGACAACACTGTTCCTTTAGCTTGACAGTTACTTTCTAAAATTAACCTTTCATACTTAGTTACTTAGTCTTCCTACAGTCCAATTATGAAAGCATTTCTTATTGAGCACAGTATTAACCTATAAATATTAATGAAATCATATGTCTTGTCTATTGAGCATGGTATTGATCTGTTATTCTTCTGATAATCATTTAAATCTATATAAAGAAAATATAAACTCTCAATTAAAAAGTCAAAATCATGCAAAACCTCCTGCACCTCTTTTATAAACTGGGGAACATAGGAGCAAGAAAATAAGTAATAGGGATTATACTGTGGAAAATTTCTTCACCAGAAGGATCGTGAAGGACTGGAGCAGGCTGGTTGACTCACCATCCCTGGAGGTATTTAAAAGATGAATCGATGTGGTGCTTGGGACATGGTTTACTGGTGGACTTGGCAGTGTTAATATTTGGACTCTATGATCTTAAGGCTCTTTTCTAACCTAAATGATTATATAATATTTTTTATTTACCTTCAAGGCAAAATGTATATCTGCTATAGCACGGAATTAAATTCTATAAAGAAGAAACTATTTTGGAGATGGAACTTATTTTTCCACTTAGATTTAGAGTTTTATTTGATAATTCCTACTACTTTGTGTTTCTTTCAGTTACTACGCTAGATAATGTTCTTAACACAGTTATAGTCATTCCTATATTTTCAGTTTCTTAAAGAAGCATAAATATTTAGAATACCACATTGGACTAAATAAATAAAAACAAGCAAAAATACTTGATTATATCTGTGATTAAATCAAATAAACACAGACAATAGTGAAAACATCTGTTTCCAAATAGCCAAAATGACTGGGTATCCAAATAAAGATGAGATTTCTGCTTCTATGAACATTATACAAACTCTGAGGCAGCTGTGAAAAACAGTCCTACAGAAACCTACATTCAGACTGGCTAAAAATTGACCTTTTTCCCCTCAGTGTAAAAAGAAGAAGAAATCAACCCTCCATGACCCACAAACCAACTCTTGGCTGCAGAACCTTGTGCTAGTGAACCTCTGTGAATCTCAGCATTCATCATGCAGACAGAGCATTAAGGTCTCGTCTTCCTCTGGACTTTACCACGTAACACTACAGTGGTACAGCCAACACTGTAAACTGCCAAGGCATACTGTGGAGCAATGAAAATCACATCTTACAATTAACAAGAGAAAATAACCTCTGATGATTTAGTACTGAAAAGGATACCATTGTTAATGTGAGGGGTTTTTTTTACTTCTTTGAACTTTGGTGTCAAAAAGACAGAGATAGGTCTTTCAAGGGCTTTTAAAAAAATTACATCTCATTACACTCTAATTCCCCATGAAATTATAAAAGTACAAAAATCACCCCAGGTACAGCTTTTAAGAATGCCTGCAGCAAAATACAGTTATGACCAAAGCATAGATAAAAATCAGAGGCAAAATGAGAATAGAGGAGTCTCGTCCTCTTTTCCTAATCCAGTTTTCAGTACAGGCACACAGCACTAGAGCACCTGAGTAAAAGCTGCAAGGACTGATTCACATGACAGAGGGCAGAGCTGATGCAAAAACCTCCTTATGTGGTACCTCAGTTCAGAGCCTCTATGTGGAAGAAGGCTTCATAACCCCAGAGATCTAATCAGGAACCAACTCAAACAAAGAGAGACAACTAACAGCATATTTTCAACAAGCTTTGTTTTTCTCATCCATTGAATTATCCTTCATAGTTTGATGCTTAAAAGCCATGAGGCTCTCAGTACAGTGGCTCAACCAAAGTGAACAGCTGAGAAGCAGCCAGGAGCTCCATGATCACTGAAGGGCACAGAAACAGTCACCACTCCAAAGAATGGAATCAGAACTACACAAAGCTACACAAGATTAACAGGATTTTTTCCACAACTAATTAGAAAACATCCAGGACTTCNGCATATTTTCAACAAGCTTTGTTTTTCTCATCCATTGAATTATCCTTCATAGTTTGATGCTTAAAAGCCATGAGGCTCTCAGTACAGTGGCTCAACCAAAGTGAATAGCTGAGAAGCAACCAGGAGCTCCATGATCACTGAAGGGCACAGAAGCAGTCACCACTCCGAAGAATGAAAGCAGACCTACACAAAACTATGCAATATTAACAGGATTTTTTCCACAATTAATTAGAAAACATCCAGGACTTCCAGCAACGTGAACATCTGTCCTTAATAAATACTTAGAGAAGGCCAGGATATGAGGGGGCTTTGTTGTGTACACAGTCTGAGACAGAAGGGGAAGGGGAAGATCACAGTGAGATCATTCCCCTCATTGACAGCACAGCTGATAATGCAGCTTCCCCCAGCCCACTGGAATGGAAGGAGCACAGCATTTGCAGTCAACAAAGGTGATTTTATGGTGTTACACTGCAAGAGTCACAGACAAAACCTGATCAGCACTGAAGTTCTTCCTGGGGCTATCAACTCATGGGCCCAGCACAGAAATATCTTCTAAAGACATTCAGAGTGCAGTACCAGTCCTCTGAAATCAACTACATCTCCTCCCTTTGCTGAAAGGTGATCCACAGCCACTACCTAATTGGGCATAAAGGGTCCTTACATAGAGCATCACTCCTCAACAAATTCTCTTGCTACCTGTTTGAATATTAGAAGCCACAGGAAATGTTAGGGACTTTTCCCTCCTTCCTAGTTCTAAATCCTCATGATTTAAAAAAGCAATCATGACAATATGTAAAATATTTGCTACCAAATTAGATTTTTTTTATAGCTACCAGCCTTTCTTTGACTACTAATAGAATTAAAACCATAATGTCACCAGCTGCCAAACTGAAACAGAAATCTCTCTAGTGTCTCTCTATGTCAGGCCACTTCATCACTGTGATAGTGGATTGTTTTCTTTTGACTTAATAAAAAATTTTTAGTTTGCCATAATTGTTTCAAAATCTATTCTTTTATGTTCAAACACACAGGAGCATTTTATCTCTACCATGAAGAATTTATGATAGTTCCTTTAAAACCTTGAATGTATTTCCAAAAAACAGCAGTATCTGTGAGAGGACAGACACAACTAGAAAGTGATTTTTTCATATGTAATTGACAACAACTTTCACTTGTGATAAATGCAATATCAACTAAAATATTAATAACCATATTTTATATAAAAATCATTTGAATAAAACAGTAAATTTACTTACCATATGTGGCACACAGAGATTTCATTTTCCTTCATAAATAGCTCACAATCTAAATCCTGAAACAAAAAAAAAGCCTAGCCAAAACACCAAAATCTTTACTTTTTATGTGAAAGAAATGACCAATACAAACATTTCCTAATGCAAAACAACAAGTGCTCTATATATCTAAATCTGTCCGTGACCTAATGGAGAATAACTGAGACTTCCCTTAATATCTATGAGGTCAATTCTTTAACAACTAAAGATTCAACTCAGAGAACAAACGTCTTGAGAATTCAGTGAAGCCACACCCTTAGATGGGAGATCTTAACATTTTTATTTAATACTTATTCTGAGAGAGTAACTCACAGCTTCAACTTGACAACTTAACTAGGCATTGCAGAACATTTTAAGACATATGCTTTCTCCAAAGGGATCATGGTACAAGTTAATTTTAAACTAGTTTAAAAGCTAAATTAGGGCTTCAGAAAAAGCAGAGGTTTGATGTATTGTATCAATACACTTATCACAAGTCCAAATCCTGTGCTGTATTTAAAAAGACAGCATTTGGACACTTAGCTAAATGGAAAGAACTCAAATTATGAGATACAGCTATAAAAATAACACCTGCTCTACTCATTCTTCCTTGAGGATCTGGTTAGATTAACACATATGTAATACTTATGATTTATTCATTGGTTTCTGAGTAGAAACGTAAAGTAGCTAGACTGAACTATAAAAAACAGGTTAGTATAATTCCTCCTTTTATCACACTTGAGGAATAACAATATGAGCCCTGTCAAATTGTACATGGTCTTTTTTCCCTTGTTTTAGAACAGCTAATTTAAGCACGATTCAGTTATCACAGCACTGATACATTAGGCCAGGAAAATACAGCCAACACTACTTTATTAAATCTTGATTCACAGATTCTAAAATTCAAAACCAGAACTGTAAGCTCTAAATACAAACCAACAAACAGTTATAGAAACACAACAGGACGCTTAGTCTTCTCTAAGCACACATCCTTTAAACTGTTAATTTAAAAACAACACTTAGGAGTCTGATGATTAACACCTAATGCACTGAAGTAGTTACTATGAGGAAAACAGCACAGTTCTCTCTTAATACCCTACTGGCCTACTGAAGCTTTAATATCAGCTAGACCAGAAAATCCTGACAGATGTTTCATTCATGTGGTATTTCTAAAAATTTTATACTATAATGCACAGAATTGGAATCTTAAGTGAAAGGCTTCTGCAATAGAAATGAGACTGATAGAGGCATTTTCCATGAAATAAGGATCACCCTATACCTCAGTAAGTTGCTTTAAGGCAAGGGCAAAGGGCTTCAGTGCACAGTAATTAAATATGTCATTGATTTAATGACCATTTGGTAAGGAAGAAGAATAAGCAAATCAGTACTCATTTGGGGAAGCACTCAGGTTGTGGGCAAAAGTCTCCAAGGACTTTTCTGACCTTCCTTCTTCAAAGACATGATGATTTCAGCTGATAATCAGAGATACCTAGCAGAGGCACCAGGGTTGTTTGAGGTTTTTTTGGAAGATGATAATGCATATTTCCATGCTCTCTTGACTGAGATCTGACAGATTTTCCAAATAAACATGTATGACCTACAGACTAGGTTATTTTACCAATTGGCCTCAAACATATCCAAAAATCACAGGAAATTTTCCTAGTCTTCAATGTGAACCTATTTTGTATATGTGTTCCAGATTTCAACTCAATCTCCATGGAACTAAAAAACATTTATATTAGGTTTTACTAGAACAACATTTCAAATAAACTTCATGATCACAACACAGTTGTTTGAATTACATTTTTAACTTTTCAAGCACATAAGAAAAGAGCAATGGGATGAAGAAGAGTAGGCAATCATAATGCAGCTAGGCTGCGTCCACATATGTGGTATGCAATAAATAGAAACTGAGTGTGGCATATGGGGACAGTCCATCACTATTTACACACTGTACCAGTTGGCATTACAGCAGAAGAAATTTTTAAGAATGGATTTTAAATTCTGTGGTATTCTTAAATTATGAAGAACAAAACTGGATTTCTCCTTTTATGGATGAAAACTCTTAATTCAAGTAAAAGATCATTGAATGTTAACAACAGGTGTTGAATCAGACTCAGCCATCCAGGATATGCAATTATACTGAACAGATGTGCATGGAATAAAAAGAAAAGGTAAAAGCATCTTAATACATCAAAAATTATGTCCTTACATCTAGGTATTGGAAGTAAATGAGCCAAATCCTTTAAATTTTTACTCAAGCAAATATCTAGTAAAGCCAACAACAGTTTGCTCATCAAGGTNAAGATGGTGATAGAATACTTTGTGTACATCCCATACTACAACCCAGGACATCATGTTATGAAGCAGGTCAGACTAAATTGTTAAAATCACATCCTTTTCTTGATCATCAGTGTCTGAGTGCTTGATGCTGTGACATCAAAGCAACAAGTGACATTTGCCAATAGAAGCTTTCATAAATGAAATAATGAAACAAAAAGAATAAACATTTCAAATATTAACTATTTTTAAACTATCTTAGTATTGTCTTAATATTAGAGATCACATAAATCAATTGCACACCAACTTTCATCAAAACAGTCCAGCTATAGTCTCAAATTTATCAAAGGTCACTCACTGCACATACCCTAAAAATCTCAACAAGACTTTATATAGAAGAATCACAGTAACTGGTATTTCCTAAATATGTGTTTTCTGTAGAACAAAATGGCAACAACAGTGTGTGGGGTTTTTTAAATTTTTCTGAAAGTTACTGAATACCTCCCTCCAACAGTGAGTTACTATCATTCCATGCTGTTTTTTCAACTTGTCTAACAAAAAACATTAACTTTCAAGCAGTGACAATTTTCAGTTACACTCAGTACAATGTTTCCAACTCTTTAATTTTATATGCATCACCCCTAGGTAGACTAACAAGTATTTTCCTAAATTATATATATGAAATCTAAATTGGACAAAACCAAAATTGTAAAGTATGTTTCCCTTCTTCTCGTACTCTACATTTGATCTACAGTTATAGCATATTTTCTAAATTTTCCCCATGAATATCCCTATGGAAAATCTGCAATCAATGCAGTAAAATA
>VXBB01016723.1:3133-102441 GCA_013399915.1 Illadopsis cleaveri
AAAAAAAAAAAAAAAAAAAAAAAAAAAAAAAAAAGAGGATGTAATCAATTCCCTCCCAACTCCATATACAGAGTACTTGGGTGGTCTTTGCCAGAAGCAGCTTTGAGTAACTCTTATCACAGAGTTCAGCTCACTAGTATTTGATACTTTCTGAAAGCTGTTAAGGTTCACAAGATGATGGTTTTTCTATTGTGGAGTCTCTCAGGCATTTGTGACCCTTTGTGCACTCTTAATTGCTAATAAAGTGCCAGCCTCCCACCCCAGTGAGCTCCTGTTTGATGTTCTTTGGCCTGCAGGTTCTTATGAGTGCTTCTTTCACGGGGGCCCTGTGCCTCTTCTCCTCTGTGTGCATCATCTGTGCCATCTCTGCAGTCACACTGCCCATCGAGACCAAGGGCAGGGCTCTGCAGGTGGGTACCAGCACTCCAAGGAGCTCTTGTACATCTAAAAGGTGTTAGGGACTGGTAGGTGATGATCCAGTCAGAATCCAAACCCAACTCTCCTGAGGTTTCACCAGCCTGATAGGCACTCACAGGAACGTGGTACTGCTTCAAGCACTGTTATCCCAGTTGCCAAAAGCTTATTTCTTATGAAAGAACAGGCCAGGCTGCCAGTCCCAGCCACCTCATGTAAGTGTGTGAGCTTTAGCTTGTGCAAGCTCCTCTTTACATCTGTCTCCAATCCTGACATGAAGGTGCAGCTTCCCAGGCACATGCTCTGCTCTGCCTGTGCTCCAAGGAGAGAGGACAGCAGATGCACAGAGCACCTAAACTACCAAAGTAATTTCTTAATCAAATTCAAGTCAAGAGCCCCACCTTCATCAGACCATCAGCTAAGCCCTTGTGATCAGTGTTTTCTATAAAGCAGTCAGCCAAAACACTAAGCCCAAAGACTAAGGGGGAAAGTTTAAATTTATCAGTCTCCCATGTGCAAGTCACACCAGTTAAATTAGAGCAGGTGGTGACCAGTCCTGTGATTCCAATAAATTCATCTATACCAGCATGGAGATTTTCATGGCATGCAGCAGCATGGTCACACCACTCTGCATCACTCTGCAGTCTGACCTGCATAGACCCCAAGACCATAGGCTAAGAATAATCTATATTCTTTAGCAGCCTAGAGCATGGCAGATGTTTGATCAAACTAGTTTATGAGGGCTTCCAAACCAGACTTCAAAACACCCATCCCTACAAACACAGGGATTGCCTGTCAGAAGTGAGACCCTTTGGACATATCCAAACACATTATTTTCCACTGTATCCATTCCTGTTGGGTTTTATGTGCATTTTACTAATTTTATGTATTATTTTTTCTTTCCCCCTTTTTAGCAAGTAAAATGAGAGCAAATGTTTGATGTTGGATTGGGTAGGAAAGAAAAATAAACCCCTGGAATCTGTTACTTCCTGTGAGCTGCATTTGATGTTGATTGCTTCTCCATACTGTTTCCATTATAAAAAAATGCAACTGAACAGTGTAAGAGCTATGATTTGTGCAGACAAATGGTAAATTTCTCAAGGACCTTTCCTTTCTTATGATTCAATAAACAGATATTTTCTACCCTTCCTGTGAAGTGAGATGAAGACTCTTTACTTCTAGTGCCATTTGTAGTGACACTGCATATATAATATTAAAAAAATAGGAAAATCATTAGGTGAATTGAGGCAAAGGGGAAGAAATACACAAAGTAGATACAGTCTCTGCCATAGCAGCTTGAAAGGATATAGTACTTCCCTCAACTTTTTGTACAAATACTATCTGCATGGAAGTAGCAAAATTTGGATCTCAAACTGCACTGCAGTGATGATTTCTGATCATTGTTAGGGTGATAGTTAAGACCACAGAATGAAAGGTGAGTCAGGTTTTTTTCAAGTGAATTATTTAAAGAGAGATTTCCAAGCAGTTTACAGCAGACAAGTAAGTAACTGGATGCAGAGTACATTCACTCTTCTCTCCTCGGCGTTTTCCACTGGGAGAACAACTTGAGTGTGAAGTTGGATCTTTAAGACTTCAAGTGTTGTGGTGGCAGCACCTCTATTTTTTTAACACTCTGCTGTCGCTGTTTCGGACACATAAAGGACGAGGCAGGCACAGCAGAAGTCAAGGAACTTCTACTACTTTATTCAAAATCTGACTCCAATATTTATACATCTGTACAAAGGTTAAGAGATTGGCTACAAGGGTCGCCACCTCTTTCACCTGGATGGTGAACATCACCATCAATCACAATTCTCCTCCCAGAGAACAAATATGTAAACTTTCTAGAAATATGTAAACTATCTAAAAATATACATTGTGTTTTGTTGAGCTGCGTGAGAAAGCAGGACTGCTAAGTCCAAACATTTGCAAGCAAGAAAACCTAGGGCAACACTCTGCTATACTGTAGTATGCACTGATCACACCTATGTTGCTAGAACAGTCTCCCTCACCATTTTGTTCTGCTCCTCAACTTCTCTGTACTGTTTTCTGGTACTCTAGGATGATATCACTTACAAGCAACTCTCTTTAAGTAGTAAAAACTTTCCATAAAAAAACAAACCAAACCAAACAACAACAACAGCAATATAAAAAGCAAACAAACAAACAAGACTCTGGGCAGCCTAAAAATCCACCACATAATCAGAAGTTATGTCAAAGGCCTGCTGCAAACACAACTGAGTATTTTTTGGGAGTGTCCACTATATTTTAGTGTGCAGTGCCACCCTATGACAAAGACAGGTAGGCTCAGCAGGTGAGAGGCAAAACCAGACCTCTTTCTCATTACACATATACACAGCAGAGAGGCACAGAGTCTCTTCAATGCTCTATGCCCAGCACCACACCAGGGCTAGATAGCTAGTCCAAAGCAGGAGAGAACATGCAGGAAATGGTCAAAATGTCAAACCAGGGACACACAGAGGAGCAGAAGCCAAAGACAAAACTGATTCTTCAGTCAGTTCAGTCACCTCAAGAAATATCAGCCTAAGTCTTTGAAGGAGACTGGACAGTTCAGGGAAACATGAGAATTTTTTGTATTGGAGTCAAAGCAAGGTCTAATCTACAAATGAATTGTTGTCAGAGACGTCACAAACTGGCACTTCAGAAAATGGAAAATGCCTTGCTATATCTGTGTGCTTTCTGGCTCCTTTTCCATGTTGGGATTTGTGCTTCCTATTTTCAGTGCAAATACTGTTCTGTGTTTTCCTGAAGGTGAGACCAGGCAGATTCCCAGTGGGAACCCGAGCTGGCTTTATTGATTGGGTGGAAAGATTCAGATTTGCTGGGTTTCCTGTATTTACTTCAAGCTGCAAATTGGATCTGAGGCCAGGAACAACTGGCATCGCTTTTGGAAGTTCCTCAGAAAGCTGTGGCCAAGCATGAGCACTTTTCTAACCCTTCTGCACAACCTGTCTGCTTGTAAGTGTGAGCTAGAAATAAAAAGTGAGTTCCGGTGAGACCTGCGAATAAGATTTCTCAGTCCCAGTGGCCCAAATAGGAAATGCACCATATCCAGGGTATGGTGGTTCTGGATGTTTTTCTTCAGCTTGGCCTGGAAAGAGAAAGGAAACTTGAGTTTAACCCTAACCTGAGTGTGCCTTCTCTTTTCTGCCACTTGGGGGGAGTGTTGCAGACTGATAAGAAAAGTAAGTGATGTAAGGCATAGGAATCATTATTCTTTATTTTGTGCCCATTTCTATTTCCCTATGACTTTCAGGTGGTGTGGAATACCCTCCCTGTTAAAGCAGAGCCTTTGAAGGTAATTTGAACAGACACAGAAAAACTTGGGTTATTTTGAAAGTCCTATTGAGGAAGGGCCAGGATTATTGTTGCTTCTGCCACTTGCAGGGTTGAGAATCCCTCTAGTTCAGTGAATGAAAATAACAGGGTAGGTGTTTTGTAGGCCCCTTGGCAAATTGCTGACAAGGAAAAGTCTCCACCAAGGTTTTATCTGTGGCACCTAGAGCTGCTCTGGCCACTGAAATGCTCCAAATCCAGTGGTATTTGAGGTGAACTGTGGCAGAATGGAGGAGCAAACACTTGGGATTGATTTACTGCAAGAACTGGGTTTCAGTAGCAGCAATCAGCTGAGCTGTGGTGAGAAACCTCTCCAGTTTATGCTTCCCTTCAGCTCCTTCTCCTGCCCTGGGCTCCTGGCACTACTGCAATGGGAGACACGCTCCCCATTCCCACTGAAATGCAAAGCATTTGAAATGCTGGAAATGAAACATTAATGTGGAGTGGGAAGTGGGAAACAACTGCNGGAGAGGAGCCAGGAATATCAGGGCCATGAGGGATTTCAGTTACCGTCAAGCAAATACTTCCCAGGTCTGGATCTGAAAAGACCCAAGCGTTGTAACCCTCTGGCTGCTCTGTCCCATCCTGGACCTCATGCNCTGGGCTCTTGCAAGATCAGCTGCTCCTTCTGAACCTGAGCAGGCACAAATTACCTGTATTTGCTCCTCAAGGGAAAGGCTGGAGCTTGGTGTCTTGCATTAAGGCTGTTTACAGTTTCTGAGGTTTCCTTATTAATAACTGGCCAGGAAGGAGCTTGTAGGATGTGTTCACTGGATACAACTTACAGAATTCCTGCTGGCTCCTTCCCCTCCTGTCCTCTTGTGTTTAACCGAGCAGAGCTTTATGCTTTACGCTCCTGCTTTTCATCCCCTCCTTAATACAGAGGGTCTGGCAGGGGAGAAGGAGAGGAGCCAGGAATATCAGGGCCATGAGGGACTTCAGTTACCGTCAAGCAAATACTTCCCAGGTCTGGATCTGAAAAGACCCAAGCGTTGTAACCCTCTGGCTGCTCTGTCCCATCCTGGACCTCATGCTTCCAGTTTTGGTTTAACAGCTTGTCTCAGAAAACCTGCACAAACCTGACACAATGTTTGTCCTGGGTTCTGAAGAATCTGGAATTCACACCTTTTCCCCTCAGCAGTGTTTTCCGTTCAAATTCCACTCTAAACACTTGCTGCTGGGATACGCAGGGACAAGCTCTGTCCCTGCATGGGATGGAAACTCCTCCATGTCTTACCAAGAGATTAAAAGCAAGTTTGGTTTTCTGGAAACAGTCAATGAACTTGCTCCTTCGGGGGTCTTGCTTGAAGGGTCAGCATTCCCTCTGCCTGGAGAACGGGCAGAGAAGGACACGTTGGTGAGAGCATCCCTTTTGGAAAAGTTTCATCTGCCTGCTCTGCAGAAGGCACAGCAAAAATGGATGTTGAGATAAGAACTACTGAAAATCAGGGATTCAGGGAAAGGCAACTCCCTCTGTGTGCTGGAGGCTCCATGAGCTCTACCAGAGGTGCCCACAGAGCAGCAACACCTCCGGAACTGGTGCACCTGGATCCATGGCTGTGCCACAGCATCAATCCAGCCTCATTATGTGGTAGGTGATTTTGGAAAGCTGTACCTTTCCTGTACCTCAGCCAGCAGGGAAAGGACAACATGCAGCCAGGAGTTTAGGCTAAAAGGAGACAGTGTCCTCCAAAACCTTGAGAGAGAAAACCACGCAGGTGTGTGCCCGAGTGGACTCTCTCCATTTATTAGAATAAAGAATTCCTCTGTCTCCTTTATGGACATAAACCTCTGGCATTTGTGGATTTTCCTGACATGTCCAAAGGGCAGTAAAGGTGATTAGGGGTGTGACATGGCTTGTGCTGGCAAAAGGCAAAATGCACCAGGACAGGACTGAACTGACGGGGAGGATATTTCTGTAAAACACACAAAAGCTTGAGCTTTTTTCCTCAAGCAGAATTTCAGTTCTGTTCAGAGGTACCAACTTATGCAGGGTCTATGAAATGTGCATGGAATGATACAGGTTCCTCTCCACAAGGAAGGAAACATTAGTTACTGGGAGGGTTAACAAGTGCCACTCTCCTAGCACTGCTCAGATGGGTTTTCCCTCAGGCTGATGGAGCCAAACTAGTTCCCAAGGTTTCACAGTGGCCACAGAACTCCACCAATGATGGTCAGAGATCATCCAGATCATCACTGGCTCCAAAGAGCTGGATAAGCTGCTTCAAGGTCAGCATTTCATTATTTCTCTTTCCTGCTTAAGCTCAGTTATTGGGGTGGGGTTTTATGAGTTTGATCTTTGCATGGAACTACATAAGACAAGTCTTGGTTGGATGAAAGACCTCTAGGACTGGTCTTGCTTTTATTTTTGCTTTTATTTTAAAAGCTGCAGAAATAGTCTTTAATCCTTTTAGTCATGATGCAAGACCCAGAGCTGTCCATTTATGGATGTTTCTGGTTTATTCAAGTCCATTACATGTTTAGGGAAAACAAAACCAGGTATCACCATCTCCCCAATCCTCTGGTAATCCTAAAATGAAAACAAGTAACTTCAGCTCTTCAGCATTTTCAAAAACACGCCTAAACTTCTTTAACTGATTCTCTATACATGTTATATTTTGTACGTGGGATAGATACATAGATATCTGTTTGTAATATGGGACCTTTTAATTTTTATTAATAATCATTATTGTCATTTTCCCTTCAGGAGGAGTAGAAACAGGGTTCGTAATAGAATTATTTGGGGAATTCCATACTGAGAAGACACAGCTGTGTCACAGCCAGGCAGTCACCAGTCAAGTGGGTGATTCACCTCATTATAATCCAATATTCGGACACCACAGCCTTGGGATATTTGCTAATTTGGGCACTTTTCTTGACTTTCTAAGTGTTTATTACTTAGAAATAATAGAGGTTTCCATTCCCTCAAATATTCAGTAATTTGCTGAAAGCCTTTAAAACAGGGACTTATTTCCAAGTCTAAGGCAGCTCAAATCCTATGGCTCACCAGAATTCCTAATAACATGCTGCAAAAATGTGTCTGTGTGCAGGAATCTTCCTTAACCCAATTTCAGGCAAGAGTTGCCTGAGATTTCAGTTAAAGTTTAAACCAGCCTGTGACATATCAGACAGAATAAACTATTTAATTGCTCCTTTTCCCCAGCTGAAAGCTCAGACCCAACATTTTGGCTCATGTGGGAAATGGACAGGCAGTGCAGGAACAAGTTCAATCCTACCCACAGGCAATTCCCAAGGACTTAATGACCCTCTGATGAAACCCTGGCTTGGGACAAGGCTCTCCTACCTGTGGCATTGATCAGGGAGAGTGCAGAGGCTCAGAGCTGGGAGTGGCAGCTCCTGCATCACTCCCTGTCCCACACAGGACCCCTGGGAAGTGCGATCAGAGGGTTTGGCGTGGCTGCAGTCCCACATTAGGCCACATTTACCTGGACACAAACAATGGCCCTTTTCCATGGGAAACTCATTCCCCCAGTGCCTTAGGGTCAGCTCAGAGGTGGCATCTGGGGCTCCAAGGGCAGCCAGAGTCCTAGCTGCTGGACAGGGAGAAATCGTGCAACATTTGCAATTTTAGTGGGCTGGGTGGGCTGGTTCTCAGAACATCACAGCAGTGGTAGCAGCTCAGTCTTACTGTTGCTAAGCCAAACTCTGCAGATAAATGCAGAGATGAAAGACTGTGTTGCCACTCTTTGACAGGCCCCTCTTTGCACAAATTACAGTGCAGTTAGGATTAAAAGAATAGTAAACTAGCCTTCAAGAAAAATGCTCAAACACCTCATTCACTCCTTTTCTACTAATTACAAAGTCAGAGTTGATGCTCTAAATCAATCTAAAATCACTAGGACATCTAGTATGGTGAGGTATTTTACCACACACAATACTTCTTGCTCCATGGAATGCGTTAGCAGCGATCACAACCCAGAGTTAACTGCAGCTCTCAGACAAATGCATACAGCAGCCTTGAGGGTACAACTACCTCCTACTCCCAGCAGGCTTGGGAAACTACTGATGGGAAGCTGGGTGGTTTGGGGTCTTTTTTAAGGAAAAGAGATATTCTGTCTTTTTTAGGAAAAGGGAGCCTCCGAAAACAAATTAAGTCCTCTAAATTCAAAGGAACAATGCATTGAGTAAGGTTATGGAAAATTGTTCCCTGATACCAAGCTCTCTCCCCCAAACAAACAGTGCTGGAAAACTGGTAACAGTAGATCAGGAGAAGGCTGAGGTACTGAAGAGCTTTTTTACCTGTCTTCAATGACAGCCTCTCTTCCCACAGTTCTCAAGTGGATGGAAAGCAGGATGGGCACTGGGAAAGCAAAGAGTTTTTACCCTGAAGAAGTACAAATCAGGTTTGCTTAACTCAGAGGGCCACAACTCTAGAAACAGAAAGAAAAGAAGGCAGTGGTTGTTGCTGAGCTGATTGGAATGGCTTCCTAAGTCCCACACATGGGAGAGTGAATATTTCCCATGGCTGCAACACTCTGGTGCAACAGAAACAGGGAGATTTTCATCACTCTTCCCAGCAAAAGCTGGTATTCTAGACTTTGCACCTGGGTATTCCAACAAAATGCCGAATCTGCTTTTCCAGTACAATTCATTATACCCTTGGATCTCTTGGGAAGCCAGTGCACGGCAAACACACCAGCCCTATGACTGGAAAGCACAGTACTTCATATTCTCTTGTACAGGTAAGAAACAGTCATGAATTTTGTTTAGTTCTCCAGGGATTGCTTCTCCAATGTTTAACATGGCAGTCCATAACTTCTGAGCTTATCTTCTGATGGATGATGTGCTTGGAGGGAAATGAACCTGAAAGCTTTGTACAGAACTTCGGCATTTTTCATCACATGTCAATTCACAGACACTGCTGCATCTTAAAATCCTTTGTATTAATTTTTCTGCAGAAAGTTTCCAAAGAATTCAACTTTCTGAAGCCACAACAGGCACTGCAGAATAACCAGTGTTTCAGGGGCCCTCTGCATTGCTATTACATTGCAGTTACATTTCATATTTGACCAGGAAAAAAGGCCAACAAATTTGTTATCACTGCCTATGAATATCCACATTATATTCTTCTGACTAAATATTCTACTGGCAGCACTTCACTGCAAACATTTCAGAACAGAACCAAGATATTTAATTTTTACCTTGGCAAGGGGATGATTGAACTGTCCCCCACAAACCTCTGCAGAAATGTAAAAAATACCTCGGAGCAGCAAGTATTGCAATGGTGAAAATTATGCCAGTCCCAAACAGCCTGGATGGCATATTCCTACTTCATACATAGGATTTCCTGTGATCTATGGATACTAGGCTATTGTCCTGTGTAAAACTGCATTTTAGTGAGAAGGAGAGGTAGAGACTACTAGTGCTGTATTAGAATCACCATATAAAATATTGCCGAAGGTATTGTGGGTTACAACCCCAGAACTGCTTTCAGCAGTGGGATGAACCTGCAAGACAGAGGATTTCATCTTAGCACAATACACAGGATACTTCTGAGTCTCTCAGAAGAAAAGCTGTGAAACATTTTGTCTGCCGCAGACAAAAAACTTCCAAGAAGCTGGGAAGAAAGACAAAATGCCCTCCTGAGGGTGAAAGAGATGCTTAAAGACAGCTTTTCTCAGTGTCAGTCTAAAGAGTGTGCTAAATCTAAAGCAGTACTCTTCCAAATTATTCCTCCACAGTCCAGGAGAGAGAGAAACTCCATGCATTGAGGTGTCACTAGTCAAAAAGATAGCAAAATTTAACTCTAGTCCAGGATACCTCCCATTATTTCACCAGCTGTTTTAAGATAATATTTTTTATTACTCATGCTTTTTATGGGTTTTTTTGTTGTTGTTGCTCTTGTTTTGTTTGGTTGGGTTTTTTTGGAGAAACCTTGTTGAGAGCATGTTTGCTTTCAAGATGCTAAAGGCTGTTTTGGAAATGGCTGCTCTAAGTTGTCTGAGGTGGAACTTAGACAATTCCTTCTGTCTGAGGGGTGAGCAGCTTTAAGAGGCTCATATTTCTCTTAACACAGCTGGACAGGCTTTCTTTCAGCAAAGCAGACTTTAAAAAGTGCTTGCTGCTATATCATCTCATTTTATAATCAGGGATTGCTTTTCAGAAAATATAAAACAGTAGGCAATCTAGAAGGAAAAGGCTAAAACTCCAGGGTGCAAAAACATTGAACATCAATACCGAGTATTTGTGAGGTTTCCCTTTGGCATGCTCAACTGAAAGGGTGAGAAGCAATGGGCACAAACATAGGAAATTCCAGTGAAACATGAGAAAGAGCTTTTTTACCCAGTAGTGGCCAGACACTGGAACAGGATGCCCAGAGTTATGGAGTCTCCATCCTTGGAGATATTCAAAACTTCACTAGAAACAGCCCTTTACAACCTGCTTCAGGTGACCCTGCCCTGAGCAGGGGTTGGGCTGTAGACTTCCAGAGGGGCCTTCACACCTTGGCGGTCCTGCAGTGGCAGGGTGATGATGGTCAGCCTGGCCCCAGGCAGCCAGATCTCCCAGACTCATCTCAGGGAATTTTCTAAGGCACTGATGGACATCAAGCTTTTCAGAGTATTCCTGTGACAGTTTCTAGACAAGAGTTGAAACCAAAGTCAGCCCCAGAACAACACATTGTGTGCCACCTTGTGTGGGCCTTTAATGCAGCTGTTTTGGCTCATTTAATTCTACCTTCAAGATGAGTCAAAGCTGGAAGTTTGGGTGAATTCTAGATTAGGATGTCTATGAAGACCAGAAGAAAGCTCTGAATGCTTTATGATCTTTTTCTGTCGGCCAGTAGAGGGAGAAAAGAGAGAGAAAATAGAAAGTCAGTCTTGATTCTCTGAGGCTGAACAGCAATTCTCTATCATATAGGCACCAGGATTTCACAGCCCTGGGGCTAGACTTCTTCTGTCAGAGCTATTGTAACATATAAAACCACATGATATTTAGTTATTCTTTTAGATATTGTTATCACACTGAACGTCCTGCTATGTACCGAATGTCAAGGACTGAATCCAGCTGTAATCTGTCCTGGCAGCTGACCTATGACTCTGGAAAACTAGACTCAGTGCAGTTTTCCATACACATAAAGCTGCATTTGTTGCATTAAAGTCTGTGTTTCATTTAAACCTTTTTCCCCCTAACAAGACTGTAAAATTATCAAATGTACTCCAGCCATTCACAAGGATTTTCTCTGATACAAAGAGAAAGAAAGCACTCTCAGGTGTTTACTTCCAACAGCTATCCCTGGACTGGAAAGGGACAGAGGAGAAGATCGATCCCTCACCCCAAATTTTCATTGCTTTCAACATTTGATGGCAGAAATAGAGAGTACTCTTCCAAAGCCCAACCACTTGGCAAAGTGAGGACCTCATGAGTGGTTTGCTCATGTGCAATCCTGATACAAATTAACATCACAAAAGCTAAATTTTCAGGGCCTGCTCAGCATAATGCATCACTTCTAACAGTTGTATCTGTATGCTGCTTTTTTGTATAGCAGCAGATTATAAATGTTTCATTTATTGATGAAACAATAAATTGAAAGTTATTGATGTACAAATATAGGAAAATAAGTTATAGTTCAATCTAAAATTAGATCATCCTTGTCTGTGTCTAGTTTCAAATACAATTATGCACTTGGCTGTGGCCTGATTAAGCCCCAAGGTGAACAGGATCCAGGTTGCCCTGCTGCTCCAAAGCTGTTCTGTCATGAAACTGCACAAGCTGCACCAGCCGTCTCCAATAGTCCCTCTTCCACTCCAGCACTCCATTTTGGTAGTTTTAATATAGTTCTGCTGTCAAAACGATATTTCCAGAAATGCATAAAGGGTTTTGAGTCCCAAGTGCAATTTTCAGAGCTGAATGTATGGCACATAAAAGCCACTCAATTAGCCCTCAGTGACACGGAGTATTCTACATATAACTGCCTCAGGAACAGCCCTTTGGAAAAATTTTGCTAAGGCTTGAGCCTGGATTTTGATTGAAATGCCTGTGAAACTTCTGTCTGAGGTTTGTTACTTGCCATGCACACTTAGTTACTTCTACATAACCTTTTCTAGAGCTGAAAAATGTACACCTTCTGCAAGTCTTTCAGTAGAATGGGAAAGGAAAACATGATAGAGGTTCTCTCTCCTTATTTTGTTATTTTAACATGTCAGATTCCCTCCCTGCTGAATTTCATGGCAAACGAAGAAACATGGTGTGCACAGTTGAAAACTGCAGCACAATCAAGGATGGAGGGTATTTTTCTGAAAGATTAATTCAAACCTTGAATGAACACCGAGACGTGACCACATGGTGGCAGCAGAGGAGAAAAGTGAGGAAACAGCTACGGGAAGCCCCAAGACAAACAGTAACCTGAGCTGAAGCATTTCTTAGTTAAGGGCACACCTAAAAACATGCACCTTCAAAATTAGGGCTATGATCCAATGTGCCGAGCATCTGTGACTGTCCAAACCCAGCTGGAAGACTGAGGTCTAAACACCACTGCAATAAACAAGCACATTTTCACCCGGCACTATTCAGGGGTGAAGCTGTCCTAAAAAGGGAAGGCAGATGTCTAAAGCACATTTACCGAGAGGGTGCTGAGGCACAGGCTGCCCAGGGAAGCTGTGGATGCCCCATCCCTGGAAGTGTTCAAGGCCAGGTTGGATGGGGTTTCTAGCAACCTGGTCTAGTGGAAGGTGTCCCTGCCTATGGCAGAGTGGGTGGAACAAGATGGAGCTTTAATGTTTCAAAACCATTCTATGACTGAGTTTCCTTCCTTTGCCTCCCAGATTGTCCCAACACCCAGCAGCACCGGGAAGCGAGGCACAAATTTCAGCTGGAAACTGAGCAGCAAGAGCAGGCAAGGACTGCCAGGGTTTCCCTCTGTACCCAGAGGGACAAACACAGTGAGGTGTGCAGCCTGCCACATATACTAGCAATGTGGTATTTACCCCTAAGGAGTCTCTCCTATTGCTTGTAACTCTGGGAAATAGAAATCTCAACTTTAGTGAAACCTGCACCTCACTTGCGTTTGGTCAAGTGGGATAGAAGACTGATGGGGGGGGGAAAAAAAGTGCAGGGACCTACTTGGCTTCATTGGCTTCACTGGCTTCACAGCCTCCATATCTTACAAGACAAGGGTGATCCAGATTGAACCTAAACAGTCCAGCACCCTCCACACAACAAGCTGGCATAACAGCTATTCCCCAGCTCCTCAGCATATGCAAGACCAGATTCATCTTCTCTCTCCCAGGAAAACTCCTTCAGCTGTCACAGGTCAGGAACAAAGAAAGACAAGCTTAGTAGAAACAAGCTTAGTAGAGGTGGACAAGAAACACCTTCAAGCAAGAAAATCATAGCTTTCTAGTCTGAGAAATATGTGGTATAACTGTGTCTGTTGTATCTTTTAATGAGTTATCATCACTGCAAGCTGGGTGAGTGCATTCTTCCTTCTGCATCACCATTTAGAAAGACTCCCACAGACAAACCAGATCTCCAGCAGTCCCCAGTTTTATAACTGGTAGTGGGCCAGGTGGATTTTTCCAGCCAGGTCACCTGTGAGCAGATCTCCCAGGGAGTTACAAGGGAGGAGCAGGATACAGCATATACTTTTGCTAACTTTCATGTTTTTACCTTGGAAGAAAAGGATGTACTAAATTCCACTTGAGCTAGAGAAGGTAGTGATAGAGTAAGGAGCTCCTCAGGCTTTTCACAGGAGCTGTATTTCCTAAGCAACTGCTGGGAGAGGAGAGGGACATTTACAAAGGAATTTGGGCCAGAAGCCTCCCATTATAATTTGCTGTAGTGAGCAGACACCTTCCCATAACACACTGATTTCCAGACTCAAATTCAAAGTCCTCAAATCTGGCACAATTCCACCTGGCTGGTCAGAGGCAGCAGCAATGACCCAACACCTTTGTACATAAATGGGGGCAATACAGGGTGATAGCATTTCTGTAAGATGCCTTAGACAAGAAAGTGAAAAGAGCTGGAGCTTCAATCTGCCTGTGCTTTGGAAGCACCTGGGAGAAGCAAAACAAGGCTGGACATATCTTAGGTCAGGATAAGTCAATTAATATCCATATCACTACGTGCTTTGAATTTTAAAAGGCATTTTGAATGGAAGTGAAGTCTGTTCCTCCCAGCTCTGCTGAAGCCCCAGCTGATTTCTACCTTATATAATCACTTTTGTCAATAGACTAGATGTAAGTTAGTATTTACTAAGCCAGAAACCACTATTGTCTCCAAAACTGCACGCTGAAATTATTTATGCTACCCTTGAAATGCATTAATTTCAGGACCTGCTAGTCAGCAATAGATTTTTGCTGGGTTTTTTACAGAAATATGGCATTTAATAGGTACATTCAGGACTGGCAGCCAAGCAACTGTGAGTTCCTCTTGAGCAGGCAGACCCAGCTAATTTCAAAATGGATTGCTCTGTGAAGGAAGCATAGGACTTTCCAGATCACAGAAATGGTTTACTGGCCCAAGTCTCATATAAAATAGTGTCTTTGTGAGAAGCTGAACAGTTTTAAAAGGTGTCAGAGAAACCATTAGGTGATAAAAATTCACAGAGCAATTTTGCAAGAGAAAAAGCATAAATAAAAAGGGTATGGTTTCTCTCCCAGACTTTCCCGTGAGTCAGCTGCATTCAAAGAGATGTGCCACAGCTAGAAATGAGCTAAAGGCAATTAAAAAGTTTGGCTGCCTGAGTCAAACCTTCAGCTTGTACTCATGCACTTTAATCAGAAAAGCAGCAATTACATAAACAGTGCCACTAAATTAAGGTAGAATGGAGAGTGCAGCCAGCATAGATCAAACCCTGTATGGGTCTCGAGAAGGAAATTGCAACTGATCCTTGTTGGTGTCTGAGAGCATTCATTCTGCATCCAAAAAAACATATATACAAAGAACTAGCTCTTGCAAGGAAATGTGGATGATAAAACACAGTTTCCAGCCAGCACAGGCTATTTTACTGCAAGGATATACTGATCTGCTTTTGAGTTTGTAAAATTTTAGTTATGCCAGTGTTACAAATACTTCTTGGAGGCCTTTCAGTCCACATACAAATGTGATAGGCTACTTAGTGCGTGAAAAGGAAGAAATCTGGGCTTCAACATTAAGCATAAGATATTCTGGGGAAAAACGTAATCAAAATTTTGCACCGCTCATCTTAATCCAGCACTACCCAAAATTTTTAAAACCCCTGCTTATAAAACCAGTAGCTTATCATTTCTTGCTAAGCTACTTTTAAGTAAAGAGAAAAAAATCCATAAAGAGTGAAAAATTAATCAGGAGAACATCTCCATTGCAATTAAACAGAACTTCCTTCTTTGATAGGACAACCAGCTTGGTGCAGTAACTGTGAAGAGAAGGACATTTCTGGTGGCATCAGGATGGCTACTTGAGAAATTGTCATGAGAAGTCTGTCTGGGATTTCAGTCCCATTTCTTGTGCCATACAAAAGTCACATGCAGCATTCAAGCAAATCTAGCTATTGCCAGGCAGAAGCCCTTCTTCTCTCTCACCACCTTAGTATACAACCTCTCAAGCCCATGGACCCATAAAGCCAGGTGACCTTGAACTGCAGCTTGGGCTGGTGGAGGATTTGGTGGTCAGGAGAGCCTTCTCATGATTTTGAACTCCTGTGTTGACACTACAGTCACACAGCATGCAAGAGTTACAGCTGGTGCAATAAACACTTGCTATGCCCTCTTTAAGCCAAAAACAGCACTGTGGGACTTGTGCATGAGGTATTTCTGAAGGGATGAATCAGGAACAAAATTTGCAGTGTGGTAAAGCTGCTGTCCTGCAGTGAAGAGCTATTCTGAAAAAAAAATAAAAAAAAGGCAGCAATGCTGTGTAGATTAATTTATGATTTACTCTTGCTTCAAACAAGCCTAGAAGTAGAGAAAAGAGCTCATTAGAGTCCACACTAATGGGAATTACTTGTCACATTTAAATTACGTAACTCTCCTTTCCCCCAACATCTATGCCTCCTTCCTCAGTATTGCAGTGCCTCTTCCTTGAAAAGATGTAAATGATTCTTGGCTCTGCTGTTCCCTTTCCCTCAGGGGTATATTTAGAATATAAGACCCAGAAACACTTGTAAAAAGGTGGAGAGGGAAAACTCCTCTGCACAAAGTGCTGCACCTCACCCTGGATTGTGTGTGATTCTTTTCTTACCAAATGCCTCAGTATCAAACAGATGGTCCAAAAGGAGACCATGCAACAGATCTTCAGGGACAAAATCAACAGCAGACACCCTACATGCATTTCAATTCTAGCTCTGCACTGGAAGTCCAAATTATTTTACATGATGACACTTTCCTTAGCAGGTCAGTAGTTACACCCCTTGCAACTGGCTGCCCATATCTAGGTCAGAAAAGAAAAAAATGTTCAGAGAAGTATTAATTGCTGCCCTTCAGCTTTGCCAAGGGCAAATTAGCTTTCCTAACCCTCTTCCTCCAGTGAGATTTAAGGTATAAAGTCCCCTGTGGAAGGCCAGGGGGTTCTGTTACCACCACAAGCATGTGTGAGAGCCTGGTTTCACCCTGCAGCTCTGTCCATCTCCCAGGGCATGGGGAGGACCATGTCTAGGATGAGGTTGTCACTTCACTGGGTAACACGTCCTCTTTCCAGATGTAAGAAGTGGTGACTGGCACATCAGGAGCCCTGAGAATAGGTTTCCTTCTGCCTAGCTCCTTCCCACCAGGAGCAGGCATGGTAACCCATCCTGCCCCCATTTGCTGGAAGGTTTCAGTCAGGATGTTATTCCCCTAATGCCACACACATTTTCACAACAGGAAACCTCCCTGGTCTGTGATACAGCACTAAATTACAAACACTAAGCTGCTCTATTTGCACAGCTGAAGACACATTGGGGAAATCACATCTTTAAGCCAAAACCCCAACACATTTGTTGTCATGATGGCAGAGCAGTTTTTTAAAGTTGGTTATAACACAAGTCAGTCATCAGCAACAGCAGCCTGACAAAATACTGCAATTTACAGCTCTGCTAGTTCAGGAGAACTATTATTTTTGTAAGGATTGACTGATGTTTGCTGAATTGTGCTAGAATATGAGGTTTTCTTTCCAAAAGCAGCATGAGATGAGGATAGGAGAAATTTCTTTTAAGCAACAAAGACACCAGTATTTGGTATGTCTAATAAATCAAAAGTTACCCATATGATCTTTTAACTATTGCACCAGAATGACCTGGTAAGGGCAGGGTGAAGTTCTTCAGCCATTTAGCAGCAGATGGTTGCCAGGTTCACTTGGTTATGTGGCAACAGTTTGCTTCATCACATACACTCCTATGTCTATATTTCAATATTTACGTGGACTATGATAAGCAACACAGAGATGGAAAAGAGCTTGCTATCTTGTGTTTGAAGAATGGATGTGTATGCAGTGCACAGTAGTGCTGAAACCAGAGGAGATGGTTGCAGGCAGAGGTTTCCTGGCTCGTAATTCATTGATACATGATGATAGGGCTGAGCATTAAAATCCTTCTTCACAAATGCACTTCACTTCCAAGTCTAGTTTTTAGCTGTCAGTTCACAGGAAGCTTTGAGTCAGACACCACCCTTCCCTCCCCTAAGAAGGTAAATCTAAACCTTTCCTTTTAGAACAAAGAAAAAACAACCATTTGGCAACTGGAATCCTGTCAGTATGGCCTCCCTAATGTGAGAGACAAGACTAAGAGCTTGGCATGGATAAATCTCTCTGAAATCTGAAGGCATATTTACCATGGAAAAGACAGCACACCAAGTTCTACCTTTCCAGCAACATAACACTGCAGCCAGAGCAGTCCATCTTAGCTCCCCATGCTGCTGCAGCAGCTCCTTCCCTCTGGTAAATCAGGTTATCCCAGAGGAATAGGGCTACCAGTTCTATTTTGACAGATGAGCACAACTTGTATACAGGACTTGACACTAGCCATGCACCCAGATGCTGAAGGATATTTCCTGGGCACCTTTCAGGAACTGAATAGATATGAGCACTAGAGCACCACAAGGTTTACTGCAGTAAAAAGATGATTTCTGAAACAGGGGGCTCAAGTCTGGACTTCCAAAGAGGGAGGGTTTGGAGGGAAGCAACTTGATGCACAAATATTTACCCAGTACACATGACCACCTCTTCATTAAAGAAAAATACACAAAAGCCCCAGATTGCAATACTGGGCAGCTTGTCATGCCTGTCAAAGAAACAGATGTGTGGCCACCAAGAGTCTCCCTGAAAAAGGACAAGGAGACAGCCAGAGTTTGGTGCAGGGGCTGGTTGGACAGGACAGAGACCAGCTCAGTGCCAGCTGCACTCAAACATGTGCATCCCACATCTCCTGGCAGAGGGTCAGGAGCTGTACTGAAGGAGGGGGTGGTACAGCTCTCTTCAATTTGCAGATGAGGGGACAGGTTTCTCCTCTCCAGGCACTGAGGTGTCCCAAGGAGACACTGGCACCACTGGCATCTGACCATGCTGCTGAGCAGCAGCAGGGGTGACATGGGCCAGAGGCTCCAGGCATTGAGATACCATGAGAGTGATCTCATCTGCCATGAGTTCATTGCCCTTTGCTTAGCCTCCACCTTGGCTTTGCCTTTACCAAAGTTTTGCAGCTTCCCAACAGAAGAGACAGCCTGGCTCTCAGGTGAAAAATATTTCACATACTGCAGGCAACCTTTAGGGAGCAGGGGAAATCTCTCTTGGCAGTGCTCCCAGTCTGAGCTGTCACTGCCCTCAATCAGTCACAGGTGCTCTTCCATGCCAGAGTTACCCATGCTTACTGCCAGCTCCTGTCTCTCCCCATCCTGTTAAGCATCTCACAGCAGTGTTTGCTTCATCCCCACCACCTGCAAGCAGGTTGGTCACAGATCTGCCTATGCTGGAAAGCAAATTCCTACCAGCCCCAGGTACAACTTTCCTGCTCTTACTTCTGTCAGCTCGCTGTTTCTCTTGCTTCTTAGCTCACTGCCTCATCTCTCCATCCCACCAAATATCCCACATCAACACTGCAGAACAGATGAGACAGAGCTTTAATAATGTATACATTCCCTTGCTGTACTTGCTGGATGCCTGAGAGCACTGTTTTAATGAATCAGAACAGGCTTTTTCCTAATACCATTGTTTGGAGCCACAGCACAGTCAAACTGAACATATTTGGAAGGCTATTTCTAAGAAGCTAAGAGGTGAGACCCTCTAAAGAGACATGGATCCAGGACTTGAGGGAAGACACTTTCCTCAGGCAAGTTTGACCCAGGACATCACTCCTTTGGTGCAGAAGCCTCCAATCATCAGTGCATATAGTTAGACAGTTTTCTTAGAAGAACCATGGAATTTTCCAAGAGGATACAGTGAAATCCATGTGCTTTACAGCCTCCTTATTCACATGCTCTGTGCACGTGCACTGGCTCTGTTTAGATCACATTTCTCTGCTGCTTAATATTTGTCTTCAGTTCTTCTCCTTCCCTTCCCCTAGGTCTTGCCACAAGTTGTGCACAGCAAACTGAAAGGGGTAACTTCTCTCAGCTCTGTCCAACCTTTGCACTTTATATATGTATATATAAAATCTAAATTATATGCCACAGCAAAATATTCCTCTAACAAGAATATCCTAGGGTTTAGACAATGGGCAACTTAAAAGCTTTCTTTTAAATTTCAGCTTCTGCCATCTCAGGCATTAATTTACTACCAGCACAGAGGTGCATATTATGTTAGTGCTGTGCATACCAGTCTTTATGGAAAAAAAAAAAAGAACAGCTCTCTAGGGACATGCCTGCTCCTTTCTGGCTCATTAACTTTAATGTCATAGTACAGCTCTGACAGGTTGGGAAGACAGGTAGAATAGGTGATCTTTGCTGTTCTCTAGATCATATCTAACCCACACTTATACCTTAAAGTCACATTCCTGACCCTTACACTGTGTTTTAAGCAGATAATAGGAAGCAAGCCTGCCCAAAGGTTTGTTGTTCATTACACTCTTAGCATCACACACAAGCACTGGGCCCTTGTCAGTGTTAATCATTAGCCCTGGCACAGCTGAATGTGGTGGACTCCAAATGGTACCTGATGCAATGGGTTTCTGCAGCTCCAGGGGTGCCAGGCCACTTCCAGGAGCAAAACACCCAAACCAGTGTGTGCACAAAGCTTTCACAAGCAGAGGGTTAACATCCTTCACATTTGACAACAAATACTTTTTTCCCCAGAACTGTTCTGACACTGGGCAAGGAAGAAGGAAAACTAGTACATTTTTTTCTGTTGAAACCGCTCCATAATTCAGACAAGAAAGAGTCAAAATTTCACAAGGAAGAGTCAAAATTTCACTTTTAACATCTGCTGCCAACAACACTCATGCTTCAACACTTACAACCTGACATCATGGGGACACTTTTGGGAATATCAGTGAGGTCCCAGTGCTCTTTGTGCTGTACTGACAGAAAACCTTGACTTGTACTCTAAAGTTTTGCTGCTATTATCCTCAACACAGGGAGACCAGAGGTGAGTCAGTCACTCACCTTCTCAGCCACCCAACAGAGATGGAGCCTTCATCAAATCCATAGATCCTATTAAAACATTCTAGACCTATGTCACCATCATTGGGGTATCCCATAAAACAGAGATGAAGATTCAACAGAGGCATGTAGTACCTCAGTCTAATATTATTTCTAGGTACTTATCAAAGTGCATACTCCATCTCTGCTGCCACCACTGGCATCTCAGCAGCACAGAATGCTGCACAGGAAGATTTAAGCTGCTGGAGGGCAGCTCTGGATGTATGCAGACCTGTGGGAAACAGTAAGCCCATCTGTTTGCCAGTATTGACAAGATGGCTTAGAAATGTCCCTTGTCTGGAGGCTAGCAGGATGTGTACAGGCTGGCAACATGTCCTGGGTAAACAGCTCTTCACAGATTTTTCAGGGAGTCACATTCTGCACGTTAGAATAATTTTCTGACTCTTTCAGTCAAAATGGTATTCACAAAGTGCTTCCATTACAATAAGTCTTCATTTTCCAAAATTAGTTTGCCAAAGTGTTTCCAACCATCTCAAGTAACAACAGCAAATTAAACAGTACATAAATAGCCTGTATCACACACCCACCAGCTTCCACTGATCACAAGAGGCATGAGAGAGGAAAGGAACAAAACTGGAAGTGAAGAATATTTACTTTCCTCAGAAACTAGTAAAGCAGTGGATGAATCTGGGGAGGGAAATAAAGTTTAACAAAATATAAAAAATCTAAAATCTTGTCATTGGTAGAGCTGGTTCAGAGAAATCTACTGAGAATATTATGGTACAACACATGCCTCTGCTTCCCCTCTTTTTGTGGCACTCTGGGTCATGTCATGGGAACTGACCTTTTTACAGAGAGCTCCCTCTACCCTTTCTGTGTGCCCCAGGAAAAGGCACGACCATCTAATATAAGCAGTCAAGCTCTCAAGAAAAAGTTAGCACAGATGGCTTCAGCTGTTTACTTTTCTATTTCCCATTTAGAGGGTCAGGTTCCAGACAGTGGCTATTAATTAATCACAGGTCAGTTCCATGCTGAGACCAATCATCCCTCCCAATAAGCACCTGTTTTAAACAAACACAAGCCAACTCAAAAACTAATTTAAACAATCAGTCATTCCTCAGGGATGTTTCTGTACTTCATCTGGTGGCAGTGCAAACTGCAGAGATATGAAGACTACCACCTGTGTGGAGTGCCTGGGGTGAGCACTGAATTAACTTGCTGCAGTTTTGGATACACCAGAGCATGGAAAAGTATCTTGGAATGATCTCAGACAGTAGCTTAAGGCAAAGCACATTCAGCAAATAAACATTTTTATGACAGCAGCACTGCTTTGTGGCTGCCAGGGTGTAACCTCAGCTGGAAACCAAGCCCCACGCAGCCACTTGCTCACTTCCCCACCAGTAGGATCAAGAACAGAATTGGAAGAGTAAAAGTGAGAAAACGTGTGGGTTGAGATAAAGGCAGTTTAATGGGTAAAACAAATGTCACGCATGCAAGCAAAGTAAAACAAGGAATTAATTCACCATTTCTCATGGTCAGGCAGGTGTTCAGTCATCCCAGGATAGCAGGACTCTATCATAGGTAATAACTACTTGGGAAGACAAACATCCCTACTCCAAACATTTCTTCCACTTCCTCCTCCTTCTTCCCACAGCTTTATATGCTGAGCATGATGCCACAAGGTATGGGATATCCCTTGGGTCAGTTAGGATCAGCTGTCCTGGCTGTGTCCCCTCACAACTCCTTGTGCAGCCCCAGCCTTCCCAGGTGGGAAGGTGTGAGGAGCAGAAAAAGCCTTGACTCTGGGCAAGCCCTGCTCAGCAGTAGCAAAACCATCTCTATCACCAACACCCTTTTCAGCATAAATCCAAAACACAGCCCTTTACTAGCTACTTTCTAGTGAAGAAAATTAACACTACCCCAGCTAAAAGAAGCACAGTGACATTGAATGGAGAAGGTACTTCATCATTTTCAGAGCTAGGGTTTGAAATTCATCTTGAAAATATGTGTGTGTACATGTAAAAGCAAACAGATCCATACTGGTGGTGCTGCAAGTGCGATGCATTTTAATATGAGAAATTTAATTGCTGTGCTTTACTTCTGAAGCCCAAGACAGTTGCCCAAGCAGATGTGCTCGCTCACACGGCAGTGAGGAGCACAGGTAAGACAGAAGAAAGCGGGATGGGAAGATTAGACATGGCTCAAATTGCTAGAAAGGCAAAACAGTTTACTTTCACAAAACAGAAGAGACAGACTGGACACATCTTTCCAAGCTCCAAGTTTCTCTGATCTGAGGGATCAAAGTACTAATTTGCTCAAGGCTGCCAAGGCAGCTCTGCTCTTCACAAAGAAAACTGTCCACCCATGTCACCAGCTGTGCCCTTGGCTAGGAAACAAGAGAGGGAGGGAGGGAGGGAGGTTTCCAATTGTCTTTGAGCTCAGAGCCCAGTTAATTGTGTGAGTCCCTGGGCATGAGCAGTGGTAACAGCAGCACCCAGCAGTATTAGTGCCTAACTAGGGGAAGAAGCAGAAGAGAGATTATAGAAGCATTAACAGACTGAGCAGGGGGACAGGGGCTCTGGTTTTGTAGAGCAGAATGCAAAGGGGCAGATAGAGAGCAACAGCTAAGACAGTATCTCATTTTTACAGGTTTTTGGGAAATGAGTATAGTAATTAGATCACTATTTATGCATTCAATCATCAACACTCAAGATCTCAAAAAGACCTTTTTAATGGCCATTTCTTTTCAGAACAGAAAGATTAATTTTTTTAAGTAGAACAGCCATACTTTAAGCTCTCCTTCTCCATCCTCACCCCAACAGACTTACCAGATGATGTTTTCTGAGTCGAGCAAGTTGAGAGAAAGCCTTTCATGGCTGCCACAACCCTTTGAAGGGAGGTCACTGTCACTGCTGAACCTCAGGATTTTATGGGACAGACAGGAGTGGCACCACAGATGTTGACTATAAAAAGGACCAGAATGGGATGTGAACTTTTTTTTTTTTGAGGGCTGTGAGCCATAGTCAACACAGTGTCAGAAAATATTTCCCTCTTTAAAACCCCCTTAACACAAAATCCTCTTGTCATTCAGCTTTGAGCTCATGCATTAGGCTACAGACATGGCCAGAAGAGAACTGACTATACTTGTAACCAGAATGCTGGCCTTCCTCCCACAAATAGTCACAGACACCCACTGTAACCACTACAGGTCACTAGTGGCAAATGCCCACTGCCTGGACCACTCTGGTCAGGAGAAATCCCTGCCCTGACAGGCAGCCCCTCCCTCAGGCTCCCATGTGCAATGCTCACAAGACTGTAGGACATCCATATCCCCTGGGGAATAAATCACTTGAAGTGTCACACATAACTGAGAGCTGGCACTGAAGAACCTTGTATTCATAAGTGTTTTAACAGTTTAAATTTCCAGCCTGTGCTTTTTCTTCTATGTATAGAGGATGCTTGTACAGCTTTACTTTCACCACAATGTCCTACAAAATCAAGTCAAGAGTTCTTTAGTCAGGTAGGTACCTCCTCACACTCAGCAAAGCTGTAGGAAAAGCTCTCCCTGCCTTGGCCCCCTCTCTCTGACCTGCTGCCTTGTCTTTAGCAAACAGCTTTGGACACACAGTGCAATTTCTCCTCCTGCAAGTTAAAGTCTGGAAAAGAGTATCCTACACAGACTCCCATGGTTCCAAGGCATAGCCATGCCATGATTAGGACTTTGTATCCAACAAGTTTGATTGCAAAAGCACTTCTAGGAAGGCAAAGGTATTAGGCTAGCTAACATAACTCCAAGTGTTATCAGAAATCCCTTCAGGAGCATGGAAGTGTGCCATATAAAAATCCCTTGTCTGTCAGCAAAAAAAACTTGGTCAAGCTCCTCCATTTCTCTCACCCCAACATTAATATGAGCTCTCTCTCACGAAGTAACTCTTTGGTTAGTCCAAATCCTTCACACACCATCAGTTGGCCATGACAATTAGACAGATTTCTTTTAGTCCAGAAAGTTCAGGACTTCAGGGGGAATAATGGATTTTAATGGGGCTACAAGTCTCCTGTGGCAGCTGCAGCACAAAGCAAAGAACAAAGTCACAATGCTGCATATTTAACAATTGGCTCTTATTTCCTAGGGATAGCTATCAAAATGTGAGCAAAGGCAAAAGGATTGTTATGCCCTTAAAAAAGAGAAAAGAAAAAAAAAAAATCAAAGGCGGGATACTGGTCCAAATCTTTTTTGGTCATATTATTCATTACTTTTGAAGTTAACCTTTCATATGGTTTAGAAGTCTATGGTATTGCCACATGAATGAAAATTTAACTCTTACCCCAAGTAGGCATGATAGGGGAGGAAGAAAGGGAAATGGATGAAAGTGCCAGAAGATTTTTAGTAACATGGTTTAGCATTGCTATAGTTAGCCCCTCAGTTCTGCCACGTTCAGGCCTCTGATGGGCTCTGTGGTGAGAGCTGTGCCCAGAGGTGCCAGGTTTGTCTGCTGTTTGCTGGAAACAGGATTCTGGTACCCACCAGCTTTCCTAACTCTCTTTGAGGAATGTGCCTAGTTTTCTAACATGCACTGAAGCACCCATGGATTCATGAAAAGCCCCACCACAGACGTTTGCAGATTTTCACAGGGGAGTTACAAAAGCCAGAAGAACTTGGATGCACCCCTGGTGGCATTTGTGTCTCACAAGGCTATCCCAGTGACTGCATGACTCCTTCCCAATCTGGAAGGATGACATCCATGTCAAGCTCATCTCCTTGGGAATTTTGGGGGCATTGATAGGTTTTGTCCTGGGAAGAACAAAAACATAGAGCATTAACTTCAGCTTTAATATTAATTTTTAAAAGGACCTATATACTGACCTCATTGAAACACATGGATCACAGCTAAAGACAGTCTGAAGAGCAAAACCTTAAAATACTCATTTTAAAAGTTCATCTGGGAAAAAAAAAATACATTCAGTTAGATGGCAAACCAATTAGGAAAACTACCACATTCCTATGTTACCAGGCCAAGCCTTGTTCATTATAATCCTCCAAAACTCAAATTCACTTTAGCCTTGTTTCAAGCTTCAGCATTTTGCCCTTACTGCATCTCCACTGATAGGTACTCCCCTTGTTATGCACACTGAACTGTTTTCTGTTCACTTTCTGACTCTTTGAATTTCCCAGCCTCTTTCTCCCTGTCGTAACATCATCCTAAAATTCTAGCTCATTCTGACACTAAAGCCTAATTCTGTGTTTTAGCTCCTGGGTAAAAGTAATTTAGTTTAGAGACAGGCACCCACAAACTTCTGTTATTCACCAGCTCTAGAGAAGGAGGGGGGGAAAAAAGGAGAAAACAGGCTGTTTCAATATGTTGGCACATAAATAGACATTGGAATCTAGTTTAATATAACCAGTCTTGAAAAACTGCCAGCCATAACAAATGCTATTACATAGCAGTGAGTCTGTGTGCTGGAGGATGCTCCAGGGAGCTGTCTGTGAGACTCCTATTCAGGCAAAACTTTGACTGATGGCCCCATTTCTGATAGTATTTTCCTCTTTACTGCATGTAAATAGTTATGATAGCTAAACTGCCATTCTTAGCTGTAATAGATATACTTTTAGAAATTTTGGTGTGCTTTTACAAATAAGCTCTTGGAGGAAGATAGTTATAGAGTGCTCCAAGAGCTCCTTAGCATCTCCTCTGTCTTTCCCCTCTCCTGTCCTTTCACTCCCAACTCAGAGTTAACTGACATGCTAAACTGTAGATTTGGTGGGTGTTTTCTTGATGAAAATAATATTCCTAGCATGTCTCATTACCCTAATAGTCTTCAGCAGGAAGCATAACTACTGCATTTGGTAACAAAAGAGTGTTCTTGTTCAAGTGTCAGGGAGAAAAACAGCTTCTTCCCCATATCTGAAGCTATGATGATCATGCACATAGGTCTCAATCACACCCATTCAGATGTTAAATAGGCCCTCTTCTCTAGAGCAGCAGCCATCGCCACTGCTGTGATGTTAACAGGATGAGGGTCTACACAGAATAATTACTATCCAAAAACTCTCTCCAGAGGTATCACTTAGTTTTGAAAATACTTGTACACTTAAATTCACCTGCAGTACTCCCAAAGGCTGATGATAGATTTCTCCACCACACTTGGCCTACCAGCAAATCAGTGTGGATACGTACAGAGATGAAGTTCTTCTGTATACCATCTCCAAACACAATATTCTAAACCCACACAGAGCCAGAACAAAGGGGGATGAGGAAGGGAAGGAAAAAACCCACAGTGAAATGGTGTGAGGAGATGCTGGAAGAAGGAACACCTTCAGCGTACCAAATAAAATCTCTGCAAGATCAAGTTTCTTGAGTTTTTCCCCACTCCTTTCTTATTACTTCCTCCTTCCCCATTTACCTTTTGTGTCAACAAGTTCCAGTTAATTCCTTTTGTTTCCAAGTTGCTGCTTGATACAGCACTTTTTCCACTTCCTCCTTTTCCCCTACACTGTGTACAGACCCTTTAAAACAGGAAACAAAAAGCATTTCCTCCATGTATTTTAAAATGGAATTACATTGATGTGCTCCTGCTCACTGCATTTCCAGAGATTTTACTGAACTGCACAGCATGCAGTACACACACAGATAGAGAGGCCTCCAGAAACTTTAACTTGCTAGGAAACAGTATTAAAGTTCTCATTTTCTTTTTAATTTAGCTTTCTTTTAATTTGTGAATTGTGTTTATCTAGACTACTGTCTCAGGGATGGGATTGCACCTCAGCAGGATCAAGGCAAGGAAAATAAAGCCTTCTCCATGGAATTTAGTACATTTTTTGGCATGAAGATTCACACCCAGACCCCTCAGTGTCATCCATTCCACCTCCAAGAGGCAAATCATGTACCATCCTTGTCTCAGAGGATACGGAGCCTGGGGACCCACCTTTGAAAATGAAGCTGACAATACGGGAACTCACAGGTCACTTATATGGATAAGTGTCTCTAAGGGGGTGCCCAAACATCACAGCTTCTTTCTCTGTGGTCTCTTTCAGTGTTCTCTGAGGCCCTCAGAGGGCTGCTCTCCTGCTGGGCCAATGCAGCACACTGACACAGGGATTAAGGTCTTCAGCCAAGCTCACAGCCTGGCCTCTGCAGCTTAATTTAAGGCTGCCAACACATCAGAGCCGTGCAACTGGGGCTTTCTGAAACTGGCCCAAGTGAAAGTGGGAAATTTCTAGGACTGAATGTCCTCAGCTGGATCATTTGTTGTTACCTGGAACTTTTCTTCCTCTCTGAGTCTCTTCATAAATCCCAAGAAACTCCTCTTGGCAGTTCAGCAATGATGTTATTGACAGATATTTCACAATAATCTTTGCCATGCCCTTCAGAGACAGACAGAGTATCCAAGAGCACTCTGTGCTTCCCACATAACATGATGAGGAAAGAGCAGATATAAATCCCTGGGGCTCTTCTAGCTTCACTTCTGATGCCCATTCTGTGGATGAATGTGCGCTTCAGTGATAAAAGCATTAAGACAAGACAGTAAGAGCTTTCCACAAAACCTAGCAGTCCTGCCCATGATTGAAGAGAATCTAGCAGGTCAATAAAGTTAGTGAGAAATGGGTTTCCAATATTTAGTTTTCTTTTCTTATTTTTTAAACCTATTCCTCCCCTGCCCCAGTATTACTGGACTTGGTAGAAGCCTGAAGATCCTGATATCACTAGCAAGAGCACAGTTATTTACTGGAAAGGCCAAAATGATAAAAAGCTTAACCTACATACATCATCTCTCTCTCTCTCTCTCTATATATATATAAATATTTAAAACCCATCCTGATCAGTTGGATCTTTTCTTAGGGTTCAGCATTCAAGCTGGTACAAGCCTGCAGGAACTCTCAGTGTACATGATCACATGGCAGCCCTGTTGCCTTAACCTTGTAGATGCAGGCAGAAGCACAAAGGGGCGAGCTGCTGGGCCTTAGAAGAAAGAAGATTTGCTTGCAAATTTGCTCTGAGCTGTGCTTTAAATCCGTACCTGCAAAAGAGAGAAACAGTTACCAGGCTGGTCACATACCTGGGCTAAAAGACCTACCAACCTCAAATACACACTCACTACTGAGGAAACAATGTAATTTTGTTTTTTAAATTGACCTTGTGACCAGCTCTTGAGAAGAGTTATGAAACATTATACTTTTGTCTATGAAGTCCCTGATTCTCCAGAAACACAGGAGAGCAGGTCTAGCCTATAGCTTCTTGTACACACAGTGCATCCAGATTCAGCACTCGTTAAATAAGACACCAAATCAACAGGGAAATATTTGGAAGCATCTGAGTGGTTGTAACAGAGCAGGAGGAGAGAAAACAAGATCACTAATGAGAACTGTGTGTCCCTTTAGTACCAAGCATAATAGGGTTGTTTGCTTCCCAAGGCAGCAATTTTTTAAGTCATACCCTCTGCAGAGCAGCTTAAATTCTGTGTAAGTGTGCTCCCTCCCACACCAAGGTTTTATGAGTTCTCTGCTCAGATGGGATGCTGACACTATGCTGTGTCTCTCTGTACCTGCACAGGATACCAAGAGTGCAGGGAGGGAATGGCTGAGCTGGGTAGAAATCCTTCCAGTCCAGAAGGGAGAGTAAGAACATTTGCCTCCTGAGGAAGGTGCTGTGGTGTGAACAGCTCTGCACAGCAGCACTTGTGAAAAGGAAGACATGGGGTACATGCTGAAACCCTCAGCCCAACTGAGTTACAGGGAAGGTGCCCTTTCTCACCCAGAGTTGGCTTCAAAAAAAATCCAAAGCTCTTTTACCAAGTCTTGGTTAAAAGCAATGAGTCAATCACAGAGTTTTACACAAGGGCTCCTGCACACGCCCAGCACTTCTGGAAGATGTGGTCCCTGTGCTGGCATCAGGGGTCAGCAGGGAACACCAGTGTAGTGTGGGTGCTGCAGCCTGGAGGATGATAAAGCACAACAGGCTGAGCCACAAGGGCTGCCTAGGTTCATTTTAATAGTTGTTTTTGCATTCAGGTTACTGAGCTTGCCATGGCTTTGAGCTCGTCCAGCGATGAGCAGCTCAGCTGAGACAAGCCTGCTTCAGGGTCAGCAAGAGCCTTTTGCATGGCTCCAGCCTCTGAGCTGCTAATGATGGCCCCACAGTTGTTGGCTGTGCTGCACTTTCCTCTGGAGAGAAATTATTCCCACCTCCAGCTGCTTACCACTTCGGGGGGCCTATTTTTATCTCAGTGGTGTGATGTTGTAGAGCACCAGCATGGATGCCAGGGGGAAGAGGAGGAAGCACACGCTGCCTGTAACCAGCTGGCTACTGCACAAGGCTGTGAACAGTGCTGGGAGCATGTCCCTCCTGAACACATTGCTTTTTACGTCGTGACCAACTGCAGTCTGCAGTTTGTTGCCAAAGCTCGTATCAGCTCAGGGTACTTCGGCCTTTTCATCATCCTTCCTCCCACACAGTATTGGATGTGGAGAAACATTTAGATGTGTAACAGGCAGGAGGAGGCACATTAGTAAGACAGGGCTGTTTGCTGTGTTTTAGAAGCAGCAGCAAGCTGACAGTGTCTCATCCAGAACCACAGCTCTGTTTAAGCAAAATATGTGTATAAGAGATTCAGCCCAAAACATGGGAGATAAAAAAGCAATACCTTATTTCAAGGATGGTAAGGAGGAGAGAGAGAGTGCACAAATTAAGCAACATACCCAAGTGCACAGGAAATCTGCAGCATCAGTGGTAACAGATCCCTGCTCCTCTATTTCCCACAATAGGAAGACAAACATATCAAGGTCAGACAAAGGAGGCAACTACCTGTATACTGAAACTTTGAATCAATATCTCACTCAAAGAACCCTCCGGGCTTTCAACCTTTTCTATGAAGGCTTATGTGAGAGCTGTGTGCACTGCCACAGCCTCCACCTTTGAGAATGATTTTTACTACAGAGCTGAGCAACTCCCTGCATCAAGTATCTGGCCAGAGAGTCATTACTGCCTTCAGAGCCAGTGGTGTCAGATGCAAGGGGATGTCCAGCCAGCTCCCAGCTTATCTGTGGGGGTAGCCTGGCTATCATACAAATGATGACTTGTTTTAGCTTAGGAGAACGTTCTCCCTAAGTCAGCATCTGTACTAATATTTCTGTTAGGTCAGTGTGGGACTAAGGAAGATGCCACAGAGCAGAAAGACAGGCAAATGCAACACAAAGAAGGGGAGTTCAAGTGGTCATCTGACCTGAGAGCGGATCCACAGAATGCTCTTTTCTTTAATATATACTTTAATTTCCTCCTCCTAACTGCAGCATATGTTATTCAGCATGCAGGGGAAAAAAGATGAAATGTATTCCTATCAGCAGAAGTTTTCCACGTTCTCCTGGCAGCAGTAGGAAAAAAATGTAGGATGGGCAGAAACACAAACACTCTGTCCAGGATTAGGTTTTTCCTCTCAAGAAATGATGAGGGACAATCACACCTATTCATTAACGTAGCTGGCTGTATGTGTGCACATGCAGGGAAGGAAGAGGGACAAAGCTCTGGAATAAAAAAAAGGGTTTGCATCAGCAGTTTCTTAGTGCAACTACTTTGAGCCAAAGGGAAACATTTCTCTAAAATGACTAATTAATTTATTTAACAAGTAAAAAAAGACACTTGAAGCTATGTCTAGAATATTCTGAAATCTCTCAAATCCCATCAGATTACACAAGATGAAGTGGTGGATTTCTCCATTTGCCAATGAAACTATAAAGCCAAATTCACCTTGACCTGAGTAGGTTCAGAAGGAAAGAAACTTTTGGGGAAGAAGAGAGTGAGCTGGTGCAGGGAAGCAGTATGACAATGCTGGGTTCATGTGGAGTACTTCAAACAGGTTTTTCCCCCCCAGTTCTCTGTATGAGAGCCCTCCAGTTTAAGAACAGGGGCCTCCTTCTTTTGTAAGATGCCATCACTTTCATGCAATCAGTGCTTATTCACTAGCAAATGCTCCTCTTTCTCTGGCAAAATTTATCCTGCAGACTTCTGAATGTGGTGCTAATTATATCTAGATACATAAATGCCCAAGTTCAGTTTAGAGCATTTTCCCAAACTCTCCTGCCCTCCAAAGCATGGGACTGGTAGGCATTTTCACAAGCAGCTGCTTTTTACTTAGAAAAGTATCTGTCTGAAAATTATACTCAATTTGAGAGTCAGAAGTGTAAAACACAAGTCTTCTGAAACTTCCATTCTAATTTCAAGTAAGCTTTATTTAGGGGGAAGTCATGAGGAAAAGGAGAAAGTGGAGACTTGCTGGAGGAAATCACCTGGATTTTTTTTCCTTCATCTTAAGTTGCCTTAAAAAGCCTACCAAACAAAATCCCAATGCACTTGGGATATTTTATACACAGGCATTCTATTCAGGACTCAACTCGGACAAAGACAACTCACCTTTCTTCAGCAGTCCCATCCTGTCCAGGAAAATCCTCACTCTTGAGTACACCCCTGGTTTCTTTGAGCAGTGCCAGCCAACACCCCATCTGACAATGCTGTAAAGTGTAAATGGTACATTTCCCATGTTGCAAACCAAAGGGCCACCAGAAGCATCCCAGGAACCAAGAGAGAGGAGTCAGTGATCTCATTTGACCTCTGCACTGCTGCAGGTAAGAAGAGAACTGTTGGAATCACGTTTGCCCAGAAAAGCCCTCCTGCAGGAATTGGGAATAGAGCTGCTGGTGCAACTTAGCAGCAGCCTGCAACAAAGAGACTGATTTAAAACCTTGGTTGTCATTGAATGAGGACTGAGCACAGGCTGAAACATGATTAAAGTGTGCTCTTTAATGTTACACATAATTTATTAGTCCACTGTAAGATTGTGTTATTGGGCAGAACTTGCATTTTAACTTGACAATGCCTCAGTCACAATTACTTTGCCTTTCATTTACTCAGCTGTTCTTACCCACTTGCCTTGTGATTTTGGGGAGATCAGTCAGTTCTTCAACAGTAGTACAAGAATTTTATAAAAGCAATACCAGTCATAGTTTACCTTGACAAAGGAGTGCCATGAAAAGGAGTTCCAAGGCAGTGACAAGGGGAAGTGTTTCATTGGGGTCACAGATGGGCCCTGGGAAGTGCAAGTCCTTTCCAGTTCCTTTCCCTAAGTGATCCACAGACATCCATATGCAGACACTTCCAAGACCACTCACCTCTAATATTTCTTCCCCTGACAGGAGTCCAGGTCTCCCACAGAAACAAAGCCAGCACAAAGGATCCTGGCAGTGATCCCTCCAGGGTAACTGAAGTGGTAATTTATCTCATAGGCTTCATCCTCAAGTACGGGTGCTCACGTCTGCAGCAACTACCTAGCTCGGCTCCCATCTGGTTGGGAAATAAATTTGAGGTTAGGTCTGGGCAGAAGAAGAAAACACTTCTGAGAGAAATGCAATTTCAGCAGCATCAAGGGAAATGTTGAAGTCATAGCTCAGCATGCCAAAGTGGGGATGCACCACAGTGGTCTTCAGCTGTCTCATCTGTGACTAGGGCAGACAGAAACAAGCTTGCCTTTTAAGCGCAGCCTGAATGGATACTTGTAAAGGAAGAGGGGAAAACAATCCCACGAATTATGACCAACCACCAAAGAGGTAATGAAACAAAAAATTTACAAAGGTGCAAGGAATTTAAAAAACAAATTCCCTTCCTCTCCACTCAGTTGAGAAGACTACTGGGACAGATTACATGGACCTCCTGAGACTGAAGTGAAGGCTTCACCATGCGAACACAAGCCACTAAGGTTTTGCAGAAGCCTACTATGAGTCACCTGAGCTTCTTTCCCACAAGTATTTCTTCCTCTTCCCCATTAGGAAGAAAGAGTCAGCAAGGTTTTTATAGACAGATATACTGCTTGGCACTAAGGGAGTAAGATGTTGAGGATACACAGTCATCTCTATTAGATTTTAAGACTTTTTACTGCCAGTAGTAAGAACCAGGTATAAAACACACTTCCTTACACTGCAAGTTAGCTGAATGAAACTAGAGTTACTGGATTTCATTTCTCATTCTTCAACCTCTGCTACTTATCAGTCATTTTTCCTTGCTGCCAACACTTTTATCTGTACATATAGATCTGTTTTGAGAAATATTACAGGGTCAAATACACTGAAGTCAGCACTTTTAGTGGTATTGCTTGGGTTTTACCTGTTCTGTTGACCCTTTTAGAGCTTTGCGATGGTCTCCTGCTGTCACAGTCCAGTGCAAGGGTTTATTGGACCTGTATGGTGAAAGCAAACATATTGGAGTTACTTACAGTCAGCCATACAGCTTCCTAATTCAGCAGTCACACATCCCTTCTGGCTCTTTTCTAATTAGTCACTTATTCCCAGGACTGCTGAGCAAGAGCTTCTCACTGTGACAACTGTGTTGCATCAGTTCTGGCTCTGATAGCAGATAGTCCAATTAACTTTAATGGCTCTCCTACAAGGAAGACCAAGCTGTTCTCATCTCAAAAATCAGTGTTCATGGAGAAAGAGCAGAAGAAAGGTTTTGCAGAGGATGAAAAGGTGTGACTATAATTTATAGCTTTGCCCCCAGCCTGGAGGAAAAGGGGAGTGCACAGCATGGGGAGAGCAGCAGAGGGGGCCTGCGAACATGCTGGTCACACTCACAGCCACACATAGTGGACAGGCTGATGACAGCCCTGTCACATTGGTAATCTCCAAGTAGCTTCAGGGCAGCAGTGAGGGCAGGCTCCCCAGACCCAGTAACATGCTTGAGCAGTCACTGGGTAGTAACTGGGGAAAAAACACAGCAAGAAAGCCAGAAAACTCTCCATACTTTCACAGGCAAATTTCTTGTTTTCCTAGATAACCTCACACCATGGATGCAGCAAGGCCAAAGATGTAGCAGAAAATTTGTCTGCTCTGTCTGGAAGTAGTGGGGGTAGGAAAAACCAGTAAATGAAAACTTGAATCCTAAGGAGGAGCTCCTTCAGGGAGCTATGAGGCTCAGGTACTGAAAGAGGATCTCTCCTACACTCCACCCTGTGCCCCTGCTCTCAGTAGGAAGTGCAGGCAACCAGAACAGAGAGGATGTACCACAGGTATGGATATGAGTGATGGAGCACCTATGAATCACTTTTCATCCACACAAGTGCACAAAAGGGGACTTGAGGTCAGAAAGCATCTGCCTCCATCCATAATCCTCTTATAAGTTAGAGGAAAGAGCCTCAGACCAAATCAACTGAGCCAAATTTAGTTTACCTAAGGGGACATCCTGTAGATGCAACATTAGTGCAGTTAATCCTGAACCTTCTCTTCCTGCCTCCTCTGTAAGAGGAAGGAAGTAAGAGTTAGCTCTGACTTGTCCCCTCAAACAAAGTCCCCACTCTGGAAGATAAAATTACCCATCTCCTCAAGCAGCAGCTGGCACACACTCATGAAAGTAGGAAGCAACAATACCTTTCCCAGGATCAAGGCTCTCCTCTGTAGTGAGGTTTTCAAAGGAAATACCACAATTAACGAGACTACTTGTTTCAGGTAGCAGATGTTTTAGGTAGCAGTCATCTCATTTTTCAGTGAGAGTAAGAAAAAAACCCACTTGATTTACCTCCCTTATTCAGCAAGGGGAGCTCTGCTACAAGTAACTATTCTGCTTTAAAGTTACCTTGACATAATGCAGCACGATTAGCCAGAAAAATAAGCACAGGCATCGAAGAATAGCTGCAGATGTTGTAGAAATCATAAGACACAGCAAGCATCTCTCTACTAACAAATGAACTAAAGTGAGCCAGACTCCAAACTCTCTGAAGCTGTGCTCCCCATCACTCTGAAAATGTACCAGCATGGTATTCCCTGAATTCAGCACTGGCTTAGGAGCTGAGAATCCACAGAGATTATCTGCAGGAATGAACAAGAAATTGTATTTTTAGGATGAGAAATGTCATCCTGTCAGCACCTGTGGCTTTAGCTAATTTAGATTTCTAAAAAATCCTAAACCATAAAGACTTGGTGACTTTCTGATTAGAAAGCAAGAGCAGACAGAATTAATTTACCATAGTTTTGCCACATGTCCATAAAATCAATTCTAATTTTCTTGTAGAGGAATTACAAGTAATCTTCAACACACAGTGTGAATGCCCCTCATTGCACAAAACAGAACTCCAAACCAACACACTACACTTGAGAATTGAATTCACCACCATCACAAGCAAAGTCTCTCTAGAATAGTCCACGTGTCCAGGGTAAGGACCTAGAGAGCAGCTGCTAGACTTTTCTACCAATTGACAGTATTCAGTTTGCATAACATCTGAAAGTCCTATAATTGCAGCTGGATAGGAAGATTGCACTTTATTCCAGAGGAGCTTTCCTGTAGAAATCTGAATTTCCTATGGCAAAGCAGTGCTGGAAAGCATCAAGGAAAATGCTCCAGGATGCTGAAAGCTCTCCCATGAAAGATTCCAGATCCAAAATTATCAGCCTTTCCCCCTCCACTTAAATGGTCCATTCCAATGGAAACCAGCTTTCTTTTTGCAACTGTAGTACTAATACTCATGCAGCACTTGATAAACACATGCAACTAAATTACTACCACAAAACAGATTCACAGAGACCAAATGAAAAATAGAAAAAGGGAAAAAATAGAACCCTTTGCCAAAGGTCACTTGTCAGTGGCAAACCCAAGACAGTTTAAGCTGGTTATCCAGCTTATTTGGTAAAAAGGAAAGAGCACCAGTCCTTGACCACTTGACTCTGGTTTTTGGTTGTCGTACAGGTCTGTAAAGATGTAACCAGAATTCAATCCAAATATCTTCACTTCTGAGCACAAGATTGCTTTTCACTTCAAGAATAAATGCCAAGCTCTGTAAAAGTGAGTGTGGTGCCTGGAAGCTGTTTTTTGAAAAAAAGACAGGCTATTACAATGTGCTTTCTTTTCTTCCAAGTAGGAAGAACAGCTGGAAATACAGGGGGGGCGGGAAAAAAGTGAAGAACATTTCTTTCACTGAAGATTTTCATATTGATAAAACTGAAGCAGATTTAAAGTGAGAAAATAAAAAAATATCTCCTTTTAAAAGTGTGGGAAAGAGATGCCTCAGGTCAGCAATTTTTTATTAATGAACTTTCAACAGAACTAGTTCAATTTATTAAGAATCTATTTCAGTAGGATTAAATACCCACCAGCAGCCGTCCTTTCACTCTGCCTTCCTTTGAACATTTGTCTTTTTCAGTGACACTTGGAGCAAGGTTCTCTCACAGTCTTCTTGGAGAGAGTAAAGCAGAGCCAAAGCCAGATCCAGCAGCACACATTTGTGCACTCCACTGGCCCTGCAGCAGAATGTGAGCCATGGTCCCATATCCAGCCCTGCAACAGCAGCAGGTCATTTATGGGAAAGCAAGACCTTGGATCAGGATGTACAATCTCCTGTGCCAATGGCACACCTGGCCATCATGATGGGCACAACAAAAGGACAAACTCTCAAGGCTGCTGCAGAAATCCTTCCAGAGTACCATGTTACCAGACAGCATATTTTGGTGATAAAACATGCCGGTTTCCACAGGATTTCTAATTTAAGTCTGAAACAATCAGTGCTCTCACAGCTGGTTTTCTTCTTCCTCACAATAAATAGTAACTGCATCATAAATGCAGCCCAGGCTAAGTTCCACAGCAAAGTCTTCAAACTGCAGCTGTGAAGTGGACAAAATGCTCAAGACTGAAGCACTTAAACTTCTTAACTGTGGGCTGGGAAAAAGCTAGATTTTGGAATAATTTGGGCAAGACTTCCCTTGGTGAATGTGTCACATTTTTCATCGAAACAGTCTGTTGGCAATCTTGGTCTGACTGCTCCTTCCTTTGCAGGGCTACAGACAGGTTTGCAGGGGATGGTCTGGCCTAAGCTTCCTCTTAAGGCATTTTAGCTGTCATCTTTACTCAGCAGCACTCAATACCTTGTACTTCTGAAAGGTCAGTGCCCCTTATGGACTGCCCTTCCAAGAGCTTTTCCTCCAAGCATGGGAACTGTGTGATTTTTCATTCATTGATTTTGTTTTTAATCCTGACTGCAGGTTCTCCCAGCAACAGAGCAGCAGCAAACCAGAGAAAAGGTCTCCATATCCTCAAGCATCTCTAGGTTTAAAAATGTGTCATGGTTTCACCAAAGCAGGCAATTAAGCAGCACACAGCCACTCACCACCACCTCTCCTGGGATGAGGGAGGGAATTGGGGACAAATAAAGGAAAAATCTATAGGTCTGGGATAAGAACAGTTGAAATAAAAAATTATAGTAATAATTGTAATGAAAGTGGAGACAGCAAAAAGAGAGAGAGGAATAAACCCCATGACAAGTGATGCACAATGCAATTGCTCATCACCACTGACCAATGCTCATTCCATCCCTCAGCAGTGATCAGCGGCTCCCAGACAGCTCCCCCCAGTTTATATACTGGGCTCAATATTCCATGGTATGGAATATCCCTTTGGCCAGTTCAAGTCAGCTGCCCTGGCCACACTCCCTCACAGCTTCTCATGCCTCTCCTCACTGGGAGAACACTGGGAAAACACTTTTCAGTCCTTGACTCAGGGTAAACACTACTTAACAACAACTAAAGCATCATTGTGCTATTAATGCTATTCTCATCCTAAATCCAAAACACAGAACTGTATTAGGAAGCAAATTAACTCTAGACAAATCCTAGATGAAACCAAGACACACTGTTTCCCACCTGTTTTCTCCCAGCAGGGGAGAAAACACATTCCTGCTTGAAACAATGTAAATGTACTCATCCTGAACTTGGTGGGTGGCTTGCTGTACACAGGCTGTATTGCTTGGTGCAACAGGCAATAAGAATTCAGAGATGCTGGTACTAGGAGTGGGAAGTAGTGTCAGACAGCCCATGCACAGTGAGAAGCAGACACTTTGGTATGGAATAAAGAGTAGTTTGTGGGGGGATTGACACTACCTTGAGAAAAAGGCTGATTCTATTGTTTGCAACATGTTCTCTACCTTCCCTTTCTCTTCATACCTATGCTGGACTTCAAGAAAAAGCTGTCCTGAGATGAGCCTGGTGGCTACAGGTTTCAAACACAACAGTCACAGCCCGTCCATACAGGAGTTTGAAGGTGATGTCTAATTGACAAAATATGCCCTGCAAAGAACCAGTGACCTGGAAACTTTACAATTTACAGTCTTGTGCGTCACAGATGTTTCTGGCACGATTTTATTGAATTGCTCCCCTGAACAGTTCTTAGTGCAGAGGTTTAAGTGCAGCTTCTCCTTTTATTACCTTTATGACAATACTCTGCTGGACCTTCAGTGAGGCAGTGGCACTTCATGTCCCTGGGATATAAGCCAGGCTAATTAGCAATATCAATCCTCACCTCTTCTACTAACACTGTGACACTGCCACAGCCCCAGCCTGAAACACTCAGCACAGAAGACAATTTAACATATGGTACTTTCCAGAAACACAAATCAACGCCAGGCACACTAAGGAGTTATTGTTTTAAGGGGGTCAGGAAGGAGAAGAAGAGAGTTTCTACAGCCTCAACAGGGTCACTTGCTTCAGAGTCCTTATGGATGACCATGACGGTGAGCTATAGCTACAGCCAGCATTGCTTCCATTAGAAACAAATTGTGGTCTGGTCCAGCTCTGCTGGCAGAGGGGCTGGGAAGACATCCCTGCAAGATTTACTCAAGGAGAGACAAGAAGTTAGTTTAAGGGTGGGCTAAACATACATTTATCCAGACAGATCTCCCAGTGGTTCATCAGTTTAGATCCCATAGGGAAGGTCTTGTCTCAGATCAAGAGGAGAGACTATTTGACTTTCATTACCTGTAAAATAGTGAGAGGCAGTACAAAGAAATTGAGGAGATGGGACTTCATCCAAAAGTTCAACCACATGAACAACAATGTTCCCAGAGGATGAATTGCAGGACTAAAGATCAACATTATTACCAACACATCACCATTGCTGAGTTAAATTGCAGAGGCAGTCAGTATGCACAGGAAACATTTATTACCACTTCAGAGGGACAATAGGCCACATTTCTTTGTCTCATCTGCAGTTACACAGTAACCTGTGTGCTTGCTGTGCCATATGACCAATTTTGAACCCAGAGCCAGCCTTTGAGCCGTGTCTCCAGCAGATTACTGGCTATGCTAACACAAGAGAAGCTGATCTGGGCATGGCCAGATAAGCACTCCATTTCTTCTGCCACCCAGGGTCTGTAACAGTACAACACATATTGGAGACAAGGCAGACAAGGGCACATATTTATGCACAGTTGAAAGTCATTTTTGAGACACCCATCACACTGGACTAAATGCCAGCACAAATATGAGCAAGACCTTCAGTTCCAGCTGCCCTGCTCCATTTGGGTGTTTTCTCTAGCTCTTTAGATTCATATTGGAAAACACAAAATGCTTTCAAGGGCCAGATAGATTTGCTGTTTTTCATGACAATGAGTTACATTAAATTATACCCAGAAACCCTCACACCGCCAAGGCACCCAAACTTACTGATTAGCTCTCTTCCATTCAAATAGAGGGACACATCCAAGCTGGTACTCTACAGGTAATTTAGTCAAGAGTCTGGAGGTGATTTTGTCCTCTAGCACAGTACAGGTGCACAGGCTAGAAGCAAGCAATGATAAAGGCAGGTTTCTGCATGGGTGAGCATGGCCTTGTCAGTCCCACCACAGGTTGGGAATGTCACACAACAGAAGCTGATAACTGATGTCACTGGCTCCACCTGGTAAATTTTATCATCTTCCCCTCGGCATCAGCCAGCTGGGGAGGGAGCTGCCAACAGCAGAGGACTGCCATGAATTTGCTCAGCACTAGTGGGGCCTTTATGCCTCCTTCCAGCTGAAATAGCTTTGTGCTGTGTGACTGACACCTCCAATCCTGTCCGTCTCATTCCCTCGCATCCTGCAGGAGCTGAGAGCTTCTTTGTGTGAGCTGATACTGATATACCCAGAAAAAGGATAAAGGGTGTAACAGATCTCCAGCAGCAGCATGGCTTGTACAGAATCTGTATTACAAATAGACTTTGTGTCTTACTGCCTTCCCACACAGTGTTATCCTGCCCAGCAAGCAGCGCTGGGGATCTGCACTGCAGGGAACACACAGCCACTATCACCCAGGCTCTGCTGAGAGTGGTGCCTGGTCTGGTGCTGACTGGGGCTTCTAGGCCCTGGGAAAAACACTTCAGAGTGCCATGAGGAAAATACAGTATTTGGCTACTACAGCCACCTGCTGTGAGGGACATTATGCCCCAAAGCCAGGGGGTACAGGATGAGCCCACCTTCTCCAAAGAGCAGGATGCCTTGGGAATTTCACTCTGCTGGTCCAGGGAGAGGGCTTGGCACAGCAGCCAGGGAGAGAAAAAGGTTATGTGTGGTATTGCAGTACAGGCACAACTAGCCAAGGCACAGGCTAAGATACGGCAGCTATTTCAAACTCAAAAGGCTTAACACACAGCTGAGAGACACCTCAGAGGACAATATGCAATTTCCTTCACAACGTTCTAATTAAAAATCCCAAAACTTTCAAGAATTGTCCCGCCAGCTGTCCCACAATGGGCTCATATTCATTCAGTCTCCTAAGATATCACATAGCTACTCCAGGCTCATTTTTATTGAAGTACCACTTTTATGTCAGCCTTCCCTTCCTCTCCCATGGGCATTTGGTGTATACAGATCCTGATAGCTCTGCTTTGCAAAGGGTAACACCCACTTTATAGCCACGTGGCTTCTGCTCCTCACAGTTACTGCTCCCAGTTAAGAGGCACCTTCCTGGCTGCAGATAGTGCCCCTTTGAAAGCATAATCATTAAGGATCCCTAGGAAAGCCATAATAGGTTAGGTATTAGCTAATACCAACACCTCAGCTTTGATGGCTATGACAGAAACAACACCATCTTTTTAATAACTTGTATTAGCCCTATAATTATCTCTACAGAAAAATACAAGTGGCCAGTGGGGAGTCACTAAACCTATGCCTAGCTATAAAAGGCTCTTCCAATAAGCCACGAGAGCTGCAGCACTTAATATCATGCCCCTCTTCCCCTTCATGTTCAAAGTTGTATTTGATGAGGAGATAACCGCTGATCAGTCCTGCACGCTGCTTCAGGAGCACAACAGCAGTTCAGATTTCGAGCTGGCAAGCTTTCAAAGCAGACTTTTAAGAGAGCAGGGCTGATATGCAGCACCTCACCAAAGTGGAAGGGCTGCATTCAGCCAGAAAAAGGGCAGCTTGAGGCACCTTCTGCTTCTCCTTCGAGGGATGCAAGGGTCAGACTTGTTATTATAACATGATTTCTGAAGGGGGACTTAGATGTTTAAACCTTTGGGTTTGTCATCCCAGATTAAAAGATAGTATACTTTCCTGGTGATTCAGTGTCTGGAAATTGAACAGAACTGCTGTGGGTGGAGAGGAGGGCGACAGCAATAACAGGGCAGTTTGGATCCCTGTAGGGCTAAACAGTGGAAAAAACCTCCCAGTACTCATACCTGTCCCTGTCCTGTGCCATGTGCTGGGAAAGGAAGCCACAAATGCAGCCACCTGTGAGAAGATGCCTGATGAGCTCTGGGTCATGGTGCTTCTCACAAGAGTATCCCATCCCCCAGCAAAACTGATGCCAACGACACCACACCAGTGTTCAGGTGCCACCAGTCCTCTGACACACTAAGGGGCCTCCAGAGTCACCCTGTCCAAATTCCATTGGGCAGGAAAGGTGACATTTATTCCTGCTCCAGCAGCCTCAGCCTTTGATGCTGTTCCATGACATGCCTGCTTTTCCACAGAAGCCAACACAACCTTGCTTTGTTCTCCCTGTCATTGGAACCTGGTACCATCCCTGCTCATTCAGCTGTTACCATTTAACCTAAACCCCACAAATCTAAGCTCTGTTTTAACAGTCCCCCAATCTGACTTGTAGTTTGGCAGCCTGCCTTTTCCCATATACAAACCTCTTTTTCCATGAGGAATGTAAAAATGAAAGCCATTTTGCCAACATCAGCTGCAGCACTGATCTGAAAATATTCATTCAAGGTATGAATATACCACAGAGCAGGGAGATTCTCAAGCTACTGCTTGGTTGAAGAAAAAAAAAAAAATCATGCAAGTACATCCCAAGGAAACAAGTGACATCCTGACCAGTAGCCTACCCTAGGGCAGGGCAAGTCTGGCCCTGTTCATGTCCTTAGGATGAGCAGAGAAGAGTTTGGCGCTGAGCAAACTCCCCTACTGCAGCCCATTGCCCAGGGGGACTACCTGAACAAAAGTACCAAAAGGCTTGAGTGTGTGCAAGGGGACAGCAAGGAGGAGGTGGGAACTGCCTTCCTTCCAGCCTTCTGGTAGCATTCCCTTGCCCACTGCCTGGAGTCTGACCAGTGAAGGTCCTCCCTGGTTTCAGTGAAGGTGGTGGCACGGGCAGAGGTGGAGGTGCTGATGTTAGAAATGCCCAGGGCAGGTCTGGGGAAGAGCCAACCACACATCAGTCTCCTGCTCACATCCATATTCCCACCTGCTCCTGCCTTCGTTATCCTGAAGCTCCTTGCAAAGCCCTTGCTCAGCAAAGCGCTGACAGCATTCTCAGTGCTGTTGCTTCCCTCTCTCCCCAGGAGAAAAGGAGGTTTGCAGGTGGACAGGACAAATTGAGGAGCCAGGGCAGGTGAGCTGTCACTTTGCACAGCACACACAGCATGGAGCCCTGCACGGGGGCAGGTCCCTGCCACTCAGATCTGGCTAGGGGTGAGGGACAGCCCCACCTCCTGCACGACAGGAGCAGTGCCCCCACCCTGTATGGACAGCTCTGCTCATGACAGGCTCCAAGATACACACATGAATATTCACAGCAGCAAAGCACAACCATCCCTAATGTGCTCCAAGGTCCCAGGCTGCAGCAAAACGCTGATCTGTACATCCCTACAAGGGCAGGTCCTCTGACAGGCAGAGGAGACCTGATGCAAAAAGGGGTGCTTGAATATTCCATCTGGCAGGAGTCACCTTCTCTTGTGTTTTTGTTTATGAAAGTCTCCTTTCCTGTAGCCATTACTCTATTCCTGTGGCTGTGACCAGGAGACCCTGCCCTCTGACTCACCCTCAGAGACCTTGCCCCAGCCACTGCCGCACTGTCCCAGCCTAGAAGTTTTTATCCCTGTGGGGAAGGCAGATGGGCTGAACCCCATCCCCTGCAGAGGAAAGGGTGCACAAATGAATGCATGAATAACATGCTTCCAGGGACATGTCTGATTTACAGGCACAAACTTCCATCAAGTCATACTATTCCAATAATATCCTTCCCAAAACATCACAGTTAAATGTGGGCATTTATATAATGAGAATAAAAACTGAAGTAAGTCACATGTAGTTGAATATATACATGCCAAATTGAGAATATATACGTGCCAAATTGAGAGGCAGAGATCAGGAAGACTGAATGTTAATGTAAGCAGAAGGATACTTGGGAAGAGGACAAAAGAGGTGGAAGAGCCTAGCAGAGACAAGGAGACTGGACTGCCTCTATCACTGTCCTTGGAATGGCTTGGTGCTTGTGAGAAACTCTTTATCTGTTTCTCCCCAAAGACCAGCACTGATCAGATCAAAGCACTTGTGTAGGTCATGCAAAAGATTCAACTCAGTTCAATCCAGACTCATATTGGTTTGCTTTTCCTTGATATCAGGAGAAAAATGGATCACAGCTCTCCCTGGAAGCTTTGATGGGGCACTGGCAGCATCCAGCCTTCAGGAAAGCAAAGCAGGGATCCCTGTAGCTTCCACAGAAGCTGTCCAGCCCGCTCCATGCCTAGAGACACAATCCTATTTAACCACAGAGTACAGGCACACAGGCAGCACTCAACGCAGCCCTTCTCACACTGCCTACCAGGATGTCTGAGCCCTGAGGTGAACATTTCTCTGGTCTTACTTCCCTTGCTCCTGCTATTATGGCCAAACTGTCAGGCTATCACCACCATCTCAGCTAGTATTTTGGGACATGACAGGGACAGATTGTTATTTTATGCTGGCTAATCTGCCATCTGATGGCCACAGGCAGTCATGGCCAGTTGGCTGTAACCCATCCTATGAGACACAAGGGATGCCTTTGAAAAAATTAGGAAGTTAAAGACTTGTGCCACATCCTTAACTCTGACACCCTGAAGCTGCATTAGTAGGCTCTGCCTTTGCCTGCAAAAGTACTGAAGCCGGAGTTAATCCAGTTTGCTTCATGATGGGCAACACTCTTGCAGCCCATGGCTAGCTAATAGCCCAGGGCTATGGCCACAGGGAAACCAGTGGCTTTCCAGTAGCTACCTGAGAAGGAAACAGCACCTTTGTAAGAGGGGAGCACAAGGACACACAGGAATCTCACAAAGCAAGAACAGACAGAGCCAGAGCACAGACCCTGAGGGATAAACTTCTGGGACAATTAATCAAAGCCTAGGACAAGAATGAAAACAACTGTGCTAATAAGAATTAAAGGCATGACTGAGGGGACACCGAGTCTCCAATCCTGCAGTGTGGTCCTGCCCTGGGATCTGGGGCTGGCTTTCAGTAACAGGACTTCCAGCTACGCTAGTTTCACATTAGCAGCAATGCAGAGGATTCCCTGACCTCCAGCTGCAAAAGCTGGATATTCTTTCAAATGGATAAATACATTTCTTGTTTCATCTGCTATCCATCAAACCACTGTTAATACCTGGGAAGCACAGAGCTGCCAGGAGAGGTGCCAGCAGATTTCATTGCTGCCAGCTCCGTAGAGAGAAAAGGATAATTTATCCTTCACCTTGGCACTCACAGAGCCTCCATGCCATTTTTGACCTTGAAACATCAAGCTCAGCTTTGCTTACCTGCAGTCTGGGATCCTAAAAGACATGTGAGAAGCCTTAAAAGCAATGGGAGCTGATTGCCAAGTCTTTTTGACCCCGTAAATCCTCCTAATTTTGTTATTGGTGCATTTTAGGAGATAAGCAGAGGCCTACATCCAAGAGCTTTATGGTGATTTTAGGCAGCTACATGTAGTTTAAATTAACACTCAACAAGTGTATGCCCATTATGGTTTTTCTGCATATTTTATAAGCAATATAATGTCACAGTTCAACTTAGTGCAATCAGCTCCAGCAGAGTTTCCATTCAGCATTTCTTTTAGCAATTTAGCAGAGAGAGCCACTATCAGGGCAGTTACCCAATGAACAGACAAGCAGTAGATCCCATCTGCAGCAAAGGCATTTACCCTCCTCTAGGGAAGCAGCAAGTGCTCTAGTGCAGGGTGGGACAAAAAAGTCCAGCTGCTGAGTTATTGTTTAATTATTGAATTACCACCATGCTATTTCACCCATGCAGCCTCTGGAGATGGGAAGTCCAGGCAGCCTGGCAGGCATTCACTTTACTGGGGCTGTCTGCCCCTGAAGCGTGGCCTCAAGCGTTTTGAATCAAGGTATCAAGGGTTCAGCATGAGCCTTTGCTTCAATGCTTTCAAGTAAATTAAGATTTATTTTTTTCCCACTCAGGGAAAACCTCACTTTCATTTTCTAATCACTTCCAGCCATAAGTAACAGACCCAGTAATGGCACAGCTCAGCCTTAATCCCAAGAGGCTATTTACTGGAAATGGAAAGTTCCCATGCTTCCCAGCAAAGTCTGACACCAGGACTGCCTGGCAATGCAAATGCTGCAGTAATGGGAACACTGCAACAGCACTGACAGCATAACAGTGGAGAGTAAAAGCACTGACTAGTTTTGCATGGAATAGAGAAACAAGGAGGTGCCTCATTATGAAGGTTAATCTTGCACATTGAAATTTTTATACCATAGCTACTTTCTCATTATTCAACATTAGTCCTCAAAAAGGATGCTCAGGCTGAGCAAGAAACAGATGTGAAGATGACTGGTCTGCAATTACAATATAATGGATTATAAAAGGGCTGGCAAAGAAGCCCCTTATATCATTGTCCCTGTCCATTAAGAAGCCTTTAGCAAGGCTTGTGAAACTGATCTTGCATTTAAAGTACAGAAGCCAACGTGACTACTAAGAGTGATGGGACAGCTGCCAGGAAGCAGCAGTGTCTCCTCCTGCCTCAGAAATGTTTCTCTGCATGCCTGCTTAGGTGAGCAGGGTCTTTAAAAGACAAACCCATTTATAATTAGGGGCTGAGACACTTAGAAGAACCATGGTAGCATGGAGATTTCCACACCCTGGACCAGACTTGGAAAGCTGTGCAAAAAGGACTTTCCTCTCCTGCATGACCAGCACTCAGTGACTGGAGGATGGAAAAGAGATGGTGTCTGCCTCCTCTCCCCTTTCCCAGAGAGGAAGGAGCACACAGCAGCACAGACCTGCCCTCCAACTCTGCCAAAAATTAATCCCAGCTGCACAGCATCCTCTGCACTCTCCTGGTCAGTGGCACAAACTCCACACACACACAACTCTTCAGGCTACATAGAAGACATGAAAAAAGAATGTTTTTTTCAATGAGACAAGACCCCACATACTCAAATGCATTACCCCAGGCTCTTCTGGCAGGTAGGGAATTAATAAGACAAATCCCAGGTGCCACAACTTTCTTGACTACAGCTTGAGCTCCAAGCTGAAGGCAATTATATGGAGATAAATGAAAACACAGAGAAATTGCAATTCTTTATAAGAAGCCGATGTGTACAAAGCTGAGGTCTCCTGTGAGATACTTTCATGATGTGTGTGCACAGCTATAAAAAACCCCAAATTTAGATTTCATCCAGTAGCCTAATTATTCTTAATGAAATGCAACTAGGACTAACAAAATTAAGTCAGAAGTGCAACAAGTTGTAATGACATCACCAGACTACTCAAAGTTTACTTTTTAAAGCTTCCATGTCCTAAGTGCCCTGGGGTACTTAACCTGTGCCAGTAAAGTCACCATGAAAGATGTTGTCTCTTAACTGAACATGCCCAGCCCTCAGTCTTGGCTTTGGTCTGAAACACATCCCAAGGAGACACAGTTTTTCTTACATCACTTTTGGCACCAGTTGTGCCTTAGGAATGTGGACAATGAGCATGGGGACAGTTTGACTTAGGGACAGCTGGGTCTGATCAAGGCTTAGATGCTTCACTGAACTGTGCAGTTTGAGATAAATCTGTGGCAATCCCATCTGTGTTTTCTACAAAAAATGCCTTGTCCTCACCCAGCAGGGAGTGATGCACACACTGACAGGCCTGGCCAACCCTGTGCTGGGTGGGGGACCAAGGTGGGTGCTGCTTCCCTGAGCCAGCCCAGAACATAACCATCACAACCAGGATCACACAGCAGAAGTGCTCTCAAACACCTGGGACACAAAGGAAAAAAAGAACTGCAATTTCTCCCATCCGCTGGAGGTTGGCTGCTCCAGGCTGGCGGCTGTGGGACAGGGGTTATATCAGGCCTCTGGCTCCCTTGCTGAGAAGGGGACAGCAGCTCATCCTCAATTCCCTTCAGCTGGCCTGTGTCTGCACCAGCTAAAAATCACTCTGTTATTCACTCCTGTCTGATGTGTTTCTCATGCCAACAGAAGGGCTCCCCTGCCTCTCCCAGGCCAAGGCTGGGATAAGATCGCAGTTCCCATCACACAAACATAAGCAATATAATGCCCATGATTTAGGAGGTACTCATACTCTCTTTGCTCTGGTGAGAGCCTGGAATAATTCACTTGAGTCACTGGGACACCACTCCAGCCCTCCTTAACTTTGGAGCTGATGCCCTCTGTGTAGGCTTGAAGGTGATGCTATTTCTTTAAGGTTGACTTTCACAGCCAAGGGCACACATGGCAGCTGGGCAGTCCGCACAGGGAATGGGTCGCTTACCTCAGCAGCCAAGGAGGGCTGTGGTGAGGAACACCTACACAGAGAGGGAACAAAAGGCTCCCAGTCCCCACACAGCTACAGCAAAGGCAGCCTGAAAATCACTCACCAGGGCCAATACACCAAGCCTTGGCACAACCTGGGATAACTGACTGGCTACTTTCACCTTTTTGGTACCTCAAAAGGGCAGATGACACCAATGCTCACTGCCATAGCCCCCACACTAGGGCACATCTCCCCACAGACCATGCACAGGACTCACCACACAGAAGAAGGCAGCACACAAGCAGAGAGAAGCCCTGCTCCCAGCACAGCTCAGGAAAAGTAACCAATGCTGGACTCCAGGCTGTGCTCCACCTCTCACAAGAGAAAGAAATCTGCTAATGAGCCCTTTCAACAGCTTTGGGGTCAATCAGTATTAGCAGCTGAGACTGCAGGGCTGCAACACAGGTGGGTTTGGAGGTTCTCCAACCGTGCCTCACCTGGGGTTCCTGGCTCCCTGGGCTCTGCGGTTTGTAGTTTACTGCCTGTTTCCATGGTCAGCAGCAGGATCTAATGCCCCCTCCTCTCATCATTGCCACCAGGCCTGAGGTGCCTCAGGTCTTGCAGAAGCACTGGGTAGAAGCTTCATTGCTGGGATCTGGGAGAACTTCAGGGTGTACAGCCTGACTTCATAGTGTGCAATTCCCCTTCATGCTACAGAGCATTTTGGATACTCCAGGATGGCAGGAAACACCATGGCATGTGTTCAGGGCTTTTGATTCTCTTTCAGGTCCATTTTCAATAGAGGTGTTTGTCACCATTACTATCCCAAGTGAACTCAAACCCTGAAAGCACACAGAAGCATCTAGGAATGCTTGCCAGGAAGAAGGGAGTTACAACAAAATTAGTTTCTTTTTAATCTCAATTTTTTTGTCTTTGCACTCTAGATTTGTTTGACATATTCTTGACAGAGGCATAAAGCCTGACATGAAAAGCTTATGTCAGTATAACATATCCAATCATGAAGACTGTGTGAGCACCAGCCCACATCTTTTCTCATGCTCAGGCTCCAAAAAATGCCTGCTCCAATATTTTTATATGCCCAGACTCAAACACATATGCTGCATAGTTGCTCCTACACGACCAATAACCTGGACTTCAGGGGAAGTAAAATAAAATGTAAGTCAAGTGGAATAAGAAGCTTTGGCCCTTCCACCTCCAGAAGAACTTGTTCATGGCTGGTCCCAGAGAAAAAGAACAAAACCAGGCACAGCACCTACTTTTCTTACTTTTTATATAAAATAGACATTTACATACATTTTCTTCTGCAAAGACTTTGAGCATAACTCCTTGATGTGAAATCTAGCCATAAATCCCACTGTGAAAAAAGAAAAGACTTTGCAAATTCCTGCATCACTGACATACATCCAGCTGCTGCTAAGAGTGAATTTATTTTTAAAATATTTCCCATCCATGGGCTGTTTCCTTGTGGGTTTTTTTGGTTTGTTTTTTAAAGATATGCACAGCTAATTTATAAAAATTAGATACAGAAATAAGAACCATATGAATAACAGGCAATGCAAACAACTGCATGAGAGGAACACGCAGCGTGACATCCACTTCAGGCAGAAATTTCTACAGTAATACAGTTGTAGAAGCCATAACTTTTACAGAGGATACCACTGGGGGTATTTTCCAGAAGAAAAAAATTTCAGCAAGTCAGTACAAACATGGCAATGAACTTCTGCACAAAGTTATCAAGGATACCTGAAGCAACTTTGCCACATTAAAACACCAGTGAATGCCAAGCGCTGTTTTTTTTTCTTTTTTTCTTTTTTTTTTCTCTTTTGCTGCTGGGTTTAATGTACATGAAAGCAAAATCTTGCATTTTGAAATTGCTGCAAGAAACTGAAGGTTGGAGGAAAAGCCCTCTAAGGGCTAATTTTTTCAAAAGATTGTGCATAATTGCATATATGAAAGATAGAAATTGAGCACTTGGTCAACTTAATCACATAAAGATTGAAGAGAGTTAAGCATACACCAGCTTTTTCAATGAGCTGGAGGACAAGTGGGGCAGAAGACCATATAATAATATTCTAAAATGCTTAATTAATAAATTAGACTGACAATTATCTTCTTTTACCAAATATTGTACACCCTATCTGGCCTGGTTTCTGTAACTGTGGAGAATCTTTCATAGTTTTTAGGTAATTTTCGGGGTGTCCAGCCTCCCCTGCAAGTTAGGCTCTTTATTTTGAATTTTTTTTACTTACACTTCTTTCTACCCCTGTGCATGCATGCACAGCCCCCTGTCCTCCTTGAGATCTCTGGAATGAAGGCCATTTGCACTGCTGCATTCACTTACTGTTTGGCCAGAACAAATTGCCTGCACATTTGTTGGAAAATCTAGTCCAAGGAGTCCATGAGAGAAAGAAAATGCCCCCCACTGCATCATTTATCCTGGGGGACAGAAAAGGGATGGAAGCAAAGAATGCTGGAATTTAAATAAGCAATAAAATGAAATGCATCAGGTGCAAATATTATTCATGGAGAAAGGAAAAAGCAACACAATTATTATGTTTCTCATTTAGGATTAAAATGCACAGTGAGTATATGAGACCCTGTCTAACCAGCGTTCCATTAATTCTCTGCTTTAAAATTAGTGAGCACTGAGGTTTAGCCAATGCAACTTGCAGAGAGCATGAACTCTCCCCCACCAGGCAGATCTTCAGCCATTTATTAATTTGCAATCTCTGCTAACCATGCTGAGCACTGGAGCTGGCAGAAAACAATGTATTTATAACTCAATATTTTAGAAACTGTGCTATGCTAGAGGAAGAGAACATTTCCTATGATTAATTAAGATAATATAAAGTTATCACAAGGTAAGTTGCTCGATTTATCTTTCACAATAGCATTCCATTTTGGTGGAGGTAACCCATTTCATTTAATTTCATACTCTGTTCTTCTTTGCTTGCAATAAACCTTTGACATGATTAATGCCCTGAGCAAACACAGGGCTTCAGCATGGGTGCCAACAGGACAGAGAGTCAGCTCAGAACTGCACAAGGGTTTAACTGCTTTGGTAGCCCATGGTCTGAGCCATTCTCCAAATCTGCAGCCTGTTTGCAGACTGTCATCCTGCATAGATGGGGTATAAAGTGCTGGTTCAGGAACGTGGGGTTCATTACTGAGCTCTCCTCTCTCCATAACTACCACAAACCCAGCTCCAAAATGAGGAGGGCTGGCCTTTCGACACAGAAATGTAAACTGGTTCAACTGGCATTAAAATCCCTGGATATGTTATTTGCCCAGTTCAGGCAAGTGGATATGCCTTGCCTTCCAACCAAACCACCTTCTTTAATGGGAGCACAGTCTCATCTTTCTCCATTTTCTGCAAGTAAGACAGTGTTGCACAAATTGTAATCAATCCTTCTCCAGGATCTGGGAGGGGGGCATCCAAAGCTGTGTTATATTTCTACACATACACAAGTTTTAGGAGGTCAAAATGGCTTTGATCAGATTTTAGGACAAGCAGGAGACAGTAATTTCTACCAGGTCTCTCAGGAAAGACAAACTAAGATTTATGCTGAAGTTAAAAACATAAAACTAAGTCTTCCCCCTCACAAAGCATTGCTATAAAAATACAACTTCTGTGTTTGAAAAAATACATTTCATTGGCCACTATTTAAAGCCACAAACTGCAGTGAGGCCTGTAGAATATATAGTATTTATTTAATATATCTTTATGAGGCAAAGTTTATAGTTGATACACATTTTTAAAGGAGGCATATCTCTCCCCACACTACTCCCCAAGCCTCAGCTGGGCTGTTTGAGCACTCTGCAGATCCCTCCTTCCTGGGGGGCTTTGCACAGTACCAGGGCTGCACCAAACACTGTTCTGCCAGTCCCCAAATGCACTGCACCACAGCCAGCCTGTAGGCACAGGGCTTTGGGAAGATTCCTCAAAGAGCAACTCACCTTGGGGACAGGCAGAGAGCTTTCTGGTCCAGGTACCTCTGAATATCCCAGTAAGGAACCATCTACAACCTTGCAGTGCATGTCAGGGAGCAGATTGCTTTTAGAGGCCATTGAAGCTTTGGTTTACCCATCCCATGGGACTGTGCTGGCATGATGCCACCTCCTCCTGGCCATCCTGGCAGCCCAGGGGTGTGCAAAGCTACTCTGTGCATGGCAGCCAGCAGAGCACCTGCCCTGAGGACAGGCAGAAATAGCACCTGCCCTGGGCACCTGCAGAAGTGTCAGTTCAGACAGTCCACAACCACAAGAGTGATGTGAAAAAACAAGAGAGGGTTGCTGACCCAGCCTCAGGAGCTCAAACTGCCCCTGGCCCCATAAAGTAAAGTAGACTGCTTAGGCTAGGAGCAGAAAAGTCAACAGTGAAACAACTTGCTTATTCTGATCCCAGTGCTCCCCTGGGAAGCTGGTTTGGAGGGAGAGAGCCCAAACACTTGTGGTGCCACCTCTTCCCCCCAGCAGTGTTTCACTTCTGCCCAGCTGTAGCTGGCTGGTCTCCTTGGCTAGTGGGGAAGTCCACCCTGGTCTCAGTGGGGGCACAGCCATGGCTCTGGCAGGTCCATAAACCCTGGCAGGGCAGACAACTGCACCTGGACTCCCTCTGAGCTCCAAACGCAGTTGGAGTCACATCAGGAATTCCTCAGTAATTTGACCATCACCTGCAGCAAGACACCAGGCTTTTCAAATGAAAGCAGCAAAACCTCCAGCACATGGCTGAACCATCCCACTGAGGGAATCTGGAGCGTGCTGAGGTGCCATGGCCAGCTAAATCTGGGCACCACAGGGGTGCCCACCACACAGGCTTTTCCTGACAGATGTGCTTTAAGGCATTGCACACCTAACTGTACTAATAATGCCAAACCCAGGGCTACTGGCCATGGTCAAGCTCAAACAAAACAACTTTTCTAGCAATTTAGTGCTGCAAGAGGAACAAACCGATGACCTACCCTGATGTCCAAACCCAAAGGCCGAAGCAGGATCCCACTAACGCTCCCTGTGAACTCTTGCAAACCCTGGTGGAAGCAGCAAATGTGCTGCTACTGCAGGGCCAGCGTGGTCCAATAAGCTCTGCAGCCACTTGCCTTAGAATCATGAGAGGAAATTATTCCAGCATGCCTCATTGGTACTCCCTTTTTCTAACTTCAGACAATATGAGTCACAACGCCCAACCGTGTGGCCAGCTGTGAAGGATATTGCCCAATTCGTATAAAACAGAGAAAATATATTAATTATTTGATTATTATAAGTTAAATAAATAAAGCTCAAAAATAAAAGCCCCAGTTCTGAAGAGAATTTGTTTTCCCACATCAGTATTTAAAAATATATTTATGACTGATCAGGTCATTTTCTGTATCTCTTAAGGGAGTGGTGAGAACACTTTGACCAAGTATTTTGTCAGTGTTATCACCATGATAAATGGGCTTTGTCCCTGCACACCAATAAAAGAGCCTCCTTCGTACCTTTCCAGGCTAGGAAATGTTCTCTAATCTCTGTGTGGCTTTACTTTACCTCCTATATTGATTAGATAGGTTGTTTGTTTTCCATACTGGGGACTGAGCAGGAGGACAAGTAATCCTAGAGCTTCCCATTGCCTTTGGATGCTTCAATTTTTTTTCAGAGTAATAATTATTTGGCCTGGAGGGAGAGGGCCAAGGGTAAAGCCATATGATATTTGACAAAAGTGACATCATGAACCTGAATTACTACAAAATTATTGTCTAATGAGTAAAACATTCAGGCTAGGTTTTCCCTCAAAGGATCATCTGTCCTACTTGTCGAATCATCCTTCCAGGGTGATTTTTAAATAGTTTCCCCTTTCTTTAGAATAATTTTCAAGTCACATTTAGAGCTGTAAAAGCAACTACCATTTCCTCAGCATTAACCCCTTGGAAACCTTTTTATGTGACCATTATGACCATCTTTCCTGTCTGCAGCACTTGCAATGAAGCCCATCAGTGGTGCTCTACATGGATGAGGTGAGCCTGTGTGGAATAACAGGAGGTGCTACTTCACCCCTGCTGCAATGGATGAGTGCTTTTTCTCCATGGTTTCCCTGGTGACAACCAAGATACTGAAGGTACACGTCCCACCCACACTCCTGGTGTGACTAAAATGGGTTCAGCCTTGACATAAATCTTGATTAAAGGAAGGTTTTCATTCATGCTCAAGCACATCCCACAGGACCCAAGTGTCTCCCATAACTCTGATCAAACCTAAGCACACATTCCAAGTTTGTCTTCCGTAACTCTGAGTCCTATCAAAGTTCTTTCAACATCACTTTCAGCAACAGGCTTCCACCACACTCTTCTCCAAGGGGCATGAGTGTCTTTCTGCTGGTGACTGATTGCTACGTTTGGTCTTTCTCCTGGACTTCCTGAAACCGTTTCTCCAAGCGATCCAGTTTGGCCAGATTCTCCTTCAGCAGCTTGCTGTTTGGAACCAGTTGTAAGGCTTTCTCATAGTAGTCACGGGCAGTGATGTAGCTCCCCTGCAAAGAAAATGAGTGGTAGGTCTCATTCACATTCTTACACAGAGAAAGTTCATTCCAAGGGTAAAGTGAAAAATGTAATACAGGTGAAACAGTTTAAAAAACCTGACATTGTTGGGTTACAAAAATACTTCTTTATTAAATAGATCACCAAGTGCTGTTAACCTGAATCTGATGAAACTCACACAGCAAGAAATAGATTTACATTCTTCTGTTATGTTGCACCAGAAGAGTTAATTTTACTCAGCAACAGGATAGCTTTAGGACATCACACAATGTGGCTCCTTAAGACCCAAATCATAATGATATGCTAAAGTATTCAAATGAATAAGGAACCACAGGGTAGGCTATTTCCATAATTTCATGCAGTATTCTGCATTAGACATCTTTATTAAATTAATTAGGCAGAGAAGAACCTTAAAAGTTGACTCACAATGACATTTTTCTAAGGTAGGTCAACAGCTGAAGCAGTAAAGCTTTAGAGAGGAGCAGGTTGTTCCTTACAGCCTGCACTCTTAAAATATGAGATTTGCTTTACCAAGCAACCTGGTTGGAATTCTAGATGGGGTGAAGAGAATTCCCTCTTTTTTGGATAAAATATATCAGGGGACTTGCTGTTCACAAACACACAACTCTTGGCAGTCTGAAACCAAAAATTTAGCTTTTTGTCCTGAGTAGTAGTCTCTGCACCTGGCAGCTTCAGGAAAACCAAAACTGTCATACCTTGATGTGCTCGATGCCTCCCATATTCATCCAGGCCTGTGCTTGGTCTGGGTTGAGCTCCACAGCCCTTTTATAGCTCTACAGAAACATGAAACATTTCTAGGTTAAGAGTCTGAGTCTTCAAACAAAAACAGTGCTGGAGGGGAAAGAGAAATGCAGTTTCCTCTCCTGAAGCCATCCAGAATGTAATTCAAATTCCTCTCATATACAATGCACGAAGTGGATTTCAGTTTCTTTGCAGAAGAGGCATAGAATGTACTTCATGGCTCAGTTCATCTCACAGGTTTTCCCTGGCAATGTGTGTTTTTCCTGCACTGTGAGAGGAGCCACACCTGTGACCCTGTCCCTGCCCTCTGTATCACTGGGGTCTCCTGCACATCAAGGTCATTTCCTTAGGCAGTGCCAAACACAATGCCTGCCAACTACAAGCCATGTGGTTGCTCTTTATCTGCAAGGCTTTAATTTGGAGCTGGCGGCAGACTCTGGTACAGCCACTTGCATGGAGGTTTCACAAGGACCTGAGGGCAGGGCTTTCCATCCCCACTAACATTGAGTGTGGGAGAAGAAGTCATTAGGACCTTCTGGAGTCTGTCAAACAGCACTGTTTTTACACTGTCACAACAGGAAAGGATTTTCAAATCAGGATTAAACATCTCTAGGGATTCTGAGAATATTCCAAATAATATTTGGAATATTATTTATTCCAAATTAAAATTATTCCAAATAATTATTTGGACTGAGAACAGTCCAAATAATATTTTCTGAATCAGAGAATAATGGAATGGGAGGGACCTTAAAGATTATCTACTTCCATCTCCCCTCCTACAGGCAGTGACACCTTCCACTAGACCAGGTTGCTTCTGCACTGTTATTAATGCTAACATAATTTCTGAGCTATCAAGCATGCTGCTTCACAGGATAAGCCAACCTATTGGCTTCTGAGGTGGAATATAAAAACATGGTGAGCTCTCACAGGTCCCCAGGCTTCCAGCTGAGCCACCTGGAGCTGGTCACTGACAGCAAGAGGGGCTGGGGTGGGATGGAGCAAGGGTCAATCCCACCACAATTCTGGACTTAACCTCTCAGAGCAGGGAGCAGTATTTCCATACAGGAATGAGGAAAGAAGTTGCAAATAAGTCTTGGTAAAGTTAGCTGTCTTGTAGCTTTCTCTGCACCAGTGATGGACTCTGAGCTCCTAAGGTCAAGAGCCAGGGTGTGTGCACCAGGATGTTTCACAATGAGCAAACTCTATCATTTAGCCCATAAAACCACCAGTAGGGCTTAGAGCAGTCATACCTCGAAAGCCTTGTCAAGGAGATTCTGTTCTCTTAGCTGGTTTCCTTTAGTGAAAAAGAGCTCTGATATGACTTTTGGATCCTTTGGTTTTAGCTGAAGCGCTTTTTCTATAGCTTCAAGTGCCTGTGAAAAAGCAAGATGACATTGTGTGCCTTCCATTCAGTGCCTTCCCACTTCTCATTCTTTCCTCACCATTATGGAGTCCCAGCATAAGAATCATCTTCCTTCTTCCCTTGTTTGCCCCACACCATTATCACACAGGGAAATGAGACCTTTAAATGCCTGGGGTTGATGTGCAGTGGGGCTGAGAGCAGCAGGAGGTGTAAGTGACAAGAAAACCACACTGCTTATCTTCTGTCTTAATATGTAGATAAACTGGAGGTTTTAGTGAAGAAATAATCTATTGAATTAGATTCAATAATAGATGAATAGATGCTGAGGCATGCGACATGTCCCCAGAGAGATGGAGTGGAAAATTCCACCTGAACTCTGTGTGTGAGCCCTTGGGACAAGGGTATCCCATGCATACCTTGGCATAGAGCTCCTGCTTGCTGTAGATGGCTGACAGAAGGCGGTAGCACTCCAGACATGCTGCATCCTCACTAAGGATGTGGTTCGTCATCTTTTTGGCTTCCTTCGTCCGCCCCATCATCGCCAGAACCTGAGCCTGTAACAGAGCCACGTTATGAAGTGTTTGAAAAGCTCAGCCTCTGTCATATGCTGGGCTGCCCCCAGTGGCTGCTGCTCCCCATCAAGGCCCTGCCCTGGCCCCACACTCACCAGTGCCAGCCTGATGTCCTTGTTGGAAGGCTGCAGCGCTGCCGCTTCCCTGTAAACCTGCAGCGCTTCCTCGTATCGGCCAGTGTTGTAATACAGAGCCCCCAGCGGGGACAGGATCTCAGCCTTCCGGGATACCTTCAGTGCCCTGCAGTTTGGGACAAAGGCATCTTTCAAGGTGGTGAGAGGAGCAAAGTGGAAGAGCAAGGTGGGCTTGTGCTGGGATGGAGAACTGAAGCTCTGCACCATCCCAACTTGGGAAGCACACATTTCAAGTCCTGAGGAGGGATGAATAAGCCCACAGCAGTAATCCCTCTAGCCACCTGAGATGGAGCCACCTCCAAAGTGCCCATGAGCCTGCAGCAGGGGTGGGGATGGTTGACAGTGATGAAACCTGGGGAATATGAGAACAAATCTATATGCCAAAAAGAAGGCAAAAATACTCCCATCCAATCTATCCTGCTGCACACCAGGAGTCAGAGCCTGACTGCTGGAACACTGCTGGGAAGGGCTAGAGTTCCTAATGGTGCCACGGGTTTAGTGCTGAGCTGTGCAGCACTTATGGCTGTTACTGGTGCAGCAACCACCTTCAAGCAGGGTGGGAGTTGTGGTAATACAGCCTGCTCCTGCCACCAAGAAACTTTATCATCAGAGCATCCCCCAGCCAAAAGCAGCAGTGTCCATGCTGGGGGCCTGGGAATAGTCCAGGGAAATCAACACTGCCTGAGCCCACGCTGCCTTTCCAAGCACTCCCCCAAAATAGCCAAATCTAGTTTCAAACAGATGGAGAATGAAGGGAGGAAACCCCACGCATGCACTGACAGATCCGCATATCAGAAACTCTCTAGCAGAGACAAGCCATACAGGGGCAGGAGGAAACCCTCTGTCTCCCACCCCAAATTCTCACCTCTTGTACCACACTTCAGCCTCTTTGTTCTGCCCCAGGGAGCGGTGAAGCCTGCCCAGGTTCACCATGGCCACGTGGTGAGCAGGGCTCAGGAGGATGGCCTGCCTGTAGTGGGACATGGCTCTCTCAGGAGACCCTGGAGGGGAAAACAGCCATTAAGCCAGAAAAAATCCCTGTGCATCAGCAGAACCCTGTCTCAAACTCAACACACAGTAACGTTCTGGCTTGCTTTCTTCTATTGCTCTATGCATGGAAACATTTTTGAGAAAGAAATCCTGCCTCAGCATTTTGAATCTAAGTGTAAGAGAAATTGCTGTCCAAACTAAGATTTAGGCCCCAATATTCAGAGACGATCCTGAGAAATAGATTTTTTTAGGGGTGGGTTTTTTCCAAGTTGAGGATGCAGTCACAACAAGATGACTCCTGACTGAACGCACCCTCTTGATCATGCAGCAGTGGGGACACAATCCCTGTGCTAAGGACAGAGCCCACCTCAGAGAAGGGGCTGGGTCACATGAGCCATCTCCTGGTGGAACATCCTTTCAACCTGGCCCACTGGAGAAATGGACAATGAAGAACAAGCCATCCTGTATTCCCCACAACACCACCAGAATGGCAAATAGTTTCAGCTCTCTCCAAACAGAGATTACTCCCTCCACCTCTGCTGTTGCTCTGAGCTCCAGCTCAGTCTCTGTGTATCGCTCAACAGGACTGGGAATAGCTGCCAGGAACCAGCTAATTCCCACTCAGGGCAATAAATCCCAGAGCAGAGGTGTCCAGGTGCCTATTTTGGAGCACATAGGCACCATCTCTGTGCTGCACAGGAGCCATTGGGTGGCACTGCTTCGCTGTGTGAAAATGTGCAAGGTCCTGCAGCCCATGACATCACCAAGCACCACAACAAAATACAAGCAAAATGAGAGGTGCAAGATCACTACCCCAATGCATAAAGTTCTTCTTTTAATATTGTATTTTTATTTAGCTAAATAATGATAAAAGTATAAAGTTCCAGCATTTCAGCAATGCAAATATTGCATTTTTAATCCCAGGGCTCTTTTAATTGGTTTGCAAACTCCAGATAATCTCCTGATGAAAACCAATATTCAAAGAGCTTTGTCCACCAACAAAGCTTTTCAGTGTTGGCATTTTTAAACCGATTCACTTCACAAGGTATTTAATTCTATTTTGAGCTGGGAAAGAGATCTTGAAAACAGCCAGTGCATGTTGGGGCACTGAACATGCTGCTGTGGGAATTCTGTTTTCACAGCCTCACAGATCTAGTTTGGTTTTTCTGAAACTATCTATGCAACTTAAAAGATACATGGACACAGCATCTCCTTTAAAGGAGTGAGGAGGAACAGCTGTGGAGAGGTTTAGAAGTGTTCAAGATTCACCCAAGGCTGAGGATGTGTTGTTCAAGGTACAACTTTTACAAAACATCCAGCAGCAGCCTCAATCTTTCCCCACCACTGAGCAGGCAGACGTTTTTGAAAATTATATCTACAAAACATCCTGGGAAGCAGCTGGGCACGTACCCTCAGTCCCTCAGCCAGCCAGCGCCTCCCCTGCTCAGCACACAGGGGTAATGTGCATCATTAAGGGAGACACACTGAATGTCTGTGGCTGCTGCAGAGCTGTCTGGAGTTGTGGCTCCCCAGAGAAGACACTTGCTGGAGGCTTGTTGCACAAAATCCTGCAAGTTAATTGGCGTGGTGCTTCCCAGCATCTCCCTGTGCCGCCAGCGAAGAGCGCAGCCTGTGACAGGCTCACCACCAGCCACTTCCTTCACGCCTTGTCATGTCTCTAGGAGGGTTATTGACACATCATGCCCCAAGTATCAAAAGTCAGTGGGTTTTTTCCCAGTTGTTTGTCTGCAGGGAAGCGTAGGAGTAAACTAGGAAATGATAGTTTTGACTTTGGCAGACTACACAAGTGCAAAAACCAGAAAGTGCTCTGCACTACATTTGAACCACAAATTTTGGCAGGAATAGGACAGTTTATCTGGGTTGGCAAGGAAAGATGAGTACAACATAAGAGGGAAATTACTCAGGAATTTTTATTATTTTCAAGCTTGAATTTTGCCAGGGCCCAAATTCAAAACCTGAACCTCTTTTGCTTATGCCATGATGCCTCTTTTGATTATGAATACTGATTCTGGTTTTGTATCTGTTTCACAATGGTACTAGAGAAGAGTGATGGCCAAGTATCAGCTCAGAGGCAGAACAGCCAGTTGTAGACTGACAGACACCATCGTTGCTTCTTCCCAAGCACCGCTGAAGCTGGACACGTGTAATGGGGAAAGAATGGGTGGCAACCACACACTTCAAGCCTACACTATTTCATCACTGAGATTTGGCTCTGTTCTGGAAGGACCACAGTGAGATAACAGTCACTTTCCACTAGTCATTTGTCAAACTTAGCCTTGCTTATAAACCTGTCAATAAAAGGTGGCAATTAAAAGTGACGTTTCTGTTGTTGTTATGTGAATGCCAGAAAGTGCCAAGGAAGTTGGATGGGAATCAGGAGCCCAGAAAAAAAAAAGGATGCCATTACAGAGCTCCTCAAAAATCAATTCACCCCACAGTGTGTAAGGTTTTGTTTTCACAGATGATAGTGGTTTAAAAGCCATGTTCCTTTCCATAGTGATAGCACTCAAGCCTTACAGTCAAAGACCTGCTTTGTCACAAAGTAGGGCTGCACTTGCTCCAGAGACCATAATGATCCATTTGTGTGACCGTGATTTGATTTGATGTGGCCATGCCTTGCTGGAAAAAAGGCAGTATTGTCAGGGTGCTGCCCAGCTCACACTGAAGAGGGAAACTGCCTGTGTGAAGATGGTGAGAAACACTGAAGGGAACAGCAGGGCTGCATGCTCCTGCTGCACAGTGCCTGCACTGATTACAAATTCCAGTGTGCTGTGGCCTCTCAGCAGCATAGGGATATTTATTTCCAAGCTACCATGGAGGCACATCTATTGCCTTGGAAGCTTTTGACACCCTTTTAGATGTGTGCTGCTGAATAAAATAAATCAAAGCAAAGAAGGCAGAGAGGGAAAAATCCCTTGCTCCCTCTCACTTACCAGTATCAACCAGGAAAACACCGTAGTTGTTATGCAGATCAGAGCTCTCTGGACAATTCTCTATGCCAGCCTTATAGACCTCCTCAGCTTCCTTAAGCCGTTCCTTGAAAGACAAGGGGATTTCTTAGCCATGGCAGAAAGGCTGTCAGCACCATTTGCTGCACACCTGCATTCTGTGACAACTCCCTCGCTGCACAGGAAGCTTGGGGAATCCACACCCACCCCACCTTCCAAGAGGACAAAATTTTACCCCATGGCATGGATGTGATATAGCTGCCATCTGGTATCCCAGAGCAATTCAGACAGCTTTCCCCCATGCCTTTGCTACCCATGAAACACCTGGAAATGGTGGTGCCTGTGCAATGCCAGTGAGCCCCAGCTGGGCACATGCCCAGCCAGGAAAAACACAGCAACAGGGATTGGGTTGGTTCTGTTGAGAAATATCTGTCATCTGGGAGCTGATTTGTTCTAATTTATTTGTTTAATGAGCATCTCACTGGCTAACTTTTCCCCTCTGGAGCTCTGCTGTTCTTTCCTTAAGCACTGAGGAAAATACAAGGAATGAAAGCTTGCTCTGTGTGATGGCTAGGGAGCGAGTGCAGGGGGATAAAGAAAGCTGGAGAAAGACAGAGGATGGTGAAAGAGCAAGGAAAATCTCACAGATTTGGATTAAAACCAGGCTTTGTCAGTGTGTGAGGTGTAGTTCACTGGGACTGATGGGATATGCCACCATCCTGATTCCCCAGATGCACTGAGCTTTTATTTTGCATAGATTTCAGGGAGGATTGCTGGTGCTGAACACTTCTAGAAAATACAGATCTTTTCTTTGGGAACACTCTGCCTACAGAAAGCATCCTACTGGTTGGGTTCTGTCTAGCCTGAACTGTGGGCAGCCTGATCCTGAAACAATAATCCAAGGCTTCTCCTTTGGATCAAAGAGCAACTTAAAAAGGTTTCCACTTCCCTCTAGTCAGATCATGTGTGCTTACTGCCTGCATGCTCACCAGCATGGATGCCTTCCTTTCCCCCTACTCTCAGAGCTTGGCTGTCGGGTGTGTTTGTGGAAGGAGGCTGTGAACAGAAGAGACAAGCACAGGGCAGAGGGGTGTCAGGCAAGCCTCCAGAACCAAAGATGCTTTTCTCAATTCTTCCCCTTCCACTGAGCAGCACAGCCCTACAGCGACAAACTCCACAGCCTCCCAAGGAAGCTCCCAAGCAAAATCAGCCAACTGGCTCTTCACAGGACTGAATCCACACTGAAATAAGAGGTTGGTCCACTCCCAGCCGTGGACTCTCCTCAAAGTCTGCAAATGGCAGAGCCCCCTGGGCTTTCCCTGGATTTAAAATCTGTCTGTACCTGACAGTAGCTTTTGTTCCACAGCTGCTTAATGTGAAGACTCTTTTCTCACCTCCTATTTCAGAACTGGAGAGCTGGAATAAATTGCACTGAAAGAGTATGACTTGATCGCAGAATCACACCATTTGCCACAGTTAAGTCTCTTCACATTTACATGATAAAGGTCAGCCAGCAAAAAAAGATAAGTGTGCAATAAAGCACAGAAACACATTTTTAAGAAGTGCTTAACTTGGGAAATTTTGGATAAATTGATGTGAATTTAACAACATTATCCTGAAGAGTCAGGAAAAATGTAGTGATCATCAGAATTGACTAAATTGAAGAGCAATTTTTTGTGCATATTTTCCAAGATTTATGTATTACTTTCTTTTCCTCTGCTTTTAATTTTCAGCCAATGAATGCAGGTTTGTATGCATGTAAGTCAACTTATTTTATTTACTGATCATAAACCAAATTTCAAAAGCAAGGGAGGGCTGTGTTAAACTGGATTAGAGCATTCAATGTCAAAACATTCACCAATATTGAGCACTTTTAGCATTTTATTGTGGTTGCACTGCTTTTTTGGCACCTAACATCCTGACCCTGCATGCCTCAGGCTCATTGCCCAGTCTTACAAAGTGTTTGCATTAAGCACAGTCAGAAAGTGGCAAGGGTGGAACCTGCTATTCCTGCCAGAGCTTTCCCTCCTCACAGCCTCGCCTCTTCTCAGCAGAAATAGAGCTCTAAGTTCATCAAGGCTTGCTTCTCATTAACACTTAATAATGCCACTCCCAGGCCTTCATGAAACATTCATCAACCTCACAAAACTCAGAAGACTGGCATAAAAAATGTATGAGATTTTTATGATATTTAAAAAATTATGCATATGAGAATCTTTCAGTTGAACTCCAGGGTTTTAGGTCTGTTTTCCATAAGTCTCAGTTTTTCAGTTTGGTTATGCCTGAGTAGGCTCTCCTCTGTAGCTAAGTGGGTTAAAAATTTTCTTTTTCTAAGAAACACACACAAAATCAGTTGAAGCTAGGGCCTGAAAAGAGTCACTAAGTAGCATGAAATGATGGATGAAACTGAAGCTGAGAAGATGGGAAACCAGTGTTACAATGTTGTGAAAACAGGCAGCAAAAATGTTTGATTTCTGTTACCAGCACCACGGCAGGGATCACAGAAATCAAGGAAAACTGCAATACATTGCAACTGAGTTACAATTCCAAGCAGAAAGAGCAGTCAGAAGGGCAAGCATTTATAAAAGGCACAAACAAGCCAAACTGTTCTATACAATGCAGCAGTGTTTTTTTCCATGTCAGCTCTGGCTTCAGAATCAGCTATCAAGGAGAGAAAAGGGCAATTACATCAAGTTACAGGTTAATTCCCTGGCATCTGAAACATTCCTCTTAGCAGTACTTTTTACAGGCATAGAAGGGAAAGAACCACAAGGCTTGTTTCAGATTCATCCCCTTTAATAGGGGGAGAACATGCTGTGCAGGACTGACCAAGGCAATCCTGGTGTTATTTCACTCTGTCCACATGTTTCCCTTTTAGCCTTGGAGCAAAGCTGGAGAAGAAGTTGCCACAGGCACGGTCACCTCATGCAAGTTATTTTAACATAGCACTTCAGCCCCTTTCTACCACATCCCAGCAAGAGGGACCCAAAGGTGCCTTCCCCAAAGCTCTCCTGTGATGCCATCCTGCAACTGCCTGGCCTCACAGGTACCCCTACAGCTGTGACACAGGCTCTGGCCCACAAGGAGACAAAAAAGTACTTCTTGTAACTTTTAGCCATTTTGAACACTATTGCTCAGACTAAGAGGAAAACCCAAAACTGAAAAAATGAGCTCCTGTCATCATCCTTTGGGCTGAAGATGCCAAAACTTCTGCCTGTACGCCTGGAGGGTGTGATTCTGCAGCTCCCAGCCCTAGGCAGCAGATATTGTAGGACAGACCCTGCTGTGGTCTCTAGGATGAATGTGTGAGGCAGGAGGTGCACAATCAAGCAGGCACCTGCTGTGGCTGAACATGAGAAAGTGTTGAAAGTCTGCAGAAAAATTGCTGTTTTCTGAGAAAATTGTACTAACTATCTTTTTTGCCTACCACTTACTCAAGTCACAAGAGAATGAACAATCCATATGTAAGACAGATGAATTATTGCTGGACTTATTAATGGCATTTGCTTTGGGCAGAAAGTCTCAGGACTCTATAATGGTTTTATTGCTCTGCTGACCTTGCAATCGATTGTTCTAATTAATAATTTCAATTAATATTAAAACCAGGTATTACTACAGAGGACTGACTCATTTCCTATCCTTGCAGGAGACTCTGCATTGATGGGCTTATTCAAAGCAGAGTTCCCATTCAACAAGGCTCGTCTTTAAATTCATACACTATATTTTGAGAGCGCTGCAGATAATATTGATAATATTTGAAATTCTCTTAAAAGGGAAAATACAATAGAACATCTTTCAAGTAATTCACAAACATCACAGGCGAGTTTTGCAGAGTGCCTACATCCTTAAAGAAGATTAAACAGGACCTCAGCCTACAGTTTTGCTGAAATTCATCCCCTTCCTTACAGAGAGAAGATTTCACTAACTAGAATAATGGAGAACAGCAAAAGATACCATTTTTCTTTGTCTGTATTTATATTCAGCAACCTTTTAAGAAAGCTTCAGCACCCCATGCTATGGAACAATTAGATCTGAAAACTGAAGGAGAAAAAAAAATAAGTCTTCAAAAGGTTTGCCGAGGTGTGCTGGAGCTGTGCAGTTCCAGGGGCCTTGTCTTCCACCTCCACAGCCCCAGAGCAGGATCACAGCACAAAGCACAGCATCCCTCTGCTGCTGCTGCAGGTGTGGAGGAAAGGAGAGTTGGTGGTCCCAGTGTGGGCACTCCGACCTCATGGCTTCTTCTGAACTTAAGGATTTTGTGCCTCAAGTTCTCTTTTCCTCTGTTGGGACAATATTTCAGCTCACAGGGATGTTGTAGGAATAAATTATCTAACTACAGAGAGTAGGGAGAGCCTGAGTAATGAGCATGGGGACCAGGCCTGAGAGGAAATGAATAATCCTGCCTCCAGAGCACAGTCTGGGCCACGTACAGCAAATAAGGCCTGGAGGCACAAGAACAATGAGGTTAAATAAAATATTGAACAGCCGCTCATTAAGAGCAACATAAAGCCAGGGAGCCTTCCCACTTCCCTGCTCGTCATCATCTACCACGGTAATCAGGGGCTGTATCCCTCTGTGTATGTGTGTGTGCATGGGGCAGAACCTGGGCTGCAGAGGCCACCTGGTTTGTGACAATCCCTAGCTTAGGAATGATTGATTATGCAATCTCAAGGTTATCTGTGTAGGCGTGTGTGTGAGGGGAAGCGCTCGCCTCTCCTGCTGTCACAACATTCAAGGTGCAATGGATTAAGACTTCGCCACAGATGCAGGGAGGGGATTTACTCACAACTTCAGCAGTGATTTAATTCAGAGCCATACCATGTGGGTGTAATTACTCACGGTGTAGGAGTCACCTCCCATCCTGGAAAAGCCATCTGTAAGAGCAGCCTGAGAGCTCTGTGCAGACAGTGTGGACCCACCCCTGCCACTATGTGTGAGGCAAAGGTGGGAGGTGCAGGAGGTGCTGTGGCTGTGGCAGCAGTGCATGCACACCAAGGAGAGGACCCGAGCTATCCCTGTTACCTGTTCAGCCAACAGTGAGGCCAGGCTTGAGTAAGCATCTGCAAACTCTGGGCCGTACTTAATGGAGTCCCGTAGCAAGATTACAGCTTCCTCCTTCTTCCCTTGGGACCTGCAGGAAGGAGGGATAAAAAACCAGAAAGGAATAGTTCTGTAAGTACATGTTTAGGTTATCCCACTGATTAACTACTTTAAAGAGACGTGGAAGTGCCCGGCTTGCCTTTTTCAACAAAGACTAAATGATTCATTCACGCCTCCTCCGCACAACGAGCATCCAGCATTTCCTCAGCCCATAGCTGTCTCCAGCAGCTGGGAGGATGGAGGCTTTAATGAATCCACACAGTTAAGTATCTGAAGGGAGGATGACAGAGGATGGAGGCACTGTGATCTGGGAACAGGACATTCCCTCTCCCTTCAGTAGGCTGGAGACTTCATTTCCTTTACTAAAAACTTGAAGAGTCTCTGCATGTTCCTAGACAAGTGTCTTACAGATCCATCTGCAACTCCATTATTTTGAAATTAAAATATCTCCAAGTTACATCTGACTGGGATCTCTAAATAATTCCTTAGCAAGTTGATCATTAGGCTAGAGTCCTGTCCTTCAGATCCTAAGGATTATGAACAGATAGCTGAGAGGTGGCTGTGCTAATGAGCTAGCTTTTTTCCCAGCATTGCTCTGCATTTATTGCTATGGAAAATGGAAAAGGTTTCCCTAACAAAAATCTTGGTATGTTTATTTATTTGAGTTACAATTTCTCCAGTATCTGTATTTCTTTCCTTTGAAAAATGAGAAGGTTTCCTGAACAAACATCTAAGGATGTTTAGCTGGGCTGAAACAACATTTTCCTTGTGCTGGGTGTACAAAGAATACGAAAATAGCAGGGCTTAGAAAAAGAAACAAAGGGCTCTGGGGAAACAGAAAATATGTGAACACCTTGCTGCTTTGGCCTTACATTTCATCTGAGTGGCATGGTCAAGTAACCAGATCTTGTTTATAAGGTGCAAATTTCAGCTGATAATATATGTGGCTTTGCAGATTTTTTCCCTTTCTAGTTGTGTAATTGGAAGAGTATTTTGCCTGCGCATTAAGCTAAGTAAAACCAGTTGTGCTAGTCTTTTTCTTCTTCCAGTGGTGTTCCATATAAATTACACGAATGAAGCAAAAACAAATAAAGAACCACTTTTCTCCTACACTAATTAAAACCTAGCTAGCTTGTCAATTTATAAAACTTTGGGATCCCTTGGCTGGAGTTTCATGACACATTTTTATAATCAAAACCAGATGACTGCTTAATAAAGGCATTGATGTTTGGCAGAAAATGTAGGAAATGCCCGCTACAGAAATAAAAGGATTAAGTGATCCACTCAGCAGCAGTAAAAGTTCCCATTAACCACAAGCATTCACTCTGAATATGGGGCAGCCCTCTTAATTACTGTTTTATTCCAAAACAGCCTCTTTTTTTCTCCATTTGATCCAAGAACAATGTTTGTCTCCTGAAAGTGGGGGTAAAGAGGGAAAGATTATGGCATCTTTTTATGTGACAGACTGAATTACATTAAAAAAAGCAGATCCAGTAGTTGCTCAGAGGTCTTAGGCCTGCAAGATACCAAGTGCTCTGGCCAAGCACTTAAACGTGTACTTAACTTTTATGTATGCAAGTTGAAAATTAATTACTGGTTGAAGTGCTTTCCTGGCTCAAGGCCAACACTTTGCAGGATGAAGGCCATCTCTTATATAAATCTCCTGTAATTTGGGAGAGCACAAAGCATTGAAAGAACAGTCCAATACACTAATTTACCATAAACTGGGGATCTGGAGCAGGAATAGTCAGGTAATGTACATCTTCACTGTGATAGAGAGAAGAAAATTCAAATGACAGGAGCAATCTGTGACCACTTATTCCAATTTTTACCCAAATTACCCTGTTTTATAATGCCCTCTCTTGACTCCCTCTCCCACCCAAGCTCACAGCCTTGCCTCTACAATCAGCATGCTCAAGCTGAAAACAAGGATCAGCTCTTTCCACCAAGAGCATCTCTTCCATATTTTTGCAAGTGCCCCACAGCTGGAGAAGCACCAGGTGAAACCACCCTGCCAAAGTCTGGCAATGCACAGGGCTGTTAGCACTGGAGCACATTTCACATGCAACAGAGAGCAACCTGGGAATTAGTGCTCTAAAGGACTTGGTAACTTTCCTATTTTATTTTGTGAAGTTATTTAGACTGTATTAAAGACAGAAACATAGAACTCAACAAAGGCTCCACAGCTGTTCTGAACAAATTTTTACCAGGATACAGAAAACCCAGAGCCAAACTCTTCCAGAGGTGCACAATGACAGGACAAGAGGCAACAGGTGCCACAGTAAGAACATGGGACATCCTGATTAGATATAAGGAAAAATATTTTTCACCACAATGGTGGCCAAACAGTTTGCACAGAGAGATTGTGGCATCTCTGTCCTTGGAAGGTTCAAGATTCAGCTGGACACAGACCTGAACAACCTGATCCAATCAGACTCGCTCTGAGCAGCTAGTTTGATCTTCAAATGATCTCTAGAGACTAATATATATTATAATAATAACTTAAGTTATTTTTTCAATCCACTGCAAAAATTAGACTGCCAGAGTTTGTGGGGGTTTTTAACCACAGTCTCCAATGTGTATGTGATACTGAGGGATAACTGCACCACTTCATGGGACACAGAGTATCCTGCAGAGACCATTCAGAAAGCCAGCTGCACTATCACTGAACATCACCACTCAGTTTGCTTCTGAAAGGAGGGAACGTTTCACTACCTAAAAGCTCTTAAATCTCAATACATGTAATTTCTATCTGACGTTTTTCAGCATCTCCAGACAGTTCCACAGGCCTGTGTCAGCATACTCACATCCTAAAGCCTGTATCAGAGAGGGCAGACAGTCCTTCCTCTTCTGAACAGATGGGTTTGCTCAACTGGGACTAAATCACAACAACAAACAAAGCTTGAGACACGTTGTATGTTACTCTACATCCAGAAGAAAATCAGTCCTTTGAGTGAACTCAAGATTCAGTGGAGATTGTTTCTGGGCATTTCATTTTCCCCTTGAAAAAGAAGCCATAACACTCTCAAAGCACGTGAGAGTTCTGAGGCTTTTCTTCATAAGGAACAGCATACTGGATATTGCAGTGCTTTAGGTGTGGATTGATAGTACCACAAATAAGAAATTCGTATCCTTTCTTCCTGCAACTGAAAGCTGAGATTGATATTTATTTCAAGGGTTCATAAGATATTATTTCTTGTCTTTTTACAGAAATATTCACAGCCTATAAATTTGTGAGGTATTCTGAATGATATTTATCTGTATCTCAATGAACCTGAATTTATACAGAGGAGTCAGATACTCAAAACACAAGGAAGCAGCATCAGGCTGCTGTGTCACAGACCACAAAAGCAGAGAGATTTCTTACTTTTAGGTAGGCCATCTTTTGGGTCTATTTTAAATAAGAAATCTGTCGGCATTGTTTAATTATCTGTTCTCCAATATTTATATTAGGCATGAAAATTATGACATACAACTTTATTTTAGGATATGTAAACAAAACCAGAGGCTTATTCAGCCATTACCCTGCAATACTTCCTGAGAACATTCATCTTCTGGCACATAGCTGTCTTCTTTATGTGCAAACAGAAAATGGAAACATCATTTTTCATCTACAGAAAAGAACTTAAAAATTCTACCCAGTGTCCTCTAAACAGTTTTTACTCAAGTTTAAATCCAAAGCAATGGATGATTAAATTGCTTATTTGCATGGAATAATGAAAGGCAGATTCTCACATGGGAATGACAAACCCATCCTTCCAAAATCCTGGACTTCCCTTCTCTCAGTACTCCAGAGGAGATGAAATCTAGTATCTGCCATCAGATTTGCACACAATGAGCAGAGATGGGTACAAGGAACTCAGCAGAATTCAACTGGCAATTCCCCATGCCGGACAAGTTCAATCCATGTCCCAGTACAAGCAGTGCTGTTACTGGACATGCCTTAATTGTTGCAGATCTGTCTCTTCCTGATCTGCCCCATGCTCTGAAGCCTTTGTAAAGAGGAGAGAAAATGCTTTTATTGCTTGACCATTTATCTTCTCTATGACATGTGTTTAAAAATCAAAACACTCTTCATAATCTCTCATAACACAGCCAGAAAGTAATATCTGTCCGTAATATTCTTCAGATTTCCATTTTATTTAATTTATTACCCATATTGTACTAGCATTTAGTGTCTGCAGAATACTGGCTGCCATATATACATACACATTTATATATATATGAAAGGATAATTGTAGACACAGATAGAAAATATAAATAAAGACACTGTTGTAGGAAGGGGAAATGTGAAATCTTTGCCTTGTACCTGTCTGGTCATCTCACAAGTTACCTCATGTCCAGCATGGCTGATGTTCTTTGCTAAGCTGCTGGATCATCTAGGAAAGGTGCTGGCCAAAGGGTTTGGGACCCCATTTTAGGGGAGGCATTCATATAGGATCTGCCCGCGCAGCATCTGCTTTACATATGTGCTAATTCCTGCACTGTCAACTCCACCTATTTTAGCAGCTTTTTTAAAGCTGAACAGGGAGATGAGGGCACTCAGCTTCCAAAAGAATTAATAACTACTGCTGTGTCCAGATGCACTACATTGTTTTGGAAGCCTAAAGGAAGTTTAGAAAATGGGAGCAAATGGATGTGGGAAAAGGGCAAGAGGATCCTGAGTGCTTTCTTTTGACAAGTTTAGCACAAGCATCACACATTTAACATACTGAAAATGTGGCACCACAGAAGGATGCAGAGCAGATACAATCCAACAGGACACACAATATCTTAAGTATCACAATGTGAAAAACATGACATATTACACAGAAAACAAACAGCACTTCTAAGAAAATTTCTCCACATGTCTCCTTTGTGCTTTTCCAGTGCAACAAATCCAGTTTTTATCCATCTGCTGGGTCATAAGAGCCCTTTGACAGGCCAGATTTAAGCATAATTGACATGGAATGTCCTGGTGCTTCTTTTGGCTTAGATCCTTTTGTATTAATATTTTATATTAAAAAAAACCTCTAAAATGTAACAGAGAATAATAACTAAAGCACACGTAATGGATTTAAAAGACAATATGTATTTTTAAACACCATTGCCACCTAAAATTAATTTCAATAAACCAAATTCGATGAATAATACAAAGACCTTTCTTTTCTCTTTTAATAAGACTACCATTTTCCTTCCTTGTATTTCCAGTAAAGCACTTACCTACTTTGTATTTAAGATTACTCATTTCCCACATTCTAACCTCAAACCCCCAGGTTTATTTGTAATATTATTCTGATAATTTCTCTGCTTCTGAACAGACCAGGTAGAACTTCAGCAGCCCACTTAACATCCTTTATACAAATCCACACTCAAAGTTACATTTCAGGACCAGAAAGACCAAGTTTTAATGACACAGTGCCACTTTAAAACCAGTCCCACACTAAGCCTGTTATGGTTTAACCTGCACAAAGCCCCATCTGCTCTAAAAGATTTACCAAGACTCATTATCATCAAAATAAGGGCAGTTCATATCAGCAAAAATGTACTTTTACTTCTGTAGTTTATGCAGTTCTCTCAGCAAATATACCACAATATCCTCACAAAAACAAGGACCTTTTGGCTGGTGCTAAACAGAGATATTTTACTTTTTTTAATTGAACCCTCTGCAGATCTTATCATACTGGCTTCTTGTACAGATCTAAGTTTAGTCTTTAGATGTGGTTAGTCAAATTAATTTGCATGATTATGATTGTCTTCTATTCTCCTTGCTAAAGGTTGACACTCTAAATAACAATGAGTGAAATAATGAGCTCATCAACTTCTTTTTAACAGTCCAGGGATGTAAAGCAGCCTTCCCCTGAAATCCAGACCTACCTGATCTGCAATGAACCCTCTGCTTCTCTAAGCATCTCTGCATAAGGTGCTTATGCCTAAATTATACAACAACTTTCCATAGAGCTAATGAGGAGGAGTGGGAACTTGAAGAGAGGGATTTTTTGGATCTGTGTAATTTATTAGCTTGGCATCTGATGCCTACCTTTGAAAAATACAGCTTCCTCTGCTGGAAATGTTTACACACCTCCACCAGGATGGGGATCTCAGGTGACTAGCTGGGTTTAGGTAACTCATTTCTGATGCCTGTTTTGGAACAAATGAATTTCCTACAACTGAAACACACTTGTGAGCAGCACCTGGGGTGATGTGGCAGACAGCACAGAGATATCCAAAGTAAGCCTCACCTTTGTGCTGGGACTTTGGGATAGCACTAAGAAAAGACACCATTTCTTCGCCAGCTGGCAGAAAAAACCTACTTTGGTGATGTGTGTAGGGACAATGGGAATTATTCTTGGTGCCAGACCTGCATTCAACTTACTTGAGCAGGTTGCCAAGGTTGAAGAGAGCTCGGTTGTGCTGAGGGTTGAGCTGCAGGGCCCGTCTGTAGTAGTTCTTCGCCTCTACCACGTCTTTGGTCAACGTCCCCAAGTTGTTGAGAGCACTTGCGTGACGAGGGTACAGCCTGGCAAAAATGAAATATCAAGTTACAGGTGCTCATTAATTGACAAAAAAAGCTGTTGTCATTGAGTCTGCCACCAATGCTGTCTTGCACTTAATAAAAGGAAGAATGTCAGCCAAAAAACCCTGTTTTCCCTTCCTTTGCTGGAGGTCAGATGGGATCCTGAGGACCCTTTTCAGCTCCCAGAGAGATTGCAAATCAGATCCTCTCCTATGGTTCCTATATATCTCCCGGGCAAAATGGAATGCTGAACAGCTTTGAAAACCTATCTTACGTTTCAAGCAAAAGGCATAGTGACTAAAACAGCCTGAATGTCTTTATTCAAAATGCTTTTGCAACAAGCAAGAATTGCCTTGTCAAAAAATGTTTCCAACGGAAATATGTTTTGATATACACAGAATCCAACACATCATTGTTTAAAATTATTTGCTGGGTTTTTGAAATCTCTTTTTTTTTTCCACAATAAAACTGATAATAAAGTGCAAAAGGAAACCTGAAATCAACTGTTGAACAATGCTTTCAGGACCAAGCCAAATGATAAAAGAATCTGGAACCAGACTGCTTGACAGTATGAATTCTCTAAGCTTCTTGTAGCATTTGATTCAGTACAGTTCTCCTTTTATCTGACCTGTTGATCTTCACACCTGCCTGTTTCAATTACAAAATTACATTTTTGGGCCCAATGCATCTCTGTTAATATTCTCTACAAATTAAGCACCAGGTCATGGTCCATTCACCAGTTTAAATTCTCAAATTTGTGCTCCTACATTAATATTTTAGTTTGTAGGTCTTTTACCAGAAAACTCCAGAGGTGGAAGTGATCCAGGGCTTGATGTAAGTATCCAGGACCCTCTGCGTAATAGGTAGGTGAAAATTGAGGGTCACTATGATAAGGAAATAAATTTTTGACAGACACCCAGAGCAGTCCCTGGAGACCAGCTGTGTGAGAAGGTCTGTGGCTCTGAGGACAAGTCATCTGACAGTTCTTCCCTTAGGTCCCTGATCATGGGAAACTGATGTGGATAATGACATTAAAAGTAGTTGGCTATGAAAGCACAGGGTACAGCATGAGAAGGGGCATTTAAAGGTAGAGGGGATTAAGACTCTATAGTATAGCCTGACTGAAGTTTGCAATTGTTTTTAATCCAAGACTTTCCATGGTGGGTTGTTTTGGGTTTGTTTTTTTTGCCGGGAGTTTTTTACCATGTCACTTCATCCCTAGGATTTTCTGTGCTTAAGTACCATGAATAACTTAGCATTTTATACACTGCTGCAACATTTGTATCAGTCACATTTTCACTCCCCAGCTCATAAATGATTTTGGCAAGGTCTTATTTGGAGGTGAAGCTGGAAACATTTAAGGGAACTCTGGGAGAAATGGGCATGCACCACTAACAAAACCAGGATGTTTCCTACCATTAAGTAAGAGAAAAGCCCAAAGTCCTTTTTTTCACCCTGGCAAACAAGGACTGCAAAGCCACATATTTGAGGAGAAGTTGTTCAGGGATGCAGCCATGTGTTTTTTAAAAACTGGCTTGTTATAATAACAAAAGATAAATGTAGTGACCATCACTCATAGCAAATAACAATTACAGGGTGCCACCATCTCTCCCATGCAGGTGAGCATCTCGTCTCTCAGAGCTCACCCCTTCTGCTGCAAGCCCTCAGGTGCAGTGCCCAGTGTCCACACCTACCCCCACCATCTGCACTCCCTGCTCCAGTGACTGGTGAAGAGATCCCTAATTGAACTTGTCACAGAGTAGCAAAGAGTAGGAAATTTGTGGTGAGAACTGCAGTTAACATAGAAATAGCATCACTTTGCATGGCTGAAGCTCCCCAGTGAGCCTGATGCACTTCAGGGTGTGAGAGGCATCCTGTGCTCGGAGAAGCACCAGCAAAAAAAATTATGATGATGATGAGCATGTAGTGTGGAGTCTTGACCTTGGCCCTCAAATCCATTTGTCATCTGGTCTAAGTCTCCCCAGGTGAAGCAAGCTGGGAGAAATGATTTCCAGAGCAACAGCAGGGGAGGAATGGAAAGGGCCAAGCTTGCTTGCTCTTCAGCACTTGAGATGCAACTCTGTGTGATACCCTGACCAGACTCTTGAGCAAAGAACACCTTAGGGCAAATCACCATGGGCTCAGTATTGTTTCCCATTTTCTCAAAGAAATTTTGACATTGTTTTGGACCAGCATAAAGGTCTGGGAGTTATATTTTTGAGCCTTTTTTACCAGATGGCTACGATAAAAGTGTGCACTACTTCTGTCAGTACTCACACATAAAACAGCTCTAATATTTGACACAAAGTCACTTGAGTTATGAGTGGGCAAAAGGATTTCAGACAACTCTTGGGAAAGTCAGAAACAGATTAACATTTTACTGCCCTAAACCTGATGGTTTTTCTCTCAAACTTTCAGAAATTAATTCTGTTCTTGGCCTTTAGTGCTCCTATGGCATTTTAGGCCCAGGAGATTTGCTTGCACCAGTTTGGAGCAGAATGAAAATTCAAGATTAGAAAAGGGAACTGATTTCACCTTTAACTTGCACAGTTCTGACCAGCAGCTCCATAAATTCCGTGCTCAGTGTTAAAACCTCTCAACAGCATATCACTGATGCAAACACATCTCCCATGTATCCTGGGCTACATTTCTTGTCTTTTACATTTATTCATTACATCTCGTTGCCCTTTCCCAGAACCTCAGCAAGCACAAATTGTCGTCTTAAACCTGCTCAGCATCTGGCCTGAAGAACTTATGACATCTGCACTTTTACATATCTGAACAAAAGTGATGAGAAATTCTGACCACAGCGAGATAAGGCAGTGGTATTGGGCTTTGCTGCTAGGGTTCAGCTCTTTTATTTCTCTCCAAATATTTTATTTGGAATATTACTTTATTATGGTGGTAGAGCAAGCTGCCACTCAACTGAGCTCAGCAGAACAACCAAGCCTAAGAGAGCATCACCTCTGGTAAAGTAACCAGAGCCAGAGTCTGAGCCCATGACCATCCATGCTGTTACGGAATCATTGAATCATAGAATGTTTGGGGATGTAAAGGACCTTAAAGACCATCTGTTCCAATGCCCATCCAATATGGACAGGGCCACCTTCTACTAGATCAGGTTATTCAAAGCCCCATCCAGCCTGGCCTTGGACACTACCAGGAATGAGGCATCCACAGCTTCTATGAACAATGTGTTCCAGTGCCTCAACATCCTCAAAGCAAAGCATTTCTTCCTAATATCCCATCTAAACCTGCCCTCTTTCAGTTTATGCTGCTTTCACACCACCCTCAAATAGTTTCCATGAGTGGTCTGGGCCTGAGCCCAGATCAGGGTTTGGTCCCAAAAGCCAACTTGGACTTGGCCACTGTCTCTCAGAGGATACAAACATTTACTGAATACTTCCAGGTCAATTTATGCCAGTTGACCTCAGGGCTAGAGAATGTGGACCAGATCATTTTTTTATTTATTAATACGGATGTTGAATAAAGGACTAGCTGCCCTATTTAAACTACCCTCTGTTCAGGAACACTCACTGCTGTTAATAACAGTTCCCTGGGAATAAAAACACAGCAGAACAGTCTTGTGGCAGGATTTATGCAAGAGCATAAAACTTTACCACAAGTTACCAAACAAAGCAACATTTACTCAAGAACTTTCAAAATGGTTCTGCAAGACTTGCAGATACAACAAACTTGTTTGCTTTTGCTGTAGGTGATTCATTATTGTAACTGAGGGAGACACATGTACTTCTCCCATTTTGAAATTATCAGGAGATTTGTGCTGTTTATCAAGACTTCTGAAATTGGTCTCAATGAATCCTGATATTCACCTTTAACTGATTTTGATTGTAAATTCTCTAATGCAAACATTGTCTCTTCCCCATTCTTCATTCATATGAAGAATGTATTTATTTCTTAGAAGGGTTAGAAACACATTATTAAGACAAGGAGGTCTTCAATAAACCTGGAGTCTCTTCATGCCACAATAATGACAACACTCAGAATCCAGACTTTATTTTATAAACCATCACTCTGAAGACACTGAGATGCAAGACATCAATTGTTAGAACATATCTAGCTTGTTTTGCAACTTCTCTTAAAAACCAAAGCTTTCTATCTGGACATATATAGTGCTGTATTTTCCTTGCCACCAGCACTGATAATGGTAACAGTCTGCAGGCAATATCCCTCTTGCTATGCATCTGATTAGGTAGAAATTCCTCTAGGCTTCACCTAATCAAATGCAAGTGCTGCATTATTTATGAAAGAAAGCTGAATTTCATTAAACTTATTCTACAAGCAGGAGTTCATGTAAGAAATCAGTTTATCCTTTCCTTTAGAAATCAGAGTAATTTTCTGTAAAAATCTACATTCAAGGATAATTATAACAGAAGTCTTGAAATAGCAAAATTATGAGAAAGCAACCCATAAAAGTATATTTTATAGCAGATGGAGATTTCATTTCTAAAGAGAAGACAAGTGGGATATTTCCTTGTTGTAGAATGAATAATTCAAATGATTCCTCCAATGCTGTATCTGCAATTGTCAGAATAAATTTGAGCAGCCTTCCCTTTAACTATTACAGGTTTAGACTGCACAAGAACTCCTGTTAGTAATTATCCCCACTTCTTTTAGGTTAGCAAAATTCCCTCTAATACCACTGAACAAAAGCTCTACTGACTTGCACAGTCAAGAGATTTCCAGTTTCCCAAGACAATACCAGGTATAAAATATATACAGTCATCACAATGCTGATTACCATTTATTCTGCTTTTTCATTTAATGCCACTATTATCTGCAACATGAGGGCTTTTAAAAAAAATTTGAAGGGCTTTGTTTGGCTCCATATCTGAATTACAAGGCCATTACACAAAAAAGAGAAAGGGAGGAAATTTGTTGTCATGACTGCAACCTGTGATCCACCAAGAATTTTAATTCTTTTAATTCAGATCGAAAGAGATCACTTAAACAACTGGCAAGCTCTGCTCACAGTCCTGCCTTTAAACAGCCCCTGGTCTGGTGCCAGGGGTACTCAGGGGAAGAAGGCATTAGTGTGACAATTACCCACTTGCCCTTAAGAGCATTATGTGGCTTTTGTACAGCCACTGCTGTGGGGATAGCAAGCAGCAGGGGATGGGACCAGACTAACATGCAATTAGCCTGGAAAACTACCATGGACAGCATGGAAAAGGCTGCAATATCATCTTATAGGGGTCTGGGCAGCTCCCCACAACCACTGCACAATGGAAGAGATTATTGAAAGCAGCCCAGAGACACTTCTGAGAGCTGGGACAGTCCTGAGATGTCACATGAGAGTGACTCATCCTGATGCCCCAGCCCTTCATCACTCTTCAAGGGTTGACAATAAGACTGTTGAAAGCACATTCCCAGTGACTTACAACATGAGTTCTTATCACCATCATAAAACTTGTAAGCAACCCTGGTCATTAACCCAACAGTCATGCCATGGCAGCAGCAGCAGAAAGAAGCCTGCCTGCATCATCTTGCCTAATATTTAAAGGGGGGTCCAAGCATATTAATTTCTTCTATAAATTAAAATAATAAGTGAAAAATAGTAATTAAAAAAAAACCTATTGAGTTGCAGAGATCTGGTGTGCCTGTTTTTTGTGAATGTATCTTTTGATTAAATAATGCATTTAAACTTAGCACTCACAGGGGCCACGCCACCACTGAGGCAGCTGTGGTAAGTCACCTCCCTGTGCTGCCCTGATAAAACAGGCTGTGCTACCTCTCTGTGGCAAGAGGAGAGGAGAGCCTGAAGAGCCCTGGGCCAGACCTCTCACCATTCCTCCTCCATAAAAGAGGACACTTCCCTGACAGCTGCTCTTGGCTCTCCTGGTGCCTGTCCAACCCTACCACAAGGCTCAGCATCCATGGGGCTCCCTGCAGCCACATTAAACACACGGACTCAGAGGCCTTCTTTACCCAGGCCCAATTACTTGCTGGCAGCATGGCAACTTGCTTTTAAGGCACGTTTTGCCCGTTCCAATATATGCTGTAATTATTGGCATTGTTTTGCCAACAAAAGTAAGAATGTTATATGAATAACTTTTCTATCTGTGCCAAGTTTTAATACTGCCCATTTTATACTTACTCCAGTATACTATTTCAAGCCAATTTTCCAATTTTAATATTACATCAGACTCATTTTCATGTATTTATGTAAGTTCTCAATAAAACTCTTCGTCAGGTTGAATTAAAAAATGATTTGATGTTATTCTGAGACCAGTCACCCTTCTGGGAAAAATTCTGCACTGGCAACAACTCAGGTCACGGCCTCATGATGGCGTGGCACCTTGTTTCAACAGCTGCTCTATATGATGTGGAGATGTGGATGGCAGATCCTGTGTCTTCCCCAAAAAGGTTTTCAATTTGCAACATTTGAATTTCTTTCAAGGAAGGAGAGCTGATCCTGCAATATCAAGCAGCAGCTGGTTTTCTCTTGAAGAGTTCTAGTAGTTGCATCAATATTTCCTCAAAGGTAACACCCTTCGGCTTGGCAGAAAGTTTGTGGCAGGTTGGTATTTTTTGTATTTAAAAAAGCACCTGGAAATCCTGTTGAAAGTCAGGCAAGTGAGAGATCTAATGCTTTTAGGTTCCTTTGAAAGTCTCAGGCATAATCTTCCTCAGTGAAAGCGTGACAAAGCAGTGACACTCCTGGCTGCACACAGCACAGCCTGGAGCTGGGTATTACATCACGCCCATTTCCACACACTCAGCTGCCAGGGGTCCTGACACAATGCCAGGAATAAGACAGGGAGTGATCCCATCCCATCTCAGTCTGGTGCTGGGGGCTCAAAGAGCATCCCTGAGCAGCGCTGTGGGTCCTCATTCCTGTGGCATGGGCCAGCTCAGCTCCTGAGCAAGGTCCTGCTCAAGAAGTCAGTGCGGGGTCATGCCTGACCAGCAGTATCTACAGCAGCATCTTGATCTAACCTGGGATCTCCAGAGGCTGACTTGGTATGAACAGCAAGTGCTCAATCACAGCCAGGGATCAGTGGAAGGAAGTAATGCCCTGGTTTTATGGCTTCTCCCCCTGCCCATCAGCCCAACAGGCAGGAAGAGCAGCCCACAGGCACCCTGCCATCAGCAAACCCTCTCGGCAGGGTGAGCCTCCCAGGCTGAATTGCAGAGCACCCTGATATTGAGGGAAACCTCTACAGGACAGAAATGGGAAAAAAATAGAGAAGCTGAATAGATTTAATCTGTATATTGACAAAAGCCTCGTGAATTCTCTGAGCTTGACATCCATTAAGGAAAAAATACCCCCAACCTACAGCAATATCCAAAAGCATACCATTCAAATAACCAACCAGTAGCACAGTAAACAATATTACAAGTTACAAATTTTAATTAGATTTTCAAACCTGGGCACAGATAGAAGCCTGAGAGTTGGAGTTGTGGAGAAAAACCAGGATTTTAAGTCAAACAGTATCAGAGCTAAATACAAATAAATAAAATCTTTCCTGCTAAACTCACATGTTCTCTGAAGTGTTCAGGCAACATGAGGTTATCAAACAGGGCTGTCTGCTTATTCTCTCACATAAAGAATTTATGCAGAATCCACGTAAGTCCTGAAAATCCCAGGAACCTCAACACTCCCAAAGTCCAACAAAAGACTAATCATTCCCAACATGCCTGACTTACAGACAGTGTGAACAATGCAGGCACCTCCATAGAGCCCACAGAATCTTGAGGAACCCCATAGCAAACAAGAGACCATCAGGTGAGCCTTTCAATCAATCATGACATGAGGGGATAAAATAACAACATACTCTCACTGAAGCACATGGGGGTGAAATCATGCTTGTCATCTCCTGAGGCTCCCAGGTGCCAGGGGAAGCTGTACAGCCCCATACTGTACAGTTTTCATAAAAACAAGGACAGCAGGCTAAGAAAAAAGCAGTGGCTGTGGGAATAAGTAACTAACCCTTGGATTTGAGGTCATCATTGGCCAAAACTGAAAGGTAGACTTGAACACGTGCAAAGTACAGCCATATGTTTCTCTCTGCATACCCCACAGAAAAATCAAAATAGATGCTTTGTCCCAATAAGAAAACAGTTTTCATTAGGAGAGCACTTTTCATTACCCAGATTTTTTTCATCAGTCTCCAATACATAAGAAGGCAGAGCTTTGATGCAGTGTCTGAGGAAGGCTATGGAGTTGTCACCCTCAGAGATGATGGGGGCTTTTCTCTAAGATGATGTATTTAAAAAGCCAGCAAGTACCTGAAGGGCAGCATAGAAGGACCTGCACCCACCATAAGACACCACAGTGTAGGAAGGGACCCCATCTGTAACCATATTTGACCAGGGCTGACACATCCATCTGTCCATCCCAGCAGGCACACACAGCTTCTGTGGCTCTAAATGCACACATACTGTCTCTGCATCAGGGCTCATGGTTGCACTTATACCAGTTCTGTTTTCAAGTAAATAAAAGCCCGTGCATTCATTGATTGCTATTTTGTCACTAAAAAGCAGAAAAACTGAGCAGAGCTGGAGCAGCCCTCAAAACAGGCAGGGATTAGCACTTAATAGAGAACAGGTTCAAAAATAAATTACACTGGCTGAAGTAATTTGGCCACCATCACATGCAACGTGTTGTAAAGGCCATTAAGTATCTGATTCAAATTATAAGGCAGCGCTTTCAGCCATCAATTACCATTAAAATGCTCAACAATTCCATCCAGCTTCAGGACAGCCACCACATACCTACACAATACTCCTTATGCCTACTGTCAAAGCTCGAATCAGAACACTATTCCCAACTGCTTGGACATGATCCACCTCCAGCCCATAACATCCACTAACACAGAGTATTACATGAAATCTCTATGAAGATGTTTCAGGCTTGCTCCAAGGGCCTGATCTAAGCAATAGCAGAATGTCAGAAGGGCACTCACGGTTTCAGGAGCAAAAGCAGCCATGGTAGTCACAGCAAAGCAGCACTGTACATTTTTACTCACTGTAAAAACAGGCTAACAAATGGTGCTGGTATTCTAATTCTTCCCAGAAATAAATCACAGATGGTATCCAAGGCCACCTGCAGTCCACGCTGAGAGGCATTTTCAAGGCAAATACATTGACACACACACATAAAGGGCTGTAAGAACACAATTTTTTTTAGTGCATGGAGAGTGAATTTAACTGAATTTAAACAACCCCAGATACCGTTGATTTAAGATATATAAAAATCCAGCAGGAAGGTATGTGGGAAAACTTAGGAGGAAACCTGAGTCTCCCTTACAGTATTAGGGCTTTATTTCTAAAGTGTAGTGAGGTAAAAGAACAGCCTTGCTTTTTTCATTTTCCACCCATTCCAGTGATGCTATGAACCAATTCTGTTCCCTCAAATGAGGGATACAGATAAGCTGCTTACACTGCTTTCCCTTCTCCATCTAGCCTGTGTTTGAGTACTAAGGATACATAACCATGATTTCATGACCCTTACTGATGCCACAAACCAGTATTCCCCATTTCCATGCCATAAGCAATCCCCCAAGATATATCACTTGCAAGCTTTGCAAGAGCCAGACCACACAAGTTGCAGCACGAAGTGTTTCCATACTGGTTTCTCTGCCTCCTGGCCCACTCTCACCTCTCTCTCAAGGCTGAACAGCTGAACAGCTCCCTGAACTGCAAAGAAAACCAGCCCAAGAGTTCCTACTTGCTGTCCAGAGGTTCCCTCCTCCAGAAGATGACACAAGAGGGAATGAAAGTTTCTGTATGGCAGGGTGGTCCTCTTCCCTCTAATTCTGATCAGCAGCACTTGGCAGGTGAAGTCCAAGGGGAGCTTGTGGCTAGGAACCTGCTGGTGGATGTGCACACACACAGAGGTAATGCTGCAGAAGTGTGTGCACTCTCAGGTACACACATCAGTGCATTTATGTAAATAAATGTATCACATTACACAAGGTGGACACCTCCTGCAGGACTCTGTACTGTCAGGTATGTTTTAACATCCAGAAGGCAAACGTGAATTTTTAGGTGATGACCTTTTTCTAGACACAGAAATGCCGCTTGGATAGCACAGAACTATTATTAGCATGTTTATCCACCCAACACCAGCAAGTAATTCAGCAACCTCCTTCAGCCCCACCCGCTGATGCTCACATTGATCTGCCCTGCATGGGAAGAACTGCCCTGGCAACAAACACAGAGAGGGATGGTAAAAACTGCTTTGGGAATTAAAATATTGAATGAGTGTAATTGTAGGAGGCAAGGTGAATTATTTTTCTGCCTTCCATTGTTAAAAGGAGATTGATTTAATTAATAACAAATGTTAACCAATCGGATTTTAAGGCTCTGCTGCTTTTCTCTCTCTGTATGTCAGCCCATGTGCATAGCTGAAGGGCAATATAACAGTCTCAACAGTAACATCAAGCACACGAGGCTGGGGAGAAGCAGGACAAAAGCTTGGTAACTATCAACAACAGTAAAAACATCTTCATTAGCACATCAGAGTTGTTCTTCATATTTGAGTGAGGTTGCATGACCTCATATTCTCACTCACAAATGGGAGACAAGTGGTGAGATAAATTTCAGATAAGATCAGCACTGTTTGATCTCCAGGAGCAGAGGTTCTCCAGAATTCCTAACAACAGCCACAAATCTGCAGCAGAAGCAGCAGCAAGAATGTTAAGACCAGCTTTCAAAATAGCCATGGTCAACTCACATCTCAGACAGACTATTTCCGGCCTTTATTTTCTGAAGGAAAAAACCCCAAGGATCTCCTGGGGTCACTACCATATGTCAGGCAAACCAGCAAAGCAGTCTAATCCAGCAGTGTGTTTTTCTTGTTTTACTGTAGGTAAGCTGAAAGGTTTACAACCCACTCTACAGTTGCTGAGCACCAGCTGTTTGTCGGGGCTGTTTTACAGGTAACTCATCTGGCGTCTCTGAAGGGCTCCATTTCCATCCCCCTCTTAGGAACTACTTACAGAAAGAGCTTTTCGTACATACACAGAATCTTTGTGCTTTTCATTCTCCCCATCTCCAAATCAAACATAGTTCTCCATTTTTGCATTTCATTTCAGTTTTCATTTCTCCCACTTTTGGAGGACATAATTAGATTGCACTAATTACCCAAGTCAGGCTAGGTCAGACCCTGTCTCTGGGCTGGGGTGAGGAATGAGTTTTCTGATGGGCCACCTGCAATGGCACCAACAGGTGGTTGCTGGGACTGATTGCCAAGTTTGCCTTGGAAACCTGCCCTGCAGTTTCACTGAAAACACATTATTCTCCTCCACCACTTTTCTGCCCTGAAGCTAACAGAAGTACACCAACATTTGCCAACAGAGAATCCCACCTGTCTCTGACAGCAGGAAAGGGAGCAGTTAAAGTATTGGGGATCAACTTTCCCAGGATTTAGTATCAATTGCTGGTATTTCACTAGGTGACGTGTGCACTTCAACACCTTTTCCCACAGTTACAACTTCACAGGAGCAAGGTGTTGCTTTACTGAGCAGACACATGGCAGACACTTCTGGCAGAGCAGGAGTGCATGGAAGTGCATCCTTAGGTTGGTGGAGTTGGTGGAATGCAATTGCTTGCAGTTCAAGCAGCAGCGTGCAGACTGACAAGATCACTTTTATTTACTAAACAATTAAACTCATTCACCAGAGATCAAGCAGACCTGCACTGTCATTTGGCACAAAGCTGGAATAGTGGATGAGCCATCAGCCACTGAGGCACTGCAGCTCTCCCTTTCCTAGCTCCCAGGCAGCAAGCCATGTCCTTATTGACTCCATTTCCTTATTAATTCCCTATTGATCTGCTCACTGAGCACTAGGCAGAAATAATATTTTTATCTTCTATAATCTTTGCTGTGCTGCCATTGGACTGTGAAGCCTCCTGAGTAGCTTGGGTTTTCTGTAACCTGGGGAGGATGGATCCACCCACACTCACTGGGAGAGTAGGCACTCAGTGAGGGGTACCTGTGGGAAATCATGAAAGCTTGTTGTGTGACTACCTCAGCTGCTGCTCTGCCTACTCCCTGATATGGAAATTTACAGAGAGGTAATTCATCTTTGCAGGTCAAGCCAGTGGCCAAAAATACCCTGAACCATCAAAATCTGCTCAGGATATTACAGCTACTACTTCCTTCTCTCTAATTATGGAGATTGGTCTACACTCAGAGCAGCGTGTGAGGAGCTGGTGTCTGTGAGGATGGGTAAACAGCTTAGACATTACAGGTGTTTTCTGTGATACCTGTGTATGGTCTGGCACTGTATGCACCTGAGGCTGCCTGTCCCACACCCAGCAGCTTCTCCACTGCTTCAACACAGCCATCAAACGTAGGCACCCAGCAGAGGCTGCTGGGTCCCCACACAACCCCAGGCACTGTAGAAAGGGTCTGTCTGTCTGAGGGGAAAACACAGACATTGCAGAATGGAATTCTCAACAGAAGAACATAGTGCACTTTTTACTTACACTGTTCTACTGTGGAAGTTAATCATAATGAGACAGTTAAGAGCTGGACTCGTGGGAAGAAGGAGTAAATATAAGGAAAATGTAAATGCAGAGATACAATGTGCAAGAACAAGTAGTGCAGCTTCCCAATGATGGAGACTTCAACTCCTGGCCTGCACTTTTGGGTCAAATAGAGAATATCCAAGGTGAGTTTCACTTTTCCAAGCTGCCAGCTAATGCTGAAATTACTGAGGCAAGTCGAGCACTAGCACCAGTGCCGTGAGACACCAAGTACCTAGAGAAGAGCAAGGCTGGTTCTGTAGGGCTCCAAGCCCCAAAAGGGCTTCAGATGCTCCATAAACAACACCATCAGCATAAACAGTGCCATGTAATACAGTTGAGAAAATGTTTGCAATCAGTTCTCAAAACAGACTCTTTCGTAATTGAAATACTGCAGAGCAGAAAACAGCATTATAATTACAATAAATGGGTGCTGCTGAGTTAGAGAAGATCTTTTGTCTGCAAATCCCATTTACACAAGCAGAGGCAATGTTGGTAGGAGCAGTTACATTACTTTGTGCACTCCACTGCAGGGCTTGGATAATTTTTGCCAGTCCCTCTTCTTTTTAACTTGCAATGGGCTTTTCTGGTAAATTGGGAAAAGTTCAGAGACTAGAAACAGGAACAACTGGAGGACTGCAAAACCTTGTGATGCTGAAAAAACCAGCACCTATCAAGCAGTAGATTAAGGGAGGAGTTGATCACTCTATGGAAAACAGACTTTTGGTAATGGGATCTTCAGTGTGGCATTGAAAGGTGTAAACACATTCAATGACTGGAAGCTGGTGTTAAACAAATCAGCCTAAAAAAAAGGGAGGACATTTTCAACAGCCAATGTAATTAACCTTCAGTGCAGTTTACTGGTGGTTGTGCTGGATTTTCCATTGCTGCAAACATTAAAAAAATAGAAGGTTTTTCTAAATGACTTCTGAAATGCCCAGCATGGCAAAACAGAACAGGATGTTGCTCAAAAAAGCTAAAAATCACCTTCACCCAGGTTCAGTCCCTCCTCAGTGACAATGAACTCCTGTCCTCACAGGCCAGCCTCGATGGGTTAGGAGCGCTTGGAGTGCTTTTATCATAACCCTGTCAGCTGGCCAAAAGACAAAACATATGTGTAATTTCTAAAGTTTTCTGTCACACCACATGTTGGGAAAGAACATTTCTTCCACCTCCTGGCATGCCCTATGGAGCTGAGCTCTGCCCTTGCTGTCCATCAGAGCCACTCTTCACCTTGTCTGTCCTTTCCAAACATGCTTCTATTCCTGAAAACACTATCTGCACACTCCGTGCTTGCTTTCCCTTGCCACCATGCCATCGCCCCAGCCCTCTTCCTTGCATTCACTCCCAAGAGGGGCTTGTCCTTTCTCCCAAGTCCCAAGGACCAGAGGGGAGAGGTTTGGGGAACTGGGGTGACCTGCTTGGTGCACCAAACACTGCCTGGGGAGCAGCTGAGCTGCATGGACAGCACTGGCTGGAGCAGCAAGTGGAGGGAAGTTGCTCACAGGGAGCGACCCCATCTGTGTGTGAAGGAAGGGTCCTTCACAGATACCACAGGACATGTCCCATATTACAGTCCAGCCCTGGGCCCTGATTTACCATTCATCCATAAGCAAATCAATTCATCCTGCTGCTTCATCTTCCCCCTGTACAGAACCCCAGCAATGATATTTGGCTTGTAACTGCACAGGAGCATTTTCAGGATCAATTAGTTTAGCGTTCATGCAAAACTCTGTGGACAGAAACCTCAATACAAGCAGTAAGCACCATTATCGTTACTGCACTTCAGATGGCTACCACACTGACATTTTCCAGGCATGCACCATTAACAATTTACAAAGATAAATGGCCCAGGAACCTGAAAATGCATTTAGGACAACTACCTCCTGCTTACCAGCATACATTCAGCTGCGTAAATGACACCTCATCGCTCAACGTGTAGCTATGGTAACATTTCTATCTCATATACTGAAGTGCACACACACACACGTGAAGCTGGAGGGAAGCCAGGCTACCTCATTTCATGACACACCAACACTGAGCCAGGGAACTTTCCCAGGCTCCCAAAGCCGAGCTGCCCTCAAGGAGCCAGGGACAAGGAGCAGCCAACTTGCCTCATGCCTGTCAGGAAGGAGATGGGTTAACAGCAGGAGCCCCACCAGTCCCCTGAGGGACTTACTTGAGAGCAGTTTTGTAGTGGTAGATTGCTTCAATGTTACGGCCCTGGTCTTTCAAAAAATTGGCATAGTTGTAGTGCACCTTGGCGTTGTGGGGCAGGGTCTTCACTCCTGAGCTGTGAAGAGGAACAGAAGCAGGACACCATTAGCAGCCAGGTTACCCCATCTTCCCCTGGGTCCACCTTCTTCTCACAGTCCCTCCCCGCTCCTGAAAAGCTTGCTTGTAATCCGAGCACCTCGTCTCCACCTCCTATGCATTTGTGCCAACACAGCTCGTGCTATAACTGAGCTTGTTCCACGCGCCCACTGCCCCAGGCAGACATAAATGTGTGGCAGCAATTCAACTCATCCTGGTCGCTGTCACCACAGGCACTTCCAGCAGCAACTCTGCAACACTCCCTGCGGCCAGATGCTGCTGTATTTTAAAATCTGAATTCCTAAACTGAAAGACCAAAACCTAAATGGTTAATATTTAGAAGGAAAGCACGTAGTATTTTCTAAAAACAGGGTCCTTGCTTAAACCTGAGTGTCATGAAGATCTTATGAAAATCTTGATTTAAACCTGGCACTGCAGATACCAGAAAGAGGGTATCTTCCATGTGCATCAGCCACTAGATGGAATGCACGGCATACTCCAAGCACTAGCATACGCGCACTGCTTAAGGCTGAGCAGAGTCCGGCCAGGAGGTGAGGGCTAATGGGACTCTCACCCTTAGGTGGTAGAGTAACACTCTGGCATTATAATACATGACTGAGGATATCTGGCTGCACAGCCACCCCATCCCTGCCCTTTGTCTCCCTTGCCATGAGTAGACTGAACTCAACATTTGGAATTAATAATGAGGGCACAAAGACAAAAGCAAGCATATGCTTACTCGCTTAATTGAGAGCACAGAAAGCAAGGTACACCTTGCACAGCCAGAGGAAATGCCATTTCAAGGTTAAATAGAGAAAGAAATCACAGGAGCACGTACACCACGGAAACATTTCCCCTGCAAGGATTCAGAGAAGTCAGTACTCCGTTTAACGGGGGAATCCTTTCCAGCACATAAATAGGGGCTCTCTGAAGTAACGGGAAATAAGGGTGGATGAATCTGCTCATGTAAAAGCAGACAAAGTGCTGTTTCTTGCTCACAAGCAGATTCCTGCCAGCTACTCTCTTTTCTACTCTCAGCATCTCCAACCCTGCTACCTCAGGCAGGAAAAGCAAGGATTAGAAAATTTCCAAGTCTTGTTGCTTTGCCTTGTCTGTCTCTCCTGTTTAACTTTGGTTAGCATGGAAGTTAATCATAATGAGACAGTTAAGAGGGCAGCCTCTGCTGTGGGGTGCACACCCTCTTGTATGAGAAGAATGCACCCAGAGCTGCAGAAACCCTTTGAGGGGGATTTCATTGCAGAACAGCACTGAGGAATTGCAGTGACAAACATGGTATCCTTTTGGTTATCTGCAGCCAGTGGTATCCAGCATCACTAACACCTACTTGTGAGAGATTCCAAAGCTTCTCCCACAACTGCCTTGCAGAGTTCAGCTCAACACAGCCATGGTTTGCCTACTAAAATTAAAACTACATCTTGCATTTGGTTTCCTAGTCATCAGGTATTTCCAAATTACTTACTGGGAGCACTACAGGAATAAGACATTTTGTGACTAATCGCTGAATTAAATCGGTTAATTGATGCTATTCTTAAGAGAATGATTTTCTATATTAGTTTTCACAAAGATATACTGCACCAGCAGCAAGTAATGTGTGACTGCTATGGCTGTGTTAATTTCCATTGGCCTTGGGAGCTATTAACTACACACTTACAACCTATGGGCATTACTGGAATATTAATTCTTATACAGAGAGGGTTTCATTACATCAGCATCAGTGTTACTGGCAGAGACATGGCACTCGAAACTGCTGCTCCCTCAGAGCTGTGTGCAAGGAGTTGCTCTGCTACAGCCTCTGCTGAAACAGAGCAGACTGAGCTAACAGTGAGGAGGACATTACATATGCACGAGCACTTCAGTTCTAATGAGATACAGTTTTAACAGTAAGATGCATATGTTTAAATATTTTAATTCTGGACTGTTTTCCTTTAAGTAGAATTTATCACTAATTCTGCGGGTCCCATTTATTTAAACATCACTAATAAAGCTTCTTGCATCTGTGTGCTTCTGCTGGCGGCAGGGGTGACACAGGAAAGGCAGAAATGCGTTTGGGTTCTTAAGATGCTCTCTTCTGCATCACACTGCTCACATTGACCTATTTATTCTCCTCACAGGGGCGGGGAGGGGGAATGTTTCATTTTGCAAATGCACATAGCAATGATTGAGGCTGCCTGGAGCCTCTATGCTGGGGGAGGGAGCAAACACAGCACTGGATATAGAGGGGAATTTTTGGGAGAGCTTAGGCAAACACTCCTGCTAACTGATTCCTGACCAGTCAAGAACAGTTTGCTCGTCGACAGAGGAAACAATGTCCACAGTGAAAGCCAAGAAGGAAAGGGTGGAGTATAAATAACAAAGCAGAACACAATGTTTTTCCATTTATGCTTCCCACAAGCTCATAGTCTTTCACAATTTCAATATAATTTTCCAGTGTGCTTTTCCAAACTCTCCTATTTCCCTCTTCCCCAGCCTGTTACACACATGCCCTTTTGAAAACCCATGGCACTGATCTGGCTCCAGCCAGAAACGAGCCCACTGACATTGGACGTCACTTCTTCAAAGGATTTCCTTCCCTTCAGATTTCTACGACAGCAGTAAGCGACACAAATGGAAAACAAACAACAGGCAAACCTTTTTATGTAACACTTCCGCCCCGGGGAAAAACAAAATGTCTATTAGCCATAAATAAGAGAAATAAAATACCAGTGGTATTTTCCAACCTCAAATACCAGCATCATCCAAATTCCGCTTCAGCTGGGAAAAAAGCCCTGTGATCTCCTCTCCTGTTTTCCTAAGTGTGCGTTCTGCTCTACAAGGTGACTGGGTGTAGGGCTGAGGCTTCATTGATTTTCTGTGATATCCACATGAAAAGTGCTCAGTTTAGAAGAATATGAGACCACTCCTGCCTCAGCAGGAACCCTGGGAAATGGACAGTGGCTCCTGTTGTGGGAACGGCTATCATCAACAAAGGTTCTCTGCAGCAAATTATTCTCTGGATGACATAAACAACCACCTTCCTTGGCCTCCTGTCCCTGTAGTGATTTCACAGATATCTGATGTGGTTTAGCATAGATGTGAAGGGGTTTTTTGGGCCATATTAAACTGTCCTGTAGAAGATGCCCAAAATGCAATGGGACTTGCTCTCCTCAGCTGAGCCAGCTTTCAGAATTAACAAAATAACACAGCAGTAAATGCCACTTTTGGGGCTGGAGCAGTTTTTGCGAATTCCTGAAGTCAGCAGACCTGGCTTGGGAAGGAGAGCTGCTGACTAAGAAAGCATCATTTTTGTACAGTTCCTTTGCTGGTTACAACTGGGTTTCCAGGCACTGTCACAAACATGGGCAGTGTGTGCGGACACTTTCCAGGAGCAACAGGAAACATGGCAGCTTGACAAGCCTTGGAAAGGTCAGTACAGCGGATGCAGAGATCAGCCCACAGCTCTCCCCTCCCTCTCCCTGGCTTTGAACATCAACGCTGACCACAGTTTGAGTCTGACCTTCTGACCTGTGCATTCACTCTAGAGGGTAGTTCCTTCAATAATTAACAAGTAAGTCATCCCTGATCACCTGCCAACACAGTAAGACAAACTGCTTGGGGCTTCTAGAGATGTCTTGGAATAATATGCCTCAAATATCTCTCTATATATTTGGCAACGTCTTATACTTGTGGTTTATTTGCTTCTCATTTACTCCTTGCACACATGCTTGTGCATCTATGTGGAGATGCATCATTTCCTCAGACAGCAGCATCCTCCCCCACACTGCTGCTTTCAGCCAGGACCTGGCAGCATTTCTGCATCCAGAAAACTTGGTCCCTGGGCTAAAGACTGAGCGGCCACAGTGGCCCAGAGACGGCAACAGTGTCACACAATGTCAAAATGGGGTAAGTTTTGAGAAAGGGACAGAATGGGGTACAAGAACAAAACTAGGAATACACTGAGTATACAAATATCTCCTGGACCAACGTAGAAAAAACATATTTAAACAGAACAGGCTTCAGCCAAGGGCATCAAGGCAGATCAATCCTACAGAAACAAGCAAACGGAGGAACAAAAAGTAGAGGTGAAAGGAAAAAAGTCTATGAGGAGGGAAGTGGCAATTAATTAAAGAAGCAACTAGAGAAAGAAGAATGAGGAACTAGAATTGTGAGTAAAGATTCTCCCAGCACACACTTCTTAAAAAAATTCAATACACAGACAGAAAACCAAGTAAGTTGATTTATGTCTTCTTCCCCACATCTATAGATTTGCTCTGTATCCTCCTCCTGTTCTGTCCATTAAAATTTATTGTTGTTTCACATACCTCCATCTACTTCTCCCACCTTTCCTCATCAGCCTCCTCCTTCTGCCCCAAAGAGGAGATCTCTCACTCCTGGGATGACATTATCTTCTTGCTATACTATTCTTCTTTTGCATTTCCTTCCCATCAACAAGGAGGGTCCTACTACATTACAGACTTGTGAGAGATGTGTAACACCTATCAAAGAAGATCTTAAAAGGACAACAAAAAGGCCAGTAAGGGTAAACTGCACAGTGAAGACAGCTATGAGAAATGAAACCCGTTCTTTAAAAAGGAACAGCTACAGAAGGAAAAAGGAAAAGAGCATAAACGTCAGCCAGTTAAACATAAACCATAATTAGGCAGACCAAAAGAGATTTAAAGAAAAACTTGCTAAAGCTATCAAAGCTAATAATGGAGTACATCAGATAGAGGAAACCTGCCAAAGATCCCCTAAGGCAAATAGATGATGGAGGTCTAAAAGTAGTGCTTGAAGAAGAAAAGACCACAGCAGAGGAGCTAAATGGATTCTCTGCACCAGTGCTCACTTCAGGGAAACCGAAGGAGTTGCCACACAGGAGCCTTTCCTCACAGGGCAAGACCAAAGCACTGTCTTTAACTGAAGTGGCAGTAAAAGAGGCTTTAAAGCAAATCAACACCCAGAACAGTTATGAATCCATTGGGCCTGGTAGAATGCATCCAAAGGAAATCAAACATGCAGCTATTAGCTGTGGTAGGTAACCTATAATTTAAATGAGACTGGCACTAGGGGAATGGAAGTTGAGGAACATGACTTCATTTGGCTCCAGGGAAGGGATCTTGAGGGGGAAACAGACCAGAAAGTCTGATTTTCACTTCAGGTAATTTGGGGAAAACCATAATAAATCCTAATTCTAGCACATTTCTGGATAACTATAGTCCAACAAAGAATTAGCCTTGCATATTGCAGAAAGAAGTTATTTGGGAAGCTCTGTTGGTGTTTTATAAACTCAACAGGTACATACATGTTATTGAAACTATGGAAAGCCTTTATAAATATCTAAATATAGCCCAGTCAATCAAAATCATACACTAATACTGAGAACTTAAATGCTCAAAGGGGTTTTTTTTAAAAGCAAAATCCCTCACTAAAGACTTCCAATTTCTTCAAGGCATCATGGAGTAAGAGGGGAAGATCCTCTCATGAATCAATACTTAGTTGAAAGACAGCAAGCAAAGATCATGAATATGTGAACAGTTTTTATAGCTGGAGAAGAGTGCAAGCAGGGTTCCCAGGAGACATGCAATGGCACCTGAGCTACTTCAGATGTTCACAAAGGATCTTGAAAAGGGAGCAAACAGGGAGGGGACACATTTGCGGATGACACTAATGTGAATCACACTGCAAGAATTAACTAGACTTTTTTGCAAAAGGATCTCACAATATTGAAGACTGGGAAAAAAAAGGCGAAATAAATGCACTGTTGGTACAGACACAAGCATCAGAGACTGTGTACACACATACTCTAAATCTGCACACAGACTGATGTCTAAAAACCTGGTATTTCCAGTCACAGTAGGTGTCTTGGAATTTGTGTTGAGAGTGCTGTGAAATTATCACTCACTGCTTAGGAGAGGTCATAAAAGGCAAGCAGAAGATTAGGAATTAGTAGGAGAAGAGAACACAAACCAGAAAGCAGCCCTATGTTACTGTGCTGCACATACCATTTGAAAGGTGATTCTGGCCTCTTTCTCAAAAGGATGGATTAGAGTATGAAAGTATCCAGAGAAGACTGACAAGAGGAATCAGAAATGTAGAACAGCTTCCATGTGAGGGGAGTACAAGATCAGCTGACTTCAGCGTGAGGAGACAGCCTTAGATGAAGGCATGGGGGTTCATGGCATGGAAGTGCCTTTATCCTAAGTGACAAGGGCTGGTTACTCACGATTCATTCAGCACACCAGAACTAGGGGACACCAAACCATATAATCAGGCAGAAGGCTCAAAGCACACAGAGGGAAATCTTAGTGTGCACACTCTGTAATTTAACGATGGGGCCCAGAGCACAGGATGCTATAGAAGCCAAAACTATAAATAGATTTGAAAAAGCAGTCAGAGACATTATGGAAGAAAAGTCCATCAGTGGCTGTTAAAAGCAAAAATAGCAAGTAACTCCTGACTCAGGAAGTCTTTAAACTGCAGATTACTGCAAGCTGGGAAAGAACTGGAGGGAAGTATTATTGTTGCTGGCCCTGTTCTTACAGTGCTTTTTTTCAGCAGCTGCTGCTGATTGCTCTCAGGGGCAGGCCACAATAGGAGATGACCCAGCAGGAATTTAAGAGTTCTGCCATCCCCTCAAAAGCCTGGGACAGACCTCTCTCCTGGTACTGTCCCCCAAAACACCTGACCCGAAGAGGTAAACAGCTCAGCCTAAGGTACTAAGCCCTGAATACTGCCCTGGGCTACTCCAAGTCTTTCCCTGGAGGTAAAGGTGTATTAGTTCTAGCTCAGAGCTGCACTGCAGCAGTGGCATGGCCTTGGAACTGGAGGTGGCAGTAAATAAATAGCAACCCTGCTTTGAATGGAGGCTGGAAGGACAGAATTCCATTTGTATCCAACTAAGCAGACATAATCTTATCCCTCTCTTCTGCCACAGATCCCATAGCACTCCATATTTTCCCTAGAACACCGTTAGTAGAAGGAAATGTCCTCCTGTCATCTGCTACAGTTTGACTTCATCCTTCTTAAACATGGGTGACCACAGCTGTGCACAACACAGTACCATATGATGCCTGCAAGTCTGCAAATGGAATTGTCATATTCCCACCTCCCCTTCAGTAAGAGAGTGATCCACCTTGGAAATCCTCCTACTTTCCTCTAAGTGGCCAGGTTTGGACTGGAGGTGTGTCTCACGTGCTGTGTGAGTCCAGGCCAGTCACCATGGCTGCTACTGCTTGAGCAGCAAACAGTGTTTGGGGGAGACAGGCAGGGAACTGAGACTGGCTCAGTGGGTCATTGTGTGGCATTAATAGTGCCAAGGTGGTAGGTTTGATCCCATCCCTGTATGGGCCATTCACTTAAGAGCTGGACTCAGTGATCCTTGTGGGTCCCTTCCAAGGGAGGATATTCCATGAATCGTGACAAGGGAAGAAACCCCAGCTCCAAATTTTTTGAAAAACAGTTCAACTAAGACAGCTCCAACCACTTCAGCAGTCTTTCCTGAAGACCAAAGGGTACATATAAAAAACAATTTCATACTTTTAGTGCTGCATAAATTAAACTCTGCTCTGGCCTATAAGTTAGGAAATAAAGCTCAACCTGTGTGCAGATCACCTGCGTTTCTGCAATTACTTCACAATTAGACAACTGCTGAAAGCAGCTGGAGGCAAATGCAATACATTTTCTAGCAAAACACAAAATGAAACAGTCTGTTTCGATGCAAGAAAATACATAAATGAGGTTGTTAACAGAGCTGTTTGGCAAAGAGTAATCAAATAAAATGAAATATGGTACATTAAGTTTGGCACTTTGTGGCATTTTATTTTTGTCATTAGAACATTGCTAAAGAAATTTCAATATATTCTGTAGCGTTACTATGGCATTCTGGAGTGTTGCAAAAAACTTTTGCTATGTCCTCAGAAATGAAGGCATTACACTATCATTAAATCTACAGAATCAAAGTTATTTAAATAACAGCATGTCTTAAAAATGTGATTGTCAGAACCAAAGTTTGTCCATCAGCATATAAACTGCTGACACTAGCTTTTGTAGTTATCAGACAACAGAAAGTGTTATTTTATGATAATAAAAATGTTAATTGGATCAATGCATCAATAGCACAACTTTTACTATAGAAAATTATTCTATGTAACAAACTTACTTTAAACAATATAAAAATGTAAGTATTTTCCTGTGGTGGCGCCTACCTGAAAAGGGATTCTCGTGACAGCCAGATTTCATTCTGTTTCACAGTCTTCCAAGAGAAGAGCAGCAGCAGCAAAGCAAAGAGGGTGGGAACAGTAATTCTCCATTTATTTAGCCACGTAGACAGCTTTTTTAGACCGTGGACAAAAAGGATGCAGTACCCCATACTGAAAAAAAGAAAAAGGAAAGGCAGAATGTAGCAAAAGTTATATTTCAAGTGTCTGGTTTATATGCAAGACCATCCAGTATTGCATTTATTATACAATTACAGGGGGGTTTGGACTAATGATAATTTCTGGGCTAACAAACTTCAACTCAACAGCAGTTTTCCTCAAGTCACTACACAATTTCCAAATTAATCTAAATGATAGACCCGGATGCCAAAAGTACAGTCGCATACATAATACCACCCAGCATAATGGTAGCTTGCACCAGCCACAGAAGGCAGCTGCTTTTCTGAACAGCAAGCTAAGAAAGCACCATGTAATAACAGTAATACTGAGCACTACTGGAGCAGTGTGGAAATGACAGGCATTTTAACAGGGGGAAGTCTCTAAACAATCCCAGTGGTGGCTGCTATTAATTCCAGTTTACAGATTGTGAAGCTGAGGCAGGAGAGCGAGTGCTGTAGTCAATGCTGCTGCAGGAGCAGGTGACAGAGACCACCAAAAGGCAGAAATGCCTGTCTGGGTCTTGCACCTCTACATCAAGGCCAGCCTGTCCCTTCTAGTGCCCAGCCCAGAAGAGGTGAGATGTGCTGGCAGATCTTCCTTGCTGCCCTTCCATGAACTGACACAGAGTCATCTCCAGCCCCCAGCCTCCGGCATTTCCATGGCTCTCCATGAATAACTACTGTGGCATTTTCACAAGCCAAATTTGGACTGAAGTCTTGCTCCTGAATAAATTTAAATCAATTCAGTAAGTAATTACCTTAATTCAAGGGCTATGTTAATTGCTCCAGTGATGCCCCTCTGAGTTGGAAATTCAGTGCTTTTGGTTGCTGTACTTCGTCATTGCTAATTCTACTTCTAATTTTTTACAAGGAATTTAAATTTCTATTGCTCAACAAATTTCATTAGCTTATCTAGAACTCTTCAGGTTACTAGCACCTGATTGAGTGCTAGACTTAAAACCTATCTTAGGCCAGGAAGCTCTCCCTGATGAAATAAGGGAGCAGAAGGATCTCAAATAACACTTGCGGACAATCAATAAACAGAGACAAAAGCACAGCCCTTCCCAAACATTGGCACATCTTGAACCCCACCTGAATCCACATTTAAAAGCAGGCAGACTGGAGGTAGAGAGATCATTGCACCTGCCCACACTCTGGCCAGAGATTTACAGGCTTTCCTGATCTGCACAGAGAGGTTTGAGCAACTTCCCAGTGAGAATGCTGCGAGGTAAGAAAAACTAAGAACAAAATTCCCCTGTCAGAAGTGACCTTACAGGCGAGCATGCAATATGGTGAAAGTCAATGTGGAAATCAGAAAAAAGAAAATGATCCATAGTTGAGGAGCTCTGTGTGTGCTTCTTGGCATGGTCTCTCTGCCCTCTTGGAGAGCTGGACACATAGGGAAACACTGCTTAGGATGGTTCACAAGGATGGAAAAGTACAAGAATTCTTCCTTTCACTGAAGACAAACCTGCCTTTGCTGTACGTACTGATTAGCACCACTGCATTGTCTCTGGCACAGTACAGGTGCTTTACAGAACACTGAGAGAAGTGTAGTCATATGGGGCAAATCCAGACACAACATCAGATCTGCTGATCACTCAGAACTCTTTCACTGTTGTTTTTGAGTTCTCTCATTTTTCAGAAGTGGTTACCTATATATTTATGTCACTCAATTATGCTTGCACTTTGCTGTAGCACATTTCTTGTTGTACTTGTGCTGTCTTTCCATTAAGTCTTTTGCACATACATATTTACTGCACCTACATTAACTGCAAGCAGACATACAGAACTATAGAGATGCTGGTGCCAAACAATCCAGCCTTTACAGGTTTCAGACCCTACTTTAAAACCTCTGAAAAGCTAATCTCAGTAATAATCCCTCCCTTTCCAACAAGAAATGCCTCAAAAGCCTGCAGACGGTTTTCACTCTGTTGTTTTGCCTTTCCTCAATTTATCCTTCCCTTGGAATTAATTATCTGAAATAAATATTATTTAATTGCTTTAGCACAAGGCCATTTTCAAAGTCATTTCCCTATACCTTCACATATTCAAGAACAGACCCTTTCTACAGAATTGTGAATGCATCCAGAAAACAAATATGCAAACATCAATGTCTTGGTATTTATGTCAAATCTTGTCCCAGCTGTTGGGAATTTCTGCCTTAGCAGCAGTACTCAGTCTGAGGCAGAGCCAGCATCACATCACACTTCCTCCAGATCCCGTGATCTGCTCTAAACAAAACAGAGTGTCCGCACCAACGTATCAAAGCATCTGTCAAAAAACCATAATTATATTACTATTGTTTCCTAGTTCCAAAACCACATAATCTGTTGTACCTTACTTCATTTGTTTCACACTAGACCCAACAGACCCAAGTACTGAAATTAACTTTATCACAGAGACCATGACATTTTGAACCAGTGAAGCACCAAACTTGCAAAGATGGAGCTGCTGCAGCAGCAACCTGCCATGACAGTCACCAGACCTGGAGAGACCCCTACCCCACCATGCTTCAACCCCAATGCAAGTTCATCCCACTTCCCTTGACCCTGATCTCACCAGGCTTCAGAGGAGTCCTTTGAAGCTGCTCTGACTTTTATCAAGTCAGCAGCAGCCCAAGCAGTGGTAGCCTGGTGGAAGGAGCCTGTACAGGTGAGGCTGCACTCAGATGATGAAGGTAACCTGCCAAGGTAATGCTTCCGATGTGGTTAATTCTGCTGTGACCCTGCCACTGCCTAAAAACACAGAGAACATTTCAAATAGATATGCTTTTCTTACCACTGGCTCACCAGGAAATCAGGTTTTACTCACACACACAGGAAAAAAAAAGAAAATATCTCAAAAGGACCTTTCATCAAAGACTTGTTCAACACTTGAAAAACCTACCCTTAAGTACTACATTCCAGACATCTCAGTAGCTAACTGCATACATATTGAGGCTGCAGGGTTTCAGGTTTGGGGGTTATTTGGTTTCTTAGTTAACTCTAGCATTTCCTAGGGAGGGAACCATTTCTCCAGAAGGGCTTTTCTCTCAGCATTGCCATACAAATACTTTTCTGAAATACTTTGTAGCAAAACCAAAACAACCGGAAACAAGCAAAATCCCCAAACCACTTTTCTAAGTCCATTTTCCACTGGATTACTGTAAAATTGCTAAGCTTTTTTTCTTTTTTTTCTTTTTTTTCTTTTTTTT